>OY992884.1:87427536-87507536 GCA_963921405.1 Cepaea hortensis | reverse complement strand
TCTAGCACAAGCAACATCATCCTTTCATTGTGTAATGTTAGCCAATCACGATCAGTGGCTCAACAAAGATGGTGTAGATGTAGGCCATCTTAACATCTATCATTTGCTCAATAAATTACCTGAACTCTCGGTAATAGTGTGCAAACAGTTCCATGTGTTTTGAATGACAGAGAGTTGTCTCAACGGCAAAATAACCGACTCTGAAATCTCTCTTAAGGGGTTTAAAGTAATTCGAAGAGACGCAAATAAAAAAAATAGAGACAGGTATTGTTGTATACATTTTCAATTCTCTCAACTGTTACAGTAGAAGTGATCTCGAGACAGTAGAGATAGAATGTGTTTGGTTAGAGGTGAAGCCAGTCAGCCAGCAACCGTTTCTCATTGGATACCTGTATCGGAACCCTTGTGCTGGGTACTGTTGGTATGATTGTTTCACTACAATGATGGATAGTGTGTTTACAGCAGGTAGAGAGGTCATGATACCTGGTGTTTTTAACATAGATACTACTAAATCAATCCAGACATGACATGATATCATTCTATCTTACAATTTCAAACAATTAATAAACAGTCACACAAGGGTTACAGACACCAACTCAACTATAATTGATCATATATATGTTAATTGTCCAGTTAATATTATTGAATGTTGTGTTCCTGTTAGTAAAGTTAGTAACCATTACCCAGAATTTTGTACCTGGTCCAAAATTGAATTCAAAACTCTTAAAAATAAACATGTAAGCATCATATTTAGAAATTTTAAAGCTCCCAACTAACATTTATTTTTTGACGACTTAAAACATACAGCTCTTGAACATTTTTACCAACTTCCTGATCCGGATGATGCACTACCTTACTATACAAAAACTGTCTCCAGTGTGTTTAATAAACATGTGCGAGTTAAATAAGTTCGAGTCAAGAATCAATATAGATCCCCATGGGTCACTAGCGAAGTTCTCGAAATAATGACAGAACGAGATACAGCACATAAAAATAAAGGTTTTATCAATTACCACAGACTAAGAAACAAAGTTACAATGAAATTCGTAGGATAAAGAAAGACCATTTCAAAAATTTGACTGTAGATAAATCAAACAGCACAACTATATGGAAGGCTATTAACTCACTAAGCAACAAGAAACACTCTTCAGAGTCAGCAATACCAAACACTATAACATGCAAGGATGTCAGTTGTTTCTTTCAATCAGTAATAGAGAATCTAAAGTCCTCAATGCCAGACTCAGCATGTAATTTAAATTCACTGGCATCATTCTGTGAAGGGAGGTGCTCTAGAAATATTACCCCTAAGGATCCTTTGATGTCTGTTGCAGAAGTATATACATATTTCTCAAATCTCAAAGCAACAAATTCAGAAGGCCTAGATGGTATCAGTAATAGAATTCTTCGCTGTGCTACACCAATTACTAGTGAGTCCTTACAGTTCATATATAACCAGTGCCTGTTCAAAAAACTACTTTCCACCTGCCTTT
The DNA here is from genome assembly GCA_963921405.1 of Cepaea hortensis. Classification (NCBI taxonomy): domain Eukaryota; kingdom Metazoa; phylum Mollusca; class Gastropoda; order Stylommatophora; family Helicidae; genus Cepaea; species Cepaea hortensis. Next base: position 87,506,046 of record OY992884.1, on the reverse strand, counting down.
AAAATAGCTAAAGTTTATTCTCTACTTAAAAATGTCTCTACTTAAAAATGGCTCAACTGATAATAGCATCTTAGGTAATTATCGAACTATTTAATTACTATAGTCGCTATCAAAGCCATTAGAAACACACATAAATAAAATAACATTACATCATTTAATTAACAACGATCTAATAATTGACAGTGGGACGCAGAGGTGTTTCCAAGGCACCAGGGCCGGGTTATATACTGGCCAAGACCTATTGACGCGTTCTCGTCGAGCGTCCTGGGCAACAGGTCCCTTCGGGGTCCTGGCTAATGTCAGTAGGATCGCCGATTCCTCCGAAATCAGAGAGTGTCTGCCTGTACGGCGAGGACCACCAGTCTGCACACCAATAAGCCAGGCATGGGACAACGGATACCCACGCAAACCTCAGGTCCTGTATGACATCACACTGATGTTGGACAACAGGATGCCTTCATCCGACATACAGGACTTCGCGTTGGAGCTCAAGGCAACGAACACAAGCAAGCAAGCATAATTGACAGTCAATTTGGGTTTCGACCTAAATATTCTTGCCATAGTGCCCTAACAAAAATGACCCATAACTGGCATCTTTGTATCAACAATGGCAATATTTGTGTAGCAGCATTTGTAGACTTAAATAAAAAGCTTTTGATATGTAGATCATGATATTTTAATTAGAAAATTAAAACAAATCAAGACTAGCGCCAATATGGTGAACCTAATTACATCATTTTTATCCTACAGACAACAAGTATTGTCCTTCAACTTAATATTGGTGTGCCTCAGGGCTCAATACTAGGTCCGCTGCTTTTTGCAGTTTATATTAACGATCTTCCTTTATATCTCAATACTTCTTGTGACCTATTTGCAGACGACTGCACTATATACATTAGTCAATAGAACCGTAGTGACTTAGAGAGCTCTTTACAAAACGAACTTGATGACCTTAACAGATGGAGCAATGAAAGCCGCATGCAAATTAACATCGACAAAACCGAATCCACGCTAATAACGACCAGACAAAAACTACAGAACTTAGCCATAACTGAGGCACCGCTCGAGCTCCACGTGGACACGTTAAATATAGTTACTGTAAATGAACACAAAACATTAGGTCTTTTAATTGACATACATTTACACGAGGATCTCATGTTCAGGTCCCTACCAAGAGAATAGCACAAAAAGTTTACAAACTTGCTAACATTCAGCACTTCTTGCATGAAAGCACACGAAAAATATTATGTGCATCCTATATCCAATCACCTCTCGATTATTGTTCCACAGTCTGGGATGGGTGCCCTAAATCTAATATGAAACGACTGTGGTCGCTTCAAAACCGCGCTATAACTATACGTGTAGTTTCTGGCATAAAGCATGTTGAAAGTAATAACTTACACAATCATCTAAGACTTCTACCATTTCGAAAGCGCTTCCTTTTTAACAAAGCCAAATTATTGAATAAAATTATATCTGAAAATACCCCAGACTATCTTCTACCGCTAATTCAGTCTAATGCAATGAACAGTAAGCGCCTAAATTTATTACATGTTCCGAAGCCTAGATTGGACTTATACAAAACATGTTTCGCATATTCTGGTGCTCACTTGTGGAAAAGCCTTCCACCAGATCTGAAAACTCCAATGAGTCCCTACACATTCAACCGAAAACTCGTTCAATACTTACTCTATACCGATTAAATGTCTCCATAAGTCACCTACAGGTATCCTTTTTCACTACCACTCTTCACTGTGTGTGTGTGTGTGTGTGTGTGTGTGTGTGTGTGTGTGTGTGTGTGTGTATGTATGTGAATGTGTGTGTGTGTGTGTGTGTGTGTGTGAGAGAGAGAGAGAGAGAGAGAGTGTTGGTAAGTGAGTCAGTGAGAAAGAGTATGAGTGAGAGAGTGAGTATGAGACAGAGTGAGAGTGTATGTATGCGTGTGTGCCTGAGTGAGTGAAAGAGTGAGTGAGTGAGTGAGCGAGTGAATGAGTGTGAGTGTGTGTGTGTGTGTGTGTGTGTAGGAGTAAATGTGTGAGTGAGTATGAGAGCGAGTGAGTGTGTAAGAGAGATATTGGGTGAGTGAGAGAGTGTTTGAGAGAGTGAATGAGAGAGAGAGTATGAGTGCGCGTGTCTTTCTGTTTGTCTGTGTGTGTGTGTGAGTGGGAGATTGATTTAGTGTGGTTTAGAGAGTGAATGAGTGAGTGAGTAAGAGAGAGAGAGAGAGAGAGAGAGAGAGAGAGTAAGAGAGTGAGGGTACGTGGGAGAGTGAGTGAGAGATTGACTGGGAGAGTGAATATGTGAGTGTGTGTCTGTCTGTGAGAGAGAGAGAGAGAGAGAGAGAGAGAGAGAGAGAGAGAGAGAGTAAGAGAGGATGAGTGTGAGAGTGAGTGAGTATAAGCGAGAGAGAGAGAGAGAGAGAGTAAGTGAATGAGTGAGAGAGAAAGAGAATGAGACAATGAGAGTCAGTGTGTGAGTGTACTTGAAAGAAAAAGAGAGAGAGAGAGAGAGAGAGAGAGAGAGAGAGAGAGAGAGAGAGAGAGAGAGAGAGAGAGAGCGAGAGCTAAGTATGTATTTGACATGCTATGCCATATGTTTTCTGTATCCTCATCTTGCATATTAGCATTTTTACTGCCACTTGAATTTAACATGCACTGCTTATTTCGTCATGTTTATGTCAATTCCAGGAATTATCTTACTGAATTGCACCACTATTGTTCGTTTTTTTCTTTTTTTTGGTTTTGGTTAACGTGGAGTGGCTAGAACGCCGGACTCTCCTTTGGGAGACCCGGGTTCGATCCCTCGGTAAGGTATGGGATTTTTTGCTGTCGGGGACAAAAAGAAAATCCTTACCTGCACAGTTCGCGGCGATTGCACTAGCCAGGCGGCCTTTATTCCTCAGGCTCAAAGACCCCTCTGCCATTCACCGGAAGGTACTATATTGGCAGTAAATGACAGTTACATAATGTATAACAAATTTTCATTCACCATTTTCAATTCTTTCCAATTTTGAATGTTCTTGTGTGGATGCTCACGATAGTCGTCAGTATATGCGTGTGTAAAGCGAGGGAGCTTATTCATATTAGCTTTAGTGATTATGTGAGGCAGCGTGTATGTGTAAGTATGTGTGTGGGTGGATGGATGGGTGTTTGTGTGTGTGCCTATGTGTGTGTGTGTATATGTGTGTCTATGTGTGTGTGTGTGTTTATATTGTGTTTATATGTGTGTATGTATGTGTATGTGCATGTCTATATGTGTGTGAATGTGTGTATGGGTGTGTATGTGCGTATATGTGTGCATATGTGTACACATGTGTATGTGTGCGTGATTGTTTGTGCATGTGTTAGTATGTTTGTATGAGTTTTTATGTGTGCGTACATGTGCCAAGTAGGAGGTGTGACGTAATAAGATAAATTAGAAATATCAGAGAATCCCAAAACCAAAACGCTAATAAATCTAGGGATATGACGTGATAACACAGAAACGTCACGGAAGATTGTCAACAACAACAAAGACAGACGGACTTGGGAGCTTCTTAGGAGCGGCAGCTTATCTTGATTTGGGAACGATAGGTTGGCTAGGCACTGGCTTTATATCGCATTAGTGGCTGAATTAATAACTGAAATGGACGAGACAATCTGTGGAAACAACATTCATCTAAGCCACAAATAACGAACGCAGAAAACTCGATGTCAGATAAACGGCAGGAAGGACACTTAGAAGAGAGAAGGGCGCCGTGTGGACGGGCAAGGACATTGTTTAGAATTCGAGCGGAGATGGCTTAGGACATATTATTCGTATTAATTATGATTGTAATACTGCCCGACTTAGACAGAACAGGCACAGTATGTTATTATTTATTATTGTCGTTGCTACAAGCCTGTGCGCTGCAAACATAAACAGCGTCGTAACTGCCAAAGTCTAACGGAGGAGACTTCGTTATTCAGTTCCGTTTTGGCTTCTGAAACCTGCATTTGACGACTGTTGTTTACGAGCCGTGTTATGTTGTCAAGTTGCATTGTTTAAATTATCATATACCCCGAGATGTCGTCTGGCAACATGTGTGTTTATATTATGTGCGTGTTTATATGTGGGTATGTGCGTGTGTATGTATGTGTAGGTTCGTGTATGTATGTGTATATATTTGTGTGTGTATGCGTGTATGCATGCAATGTATGCTAAGGAGTGTGTATTTGTGTTATATGTGTATGGTTGTGGATGTGTGTATGTGCGTGGGTATATGTGTGTATTTGCTTGTGTATGTTGTGTGTATGCTCGTATGTATGTGTATATGCTTGTGTACTTATGTGTGCATGCATGCAGTGTTTGCGAGGGGGTTTGTATTTGATAGCGTCAGGGTGTTTGTCTGTCTGTGTGTGAGAGAGAGAGAGAGAGAGAGAGAGAGAGAGAGAGAGAGAGAGTGAAAGAGAGTGAGATATAGTATGAATGAAAGATGGAGAGATTGAGTGAATGGGGGAAATAGTGAGTGCGAATGAGAGAGAGAGAGAATGAGAGAGAGAGAGAAGGAGAGAGAGAGAGTAGGAGAATGGATGTGTATGTGTTCGCGAATGTTTGTGAGTGTGTGTTTGTGTGTACGAGTGTGTGTGTGTATGTGTGTGTGTGTGGAGAGAGAGAGAGAGAAAGAGAGAGAGAGAGAGAGAGAGAGAGAGAGAGAGAGAGAGAGAGAGTTGAGTGCACGCATGTCATGTAACATGCTATTCCATATTTTTGTGTACTCTCATCTTCATATTATCATTTTGAATGCCATTTGATTTTATCATGTATAATATGAACACATGCACATTACTGTAGAGTGAGTGAGAGAGTTAGTGAGCCAGAGCGAGTGAGTGAGTGAGTGATTGAGCGAGTGAGTGAGTGAGTGAGTGAGTGAGTGATTGAGTGAGTGAGTGAGTGAGTGAGTGAGTGAGTGAGTGAGTGTGCAAGAAAAAGAGAGAGAGGGAGAGGATTCAATTGCATCACTAATGTTTACGTTAAACAATGTATATATACAATTGTTTCTCCATTGCTTACAATTTTTGCGAGATTTATCACGACAGTCGTCAGTATATGTGTGTGTAAAGTGTGGGAGTTTATTCATACTAGTTTCAATGATTATGTGAGGCATAATGTATGTGTCTAGATGTGAGGATGTGTGTGTGGGTGTGTATGTGGGTGATCTGTGTGTGGGGGGATGTGTGTGGGGGGATGTGAGATGTATGGGTGGGTGAAGGGATGTGTGGTGGGTAGGGTTTATGTTGGTGAGGGGTGTGTGTGGGTGGGGATTGGTGGGTGGGGGTTTATAGGTGGGGAGTGTGTGTGTGTGTGGATGAGTGGGTGAATGAGAGATGTGTGGGTGAATGGGTGTGTGGGGTTGAGGGAGATGTGTGTGCGTTAGGGGATGTGCGTGGGGATGTGAGTGTGGGTGGGGTCTATGACTGTGTGGATGGGTGTTTTTGGGGGTGGGGCAAGTGTGGATGGGTGGAGTATGTATGTGTGGGTGGAGACGGTGTTTGTAGGTAGGGTGGGTTGGCGATGTATGAGGAGATTGTATTTTGGTGAGGAATGTGTTGGTGGGGAAGTGTGGGGATGTTTTTGTGGGTGGAGGATATGTATATGTGTGGGGTGTTGTGTGGGAGAAGAAATGTGTATTGGTGAGGGATTGTGTGTGGGTGGGGGAGGTGTTTTGGGTGTTGGATGTGTGGGTGGGTAAAGTATGTGTGCGAGAGTGGGGGATGTGTGTTTGGCTGGGTTATTAGTGTTTGTGAATGTGGGTAGGTAGATGGGAGATGTATGTGTTGATGGGTGGGACGGGGATGTGTGTGTGTGAGAGTGGTTGAGGGATGAGTACGTGAGGGGGGGGGGAGTGTGTGGGGATGAGTGTATTGTTAGGGATCTTTGTGTTGGTGGGGAGATGTGTGTGGGTGGGAAGTGTGTATTTGTGGATGGAGGATGTGTTGATGAGTGGGGATGTGTTTTTTTGGGGGGATATGTGTATGGGTGTGGTGATGTGTGTGTATGAGGATGTATATGTGTGGGTGGGGTATGTGTTGGTGGGGAATGTCTTGTTAAGGGATGTGTTGCTGTAGGGTGGAGGTTGCGGATGTGTGGGTGGGCGAGTATGTTGGGTGGGGATGGGTGGGGATGTATATATGGGTGGGGTGTTGTGTGGGAGATGAAATGTGTATGGGTGAGGGATGTGTGTGTTGGTGGGTGGGGGAGGTGTGGTTGCGTGTTGGATGTGCGGGTGGAAGATGGATGTGTGTGAGGGTGGGGGATGTGTGGTTGGCTGGGTTGTTGGGATGTGTGAATGTGGGTGTCTAGATGGGAGATGTATGTGTTGATAGGTGGGTGGTGGATGTTTGGGTGTGAGTAGTTGAGGGTTGCGTACGTGAGTGGGGGGGGGGGAGTGTGTGAGGATGAGTGTATGGCTGCGGGAGTGTGAGTGTGTGGGGGGAGATGGTATCTGTGGGGTGTGTGTGTAAGGAGGATGTGTGTAAGTGGGGGATGTGGGGGTGGGTGCGGGATTTGTGTGTTGATTGGTGCGGGATGTTTGGGTTGGCGGGGAGATGTGTGGTTGATGGATGTTTGTTTGGTTGGGTGGTTGGGGGTGTAAGGGTGGGTGGCGGAGGACATGTGGATGAGTAAATGTTGGTGGATTCTGAGCTGGGTCGAGAATACATGTGTGGGTGGGGTTATGTGCGTGGGTTGGGGATGTGTGGGTGGGGATGGTTGGGTGAGTGCGTGTATGTGTGCCTGGGTGTGTGTGGTTAGGGGACGTGTGTGTTGGGGATGTGTGGTTGGTGGGGAGATGTGTATAGGTTGGGGATGTGTGTGGGTTTGGGACATGTGGGTGGGGGATCGGTGGATGGTTGGGGGAATGTATGTGTGCATGGAAGAGTGTGTGTGGTTGATGGAGGATGTGTGAGTGGATGGGGGATATTTGGGTGGGTTGGGGTTGTTTCTCATAACATGGAACTTGCATTTTTTATGTCTACAACATTTATTTGACTATGTTTTTTTACTTATGTGAATGTATTATGCACTACTGATGATCGAAAGATGAGTGATTGGAAGGGCCGAATGTAAGACGGGCCTGCGTGCCCAATTTTTTACCCTTCAAAAATAAAGTCCGTTCTGTCTGTCTGTCTGTCTGTCTGTCTGTCTGTCTGTCTGTCTGTCTGTCTGTCTGTCTGTCTGTCTAACTATTTACCTACTTCATATCTATCTGTCTGTCTGTCGGTCGGTCTGCCGTCCGCCCCCCCCCCCCCCCCCCCCCCGTCTGTCCGCCCGTTCTTCCGCCCGTCTGTCTATCTGGCTGCCTGCCTGTATACCCACCTACCTTCCTACATAATTGTCTACCCATATGTCTGTTCACTGTCCACCCGCCGCTCTGTCTGTCTGTCTGTCTGTCTGTCTGTCTGTCTGTCTGTCTGTCTGCCTGCCTGCCTGTCTGTCTGTCTGTCTGTCTGTCTGTCTGTCTGTCTGTCTGTCTGTCTGTCTCTCATATGCTTCTCTATGGCAGCTTATAAAGATCTACTCTCGTCTTCTCGTGTATAGATGCCGATGAAGTTGTCACACGGCAGATACCTCCTTAGGGAAACGAAAGTATTATGCCTTCACACCTAGTGTAAGCGGGTAATTAAGTAGAGTAGCCGTTTCCTTTCCTCGGCAGACAATTTCTGGAACATTCTTCAAGAGTTGAGTTGAGCTAAGAACATTCAACACTCCACTCAGGACAATGCACCGTCACCTTGTTCAACAGCCAGCGAAGAGTCTTACTAGTAATCGTTCCTACCGTTATCTTGAAAGTTCTCCTGGTCTTCCCTTTCAGTTTTGAAAGAGTCATACTAGTAATCGTTCCTACCGTTATCTTGAAAGTTCTTCAGAACCCCTGCCGATCCCCCGCCATATCATTCTTTCCACATATGGGTTCTCAGTCTGTTCCATCGCCTTCTCCACCTGGCCCAACAGGCACTCGAAAATCTCCCCCGTGCCCATAGGTAATCTACAACCAAAAGGTGCATTCCCTGCCAGCCTATCAGCCTGTTCATTTCCCCTGCACTCCCGCATGGCCATGGCAAAGATTCTATACAATTCTCACAATCTGTTACTTCTGAAGCGAGGTGAGCCATTCCACTACTAGTAGTAGTTCTACTACTACTACTACTACTACTACTACTACTACTACTACTACTACTACTACTACTACTACTACTACTACTACTACTACTACTACTACTACTACTACTACTACTACTACTACTACTACTACTACTACTACTACTACTACTACTGCTGCTGCTGCTGCTACTACTACTACTACTACTACTACTACTATTATTACTACTATTATTACTACTATTATTACTACTACTACTACTACTACTACTACTACTACTACTACTACTACTACTACTACTACTACTACTACTACTACCACCACCACTACTGCTGCTGCTGCTGCTGCTACTACTACTACTACTACTACTACTACTACTACTACTACTACTACTACTACTACTACTACTACTACTAATTCTACAACAACTACTACTAATTCTACAACAAATACTACTATTTCTACAACAAACACTACTACTAATTCTACAATAATTACTAATACCAATACTACAACTACTACTATTAGAAGCAGTAGCATAAGTTGTAGCGGTAGTATCACCTGTCGTCTGTTTTTTTTTTTTTTTTTTCTGAATGAGGAGAGACTTCCCGTCCCAAAACATCAAACAAGGAGATGCCAGCCGTCACGTGTCAACGACACACATTGTACAACAAGGCCCACGCAAGGAACTTTCATACGGTGCTGCTAACTACTAATAATACATACTAATCGACTTAAACTCGACAAATATTCTGCTATAGCTCATGGCGGAAAGGAAATTTTACGTGGTTTAGGAAACTAAGTCAAATGTCGTCTGCTTTGAGATACTGGGTGATAAGGACTTAATCCGGTAGTGATTGACAACTTCCGAAAAAGTTGGCAGGCCTCGGTAGCGTAGACGGTGACTTTAGCAGCTCGTAATCCGCCATTTTCTGTCAGACGACACATTGAACCGGGTAGATTATGTGGATTAGAAGATATTTTAATGTCATGAATATTGGTTACATAGTGATGATATTAGTACGAATACCAAAGACTCATACGAAAAAATAAAGCAAATTATGTAATCATCAACTTCATAAACACCATCATTATCATCGTCATGATGATCACCATCAACATCATAATTATCATCAACATCATCATCAACAACATCATCATTATCATCACCACGTCCATTGGCGTAAGAGTTGTCCCTCCACAGACCTCTGTTTTCTCTGCTCTAGATCAATTCTATTGATGATATTCGCCCATCCTGCCGTCTTAGATCACCCAGCATCATTTATCATCTATTCTACCTCTACTTCTGGTTTTTATAGTCTTTACCATGTGACGTTGGTGCTTATGTCTTTTCAAAGCACTCTGCTTTATGTGCTGCTAATCATTTCTGATACTGATGTTCCTTCATGCCATTTTTTTATCAAACTGTCCAGCATCATCTCTCTCGGTCTCCCTTGCCTTTCCAAATATTGCGACTGTCTGCGTCTAATGTCTCTAACCACTTTACGATTTTCATTTGCTTCTTGTAGGATTATTATTATTATTATTATTATTATTATTATTATTATTATTATTATTATTATTATTATTATTATTATTATTATGTGTTTCTTTGTAGGACATGTTCATTGGGTTTGCTGTCTGTCCATGGTATTCTTTGCATTTTCCTCAGAAACCACATCTCTACTGCCAGTATATGTTGTTCAGTTTGTCTGCTCGTTCTCCACGTTTCACATCCATACACAAGTACAGGTTCTATGTAGCACTCCAACGCTCTTTTCATTTTTCTCTTTGCAATTGACATTATTTTATTTGTCAGTATATTTACCATCTTGCAAAAGGTTACCTTTGCCATGGCGATTCTTTTTCTATTGTCTTCAAGGCATCTCTCATCAGATGTTTTGACTGTTCCGAGATAAATGTACCGATTCACTTGTTTAAAAATATTCCTATTTACTTGTATATTACATTGTGATATTTCCTCTTTCCTACTGACGACCGCTGGTCTCCCTGGCCTAGGTGTTTTTAATGTGTGCAACAACCGCATCTACTAAATTTTACTGTTCTTGCTCATTGTCTGCAATCAATACTGTATCATCCGCATATCTAATGTTATTGATGTTACGTCCCACAATTCAGCCCGCGATGCGGAAAGAGACTTATGGCGTAAAACCCGGTGCAACTTTCTTTTAGTCCGCCAATGATGAATCCTCTCATATCTCCTAAATTTTTAAAAATATTTTCACTGTATAGGAGGAAAATATCAGGAGACATTACACATACCCGTCTTACACCTCTCTAGGCTGATATTGACCTACTCCATTATCAATATTTATGGCAGTTTGTTATTTCCAATACAGTATATGTTTTTACAAGTCTAAGATCTTTCCCATCAATTTGTAGATCTGCAGACACCTTTATCATATTGACATGTCTTACTTTATCGAAAGCCTTTGTGAAGTCAATACAGCACAGACTTAGGTCTTTGTTTACTTCTATAGAACGTTCAATTTATGTTCTCAGTATATACACAGCATTTACTGTACCATTGCCTTCTACGAACCCACATTGTTCTTCGCCTATTTCAGATTGTATTCTCTTCCTAACTGTTTGCATGCTGATTCCTCATCAGGATTGGCTCTTTCTCTCACAACAATTGACAAAAGTAAATCGGTGAAAATATTTTTCATGTCGTGACATGCTGCCTTTGTTTGTGCTATGCTGAGTTTAACTTCCTTAATACATCTTCCATCAGCTGTTATTAAAGTACCCACAAAGTGAAATACATTGACTTGTTTCAGATTGCTTCAATTTACCTTTATGTTGCATTTGGGTATTCAGTGTTTCTTTGTAATAACCATTTCTGCAATTTTTCTGTTATTCAGAGTATGTCCTCTCTTTTGACTTTCTTTTGCAATTATGTCTATCTTTTTTGTTGTTGTAATTCCCTTTCAATTTCAGCGACCATAGCATAACTAATGTTATTATACATTAAGTCCACCAACTGAGACTCCTTGCAAGTATGACACTGATCGCATTATTATTTCACTGTACAAACTGAACAGATCGGGTGATAGTACACAACTTTGTCTAACACCTTGTTTAATGTGTTGAAAAGTTCCCGGTTGGTTGTCAATTCTAACGGCTTGCCTTTGCTGCTAATACAAGTTCTTTATTATTCTGAAATCTTTACCATCATGTTCAACATTCTAGATATTTCTACGTGGTTCACCTCATCGTCGCCTTATTGTAGTCAACAAAACACACATATAGATCTCTGTGCTGAAGGGGTTACGGACGAGATTCATAATCCCGCATACCGCGTTCGAAACACAGCTGCGAGCGATTTGCCAGCAGATTGCTTGTGCTGGTTGTCATATAATGGTATCTGTGCAGGTCGTTCAGAATTCCATGGCAAACTCCATCCATCCATCCATCCATCATGTGCAATGCTGATAAGCGTGGGCGGTCACGTCTTGTCATCTCACTCGATCACCAGAGTCGTGGATCATTACTGAGAGACATAGCAAACTACTGAACGTAAACTTGCCAAGAGAGCACAAACAGACAAACCAATGCTGGAGTTGACTGCAACTTCCTGTAAAGGATATACAACTAACTTTAACCTTTTTTTGGTTGTCACATTGATGAAGACTTTGATCTAAATATTCCAGTGTATCTGTGTTTCCTCAACATCTAATGGCAGGGGAAAACATCTAATGGCAGAGGGGGAAATATTTAATGACAGTGGAAAAACATCCAATGGCATTGAAAAAAAATATCTGATAGCAGTGGAAAAACATCTAATGGCAGTGGCGATGTGGTTTCCGATGATAATGCAAAGATTACCATAGACAGATAGAAAAACTAATGAGCAAATTGATTACAGAAATTAGATGTAGACAGTACAGATTCTTTGGGCACGTTATGGGAATAAATAATCTAGGGAACTTGATGACAACTGGCAAGATCGAAGGTAAAGAACGCGGGGAAGACAGAGAAGTAAATATATGGATGGCTGGGCCACTTGGTATGGTCGAGACACGAAAACAGAGTTGATGCACGACTCTGGTGATCGTGTGAAATGGCGAAATACGACCGATCACCTTTATTGGAATGTCACATGGTGATGATTATGATGATGGTGATGATTATGATGGGTGGGCGGGATATACGAATACTTTGGGCAATAAATTACTGTTTGGGGTATGTGGATAAATCTCTTGGAGAATCTTCTAGGATACGGCCATTAGCAGGAATCTGTCGCAATGAATAGAGGACGGTTCCGACGTGTAACTACTCAGCTCGCAACATCAACAGTCAGTAGCTACACACTTCGACATTTCCTAGTAGAGGCCAAGCGCTTATGAGGTTGAGTGTAATGCAAAGGAGTCGAGTGTTATTCATACAACATGAATTGTGCCGTGCACTTGCAAACACATTAGAAATAATCAATGCCCCACAGACTAGTATCTGCCCAGGATGTCCCACAGACTAGTAATAGTAGTATCTGCCCAGGATGCCCCACAGACTAGTATCTGCCCAGCATACTCTGTATGGAGTTAAAGAGAGGTTCTGGAGAGAATAAACCTCGATCGCTGAACATAAATGGCGACACATAGCACACACGATGATAGTTGACGACACACAGAGAACACGTGAGAACCACAGACACCTAGCCAGCCCACAAGCTTCTAGTTTGTGAAAGGTATCAAGGGAAGTAATTATACATAACACTTTGAAGTATTATATGTAGGACACAGTTGCGGATCCTTATGACCTGAAATAATTTCTGTTGCATCTCTTTTCCAAACAAAGACAGTCCACAAATAAACACACATAGTATTGTTTGGCGCTCATAGAAGGAGAAGAAGGAAGTAGAGACTAGAAGAAGCACTAGAAAACATAAAATTTGAAAGTTATAGTTGCCGACCGGGATTCATACCTGTCACCTCCAACTGACAACGGCGCCTTGCCGCAGGAACATGTGTACTTCGACGCATGACCAACTAGACACTCGTGGATGCCCCACAGTATAGTGTCTGTCCAGGATGTCAGACATACTACAAGATACCCTACAGTTTAGTTTAGTTTAGTTTAGTTTAGTTTAGTTTAGTTTAGTCGACGGATCAACATCATGGCACACGGGTGTAACCCATAAGTGCTCCATTCTACTCCTAATTCAAGCCTGAGTCCGGAGAAACTCAGCTCAGTGCACGAACTCCGTAGCACCGGCGAGGATCCTGAAATACTATGGGTAGATTTTTAACTCGAAATTTTGCCCGGCAGCGCCGTTAGGCTACTCTTCTTCGATTTCCAACTGCCAAGCGACGTTTTTTTTACGTGCGCAACAATACACACGGGCGTCTGATCTCACTATCCAGAGACCAGGGTAAATTTTGTTACTAGAAGTCCACGTGAAAAATCCCGGCCCTCAACGGGGCTTGAACCCGGGACCTCCAGTACTCGAGGTGGACACCATACCCCGAGACCACACAGCCCCCTAGATACCCTACAAACTAATGTCTGCCCAGGATGCCCCACAGACTGCAGGATGTCCCACAGGCTAGTGTCTAGTTGGCAATGGTCAGGAGTGTCTAGTTGGCAATGGTCAGGAGTGTCTAGTTGGCAATGGTCAGGAGTGTCTAGTTGGCAATGGTCAGGAGTGTCTAGTTGGCAATGGTCAGGAGTGTCTAGTTGGCAATGGTCAGGAGTGTCTAGTTGGCAATGGTCAGGAGTGTCTAGTTGGCAATGGTCAGGAGTGTCTAGTTGGCAATGGTCAGGAGTGTCTAGTTGGCCATGGTCAGGAGTGTCTAGTTGGCCATGGTCAGGAGTGTCTAGTTGGCAATGGTCAGGAGCGTCTAGTTAGTCATGGTCAGGAGTGTCTAGTTGTCCATGGTCAGGAGTGTCTAGTTGGTCATGCTTGGAAGTACACATGTTCCTGCAGCGACACGCCGTCGTCATGTGGAGGTGACAGGTTCGATCCCGGTCGGTAACTGTAGCTTTCAAATTTTATGTTGTCTAGTGCGTCTTCTAGTTTCTACTTCCTTCTTCTCCTTCTATGAGCGCCAAACATTACTATGTGTGTTTATTTATGAACTGCCTTGGTGACCTTAAAGGGTTCCCCAATTGATTTTCCAAACGAAGGATCTCCCGCTGACTCTCTAGTAACACAAAAACGGCATTGTCAATTTGTATGCAAGATAAAATGAAGAGCCTCTTTCTGTGTCTTGGGGTGTATCAGTATATGGTGCTAGGAACATATTTTAGAGAGCAATCAGTAATCAGTGGGCGATGTTGTCGATATAACGCAGTCGAGTGCCTTGTTCGTGCATAAGATTCCTGTGCGATGACAGCGAGATAATTGGTTCAATGCACACTCCGGTCAGTTAGACTTACAAGTAAAATTGCCCATAAAATAAACCTGGGCTGGTAGTAACGTCCTGTAAAGGACATGCTATATTTGTAGCCCTGCCTACTGCCGTAGGCGATCATGTCTCTGCACACATCGCCGCCCTGTGTGTTCTGGATCAATTTGACGGCTGATATTCCTCCACGCCATCGTCTGAGATCATTAAGCATCACTTCTCCCGGTGTGTCTTGGCATCTTCTACTGCTACTCTTTCAAGTCGAATTGAGTTGAGTTGAGCCAAGATCCGTCATAACAGCAATTGGATCATGCCCATATGTGCTCCGTCCTCATCTGCAACAGTCCCAATACTAATGGTACCAGTAACAGTCTGATTTATGTGTCCATCTGGCCTTTCTTCGGAGTCCTGAGTGTCGGCCAGTTCCTCTGGTCACTCCTGCAGAACAATTCTCTTCAGGCCGTGATGGTCTATCTGTTCTTCTGCAGTAATCACGCGATCCCAAAGGACCCCGTCACGATGTCCTCCGTTATGTCTCCATTAGGTCATATGGCCCCACACACACACACAAACACACACACACACACACAAACACACACACAACATTTAAGGTTTTCATTTGAGGTCCCCACGTAATATTATTTAGTCTCTGCATTGTTATGGCAACCTACGTCAAACTTCCTTTGAACAATCCCTCACACTGTTGATTAATGAGCCAAGATATACATAGTTTTTACAACATTTTTAATTTCTTCATGGGTGATTGAAATCTTTGGTTAGCATATAGATTTATAGACCCATAGACATACATCTTTCATTGAAAACAGTTGCTGATAATAATGATGGTGATTATAACGACAATGGTGATAAAAACTACGTAGTTGCATTTCCTTTACAGGACGTCACAGTCAACCCCAGCGGTCTTAAGCTGTTTGTGATGTCCTGGCAAGTCTATGTTCAATAGTTTGTCATTGCATTCTGAACGACTAGAACTCACACCATTGTATGAAAACCAATGCAATGCGGCAAGCTTTCAAATCGCCCGCAGCTGTGCTTCGAAACTGGTATGCGGGAAAGCGAATTGCGTCTGTAACCCATTCGCTACAGAGCCGGCTATGATGATAATGGTAACGACAAAAGCGTAGACGATGAGGATGACGGCAGAAACAATGACATAGATGAATAAAGTAATCTGTCAGTGGATTCATGGCATGTTGTAACATAAGTCGAGGCCACCAAGATGTGCCTCCACATGGGGGAATATCCTGAGTTTAGCGTACTAGTGGGGAATATAGTCGAGTCTGGTGTGTGTGTGTGTGTGCGTGTGTGTGTGTGTGCGTGCGTGTGTGTCTATGTGGTGTGTGTGTGTGCGTGCGCGTGCGTGCGCATGTGTGTCTATGTGGTGTGTTTGTGTGTGTATGTGTGTGTATGCATTCTGCGGGAATGATGATATTGATGGTATCGATGAAAAGGATAACAACGAAAATGATGTTGTTGATGTTGATGATGATGAAGTAGTAGACATAGTAGTAGTAGTAGTAGTAGTAGTAGTAGTAGTAGTAGTAGTAGTAGTAGTAGTAGTAGTAGTAGTAGTAGTAGTAGTAGTAGTACAGTAGTAGTAGTAGTAGTAGTAGCAGTAGTAGTAGTAGTAGTAGTAGTGGTGGTGGTAGTAGTAGTAGTAGTAGTAGTAGTAGTAGTAGTAGTAGTAGTAGTAGTAGTGGTGGTAGTAGTAGTAGTAGTAGTAGTAGTAGTAGTAGTGGTGGTAGTAGTAGTAGTAGTAGTAGTAGTAGTAGTGGTGGTGGTGGTAGTAGTAGTAGTAGTAGTAGTAGTAGTAGTAGTAGTAGTATTAGTAGTAGTAGTAATAGTAGTAGTAGTGGTAGTAGTAGTAGTAGTAGTAGTAGTAGTAGTAGTAGTAGTGGTAGTAGTAGTAGTAGTAGTAGTAGTAGTAGTAGTAGTAGTAGTAGTAGTAGTAGTAGTAGTAGTAGTAGTGGTGGTAGTAGTAGTAGTAGTAGTAGTAGTAGTAGTAGTAGTAGTAGTAGTAGTAGTGGTGGTAGTAGTAGTAGTAGTAGTAGTAGTAGTAGTAGTAGTAGTAGTAGTAGTAGTATTAGTAGTAGTAGTAATAGTAGTAGTAGTGGTAGTAGTAGTAGTAGTAGTAGTAGTAGTAGTAGTAGTAGTAGTAGTAGTAGTAATAGTAGTATTAGTAGTAGTAGTAGTAGTAGTAGTAGTAGTAGTAGTAGTAGTAGTGGTAATAGTAGTAGTAGTAGTAGTCGTAGTAGTAGTAGTAGTAGTAGTAGTAGTAGTAGTAGTAGTAGTAGTAGTAGTAGTAATAGTAGTATTAGTAGTAATAGTAGTAGTAATAGTAGTAGTAGTAGTAGTAGTAGTAGTAGTAGTAGTAGTAGTAGTAGTAGTAGTAGTAGTAGTAGTAGTAGTAGTAGTAGTAGTAGTAGTAGTAGTAGTAGTAGTAGACGAAGAAGAAGAAGAAGAAGAAGAAGAAGAAGAAGAAGAAGAAGAAGAAGAAGAAGAAGAAGAAGAAGAAGAAGAAGAAGAAGAAGAAGAAGAAGAAGAAGAAGAAGAAGAAGAAGAAGAAGAAGAAGAAGAAGAAGAAGAAGAAGAAGAAGAAGAAGAAGAAGAAGAAAGAAAGAAAGAAAGAAAGAAAGAAAGAAAGAAAGAAAGAAAGAAAGAAAGAAAGAAAGAAAGAAAGAAAGAAAGAAAGAAAGAAAGAAAGAAAGAAAGAAAGAAAGAAAGAAAGAAAGAAAGAAAGAAAGAAAGAAAGAAAGAAAGAAAGAAAGAAAGGAAGAAAGAAGATGGTGGGAGACGGAGATTACGAAGATGGAAACGTAGAAGAAAGATATGAAGACATTAACATACTAATCCTGATTAAATGTGACAGATAACACAGAAAATCTAATGAAATCAAACAGATGCGACATGAAATATGTCCACGTGATGGTACACAAGCACTATCATCACTTCAAGCGGCCTTGTAGTTTGTGGTGACGTCCTCGTCTGGGTTGTTGAAGATCTTGCCACTGAGGTCGTCGTAGTTCTCACACTCTGCAATGGCGGAATCTGGCACCTGTGGTACAACACCAAACGGAACAACACTGGAAACCGAGGTTACGCTTAGTTAGTTAGTTGGTTAGTTATTAGTTAGTTAGTTACTTAGTTAGTTACTTATTTAGTTGGTTCATTAGTGAGTGAGTGAGTTAGTTAGTTAGTTAGTTATTTATTAGTTAGTTATTTAGTTAACTATTAGTTGGTTATTAGTTAGTTAGTTATTAGTTAGTTATTTAGTTAGTTATTAGTTGGTTAGTTATTAGTTAGTTAGTTATTGGTTAGTTATTTAGTTAGTTAGTTAGTTATTGGTTATTAGTTATTTAGTTAGTTATTAGTTAGTTAGTTATTAGTTAGTTTTTTAGTTAGTTATTAGTTAGTTATTAGTTAGTTATTAGTTAGTTAGTTATTACTTAGTTATTTAGTTAGTTATTAGTTATTTAGTTAGTTATTAGTTAATTGGGTAGTTATTACTTAGTTAGTTATTAGTTTGATTAATTTGGTTATTTCGGGATTTGAATTTTAAATATTGAGCACAACCCACTACTGGCAACGCTGATCGTATTCTGGTATGAACCTAAGGCCTATCCACGTCAATATGGAAGCACTAAAATCGAGTTTCGCCCTCGTTTGAGCTCGTCAGTAGTGCATATCCCTGAACGGATCCGGAAACAAGCCCCGGATCATTGGCGTGTGAAGCGGGTGTGTAACACACAGCCAAATTATCATAGCAGAATATTACAACGTTACCCATCGTAGGCTATGCTCAAGATTGCCCAATCGCCGCGACTGACGTCCGTCAATCGATGTGGACCCGAAACGATCAGAACTTTCCACTGGCAAGGAACACCAGGCCTCCTAAATCCAATGAGCAATAATCAAATTGATTAATTTGGTTATTTCCGGATTTGAATTTTAAATATTGAGCACAACCCACTACTGGCAAAGCTGATCGTATTCTGGTATGAAACTAAGGCCTATCCACGTCAATATGGAAGCACTATACTCGAGTTTCGCCCTCGTTTGAGCTTGAAACAAAGTTATTAGTTTATTAGTTAGTTAGTTAGTTAGTTAGCTAGCTAGTTAGTTAGTTAGTTAGTTAGTTAGTTAGTTAGTTAGTTAGTTAGTTAGTTAGTTAGTTAGTTAGTTAGCAGTTCCAGCTGCATGGCTAAGGGTCACCCCCATAATACTCTGTCCCTCTGCCAGTGAATATCTCACAGTGTGCCACTCACTGTCCCATGTGAAGACTGGAACAGACAGCAGTACCGACAACCAACAGCACGCACAAGCAAGTGCATGCATAAAGCCGCTGCCAGAATGCCAACACAACAGCCCGCCACGAAAATCACATTTCATCGTCGATGGAAGCGGCAGTTACTAGAAATACTGCAGCTTCACACACATTACTGCATAATGCAAAACATATTTCAGCAACCGGCTGCCGCCATTTTCTGAACATGCAGTTCACAAAACAAACAACCCCGGAGAGATATGGTAAAGAGTTGTGGTTAAAAAAATAAATGTGGTAAAAATGCGGTTTGAAAAAAAAATCTTTGAGGTAAAACAGGGGGCTGGTACCTGAGAAAAATCCACAGGAGACTAAACAACACTGGACATCGAGGTAAAGTGGTGGGGTGGTGGAGAGCGTGGTACCAGTGGGGAAAAAAACCCCACAGGACACAGGAGACTAAACAACACTGGACATCGAGGTAAAGTGGTGGGGTGGTGGAGAGCGTGGTACCAGTGGGAAAAAAAAAACCTCAGGAGACTAAACAACACTGGACATCGAGGTAAAGTGGTGGGGTGGTGGGGATCGTGGTACCAGTGGAAAAAAAAACCCACAGGAGACTACACAACACTGGACATCGAGGTAAAGTGGTGGGGTGGTGGAGAGCGTGGTACCAGTGGAAAAAAAAACCCACAGGAGACTACACAACACTGGGCATCGAGGTAAAGTGGTGGGGTGGTGGGGAGCGTGGTACCAGTGGAAAAAAAAACCCACAGGAGACTACACAACACTGGACATCGAGGTAAAGTGGGGGGGGGTGGCGCTTGTGAACAAAACCACAGGAGACTACACAACACTGGACATCGAGGTAAAGTGGTTGGGGTGGGGGTGGCACCTGTGGAAAAAAAAACCACAGGAGACTACACAACACTGGACATCGAGGTAAAGTGGGGGGGGGGGGGGTGGCGCTTGTGAACAAAACCACAGGAGACTACACAACACTGGACATCGAGGTAAAGTGGGGGGGGGGGGGGGGTGGCGCTTGTGAACAAAACCACAGGAGACTAAACAACACTGGACATCGAGGTAAAGTGGGGGATGGCGCTTGTGAACAAAACCACAGGAGACTAAACAACACTGGACATCGAGGTAAAGTGGGGGATGGCGCTTGTGAAAAAAACCACAGGAGACTAAACAACACTGGACATCGAAGTAAAGTGGGGAATAGCACCTGTGAAAACAACCACAGCAGACTAAACAACTCTGGGCATCGAGGTAAAGTGGGGAATGGCACTCTTACTTAGCGATCAGGTAGCCATGTGTTGGAGTACCCAATGATATTGATGCTTATAAAAACTGAAGTGTACTCCCAGGTGCTCTTTCTGTTGTCCTTCACTGTCCTATATGCCGTTACGCGTCGCAGGCTTGTTTGATGATTGAATCCTGAACTAGGGCTGGCTCGGTCGTTTGGTAAGCTGAGATCTTGTGGGTATTTAAGGTGTTGATGACTCCGTCGGTCCATCTTTTTCGTGGTCTTCCCCTGCCTCATAATGTTTCCATTTTAATGTTGTATGCTCTTGCTGCTGGCGACATTGGCTCCCAGAATGTATAAGCTTACAATGGATACCAAGAAACGTCCTCAGAAATGTCCTACTGATATGATATTGACCACAATCAGCCATCGAGTGCCTACCGGTCTAAACAAATATGGGTCTAGCACCATAAACCCAGTTTGATCCGCAGAGGGTTGCTGCTGCTACATTGAAGAAGTAAAGGTTGGGGTCCCGTTCAACTGTCAGCCTCCATTGTAGGAGGAATATTACTTTTAGGCCCTTAGAGTGTTTCATTTCTTCATCTACTTTCGGAAATGGAGTTGCGTGCTTCGATTCCTGTTCGCGTCGGGGCGGATTCGAATGTTTACAATTGATCTGGACTCACAGGTCGACCCAGCCTGACACAGAGTACCAAGGAATGTCTTGGAAAGTGACGGTGGCCGCAGTGGTACTGGACACATGACCGACCGAGTGCCAATTGATATAGAGGCATTTGGGTCCAGAGCCGTATGGCCGAAGCGCCTTAAGGAGTGCAAAAAGCCCCTTTACTGTACCATAAATACCCAGTTCATAACTAATCACACATTTATTGTTCGGCGCTCATAGAGGTAGAAGAAAGAAGTACGGATTAGAGCAGTGGTTCCAAAGCTTTTTTGGCCCGTGCTCCCCTCACCATATTTTCATAACGCCACCCCCCCCCCCCACCCTTTCGTATTTCCTACCTACAAATTTGGCACGTGCCACTTTCACCATATTTTCAGAACGACATTCCCCCCTTTCGTATTTCCTTCCTAAAAATCCCGCCCCCTCCCCTACACAGTATACGTAATAATGGAAGCTAAATTTAATAACACATACTAAAACAAGACTAGACGTCCACATAAAATATGATCTGTGGGTCTACTTAATTTATAAATTGAATTTTAGAAGGGTGAGACGTACAGAACCGTACAGTATGAAGGGAAAAACAATATCAAGTAATCGGTTCCTGTAATAACGCGAACTTTAAATAATCTTAATCCCCCCTCCCCCCGGAAACCCTAAAATTCCCCCCTGGGGGGGGGGGAATTCCCCACCGGTTGAGAATCACTGGATTAGAGGATGCACTAGTCAATATAACAATTAAAAACTATAGTTACCGGCCAGGATTCGAACCTGTCACCTCCGAATGACGACAGCTCCTCGCTGCAGGAAAAAGTGTACTTCGACACATAATCTGCTAGACACTCCTTCTCAATACGCATCGTGGCGCACAATTTGGGAAAAGTGCTTGACCGTCACTTAAAAGTTTTCCTGAAGCAGTTTCCTTGCTGTGACCTGATATCGCCATCACATATTGTAGGCCATTGTAGGAGGAATAGGTGGCCAATTTTGCCTTCTCTTTTGCAGGCGGCAAGTCCAGGCGGCATTTTACTTGCCATATACCATTTACACCGTATAGCTTTAAAAGGGTGTTTTACTTAAAAACATTAACAATTTAGTTTCACATCATGTTAGCCAGTTCCAAAATTACTAATGAACAACAAATATTCATTAAATGGTGTGTGCGCAGAATTTGTTACTATAGTCCATGCCGAGTGGCTTTAGTGATCATATCTGTCTTCTGTGTATTGTGTTGCGAATCATTTCTGCTACCGACGTTCATTCATGCCATGATGGCAAACTGTCCGGCATCTTCTCTCTTGGTTCCCCCATTACCTCTTTTCCCTCCAGCTTTCCTCTTCTCATGACATGCCACAGAATGTGGACTGCCATCTTCTGATGTTAGTAACCAGTTCTCTTTGTGAATTAACCTCTTTCAAGATATCTCCATTGCTCTTTCTATCCGTCCATGGCGTACTCATTATCATTGCTTTCTACACGATCAACGCCTCATACTATTTAAACGTAAGCGGAGATTATCATAGTCAAATGGATAAGAGCACTCGCTCTTAAACTTCCGGTGTGCTGATGCACAAGAGGGCGGATTCAACCCCGTAACCGGTCAGTTGGACTAAAATATCGACTTCTCGACTTTGACTTGGGGACGTCAATTACAAGTACCTCACAAGTCGGAGTGGGTTCGCCTGACGGCAAGGGACACTAGTATTAGGGAAAGCTAACCCACACGCAAAATCAGTCCAGTGTACTAAACTTAGTTGTACCTGTATGGACTACGCTTGAATTCAAAAGCGAACGAACGAACAAAAAAGCCCCACAAGCAAAAAAAAAAAAATGGTAAAACGGTTTGCTTCCAAATCTCCCTCAATTGTTTCGGACCCTGGACTCGGTGTGTCGGGGAAGTTTGAAACAATAACAATTCACAATAACTAATTCAGCGAGTGTTATAAACAACCATAGCAACTCGTACCTTCTCCAGGGGCGTATACCGAGGGTGGTGGTGCTCAAAGGTGGGGTTGTTGCTCTTCTTATTGTAGCAGGGGATGAGAACCCACCTCTTGGTGTCGCTGTTGTTGTTGCCGCTGGTGTGCAGGAGGTTGCAGTGGAAGAACAAGGCGTCACCTGATGACAGGTCAGGGTTAAATAACAGGTAAGGGTTAAATGACATGTTCATGACATCAAGGTACTAGCTGTGAACATATAAACTCCGAACAACGATTAATGGTAATATAAGGACCGGAAGATATGTTGTTTCTTGTTCACTATTGGATACACAAGACAAGAGAATTCAAGAAAAGGAAGATAACTTGGTTTCATTCCGCCATTGGCTACACAAGATAAGTTCATTTCCATAATGGCAGTTAAAAAAAAAAAACACGCACGCACGCACGCACGCACGCACGCACGCACGCACCCACGCACGCACGCACGCACGCACGCACGCACGCACACACACACACACACACACACACACACACACTATTTCCTTCCGCCATTGGAGACTCCAGATTCGCAAATTCAGGAAAAGGACAATAAGTTGTCATTCAACAATTGGCTTCACGGAATACGTTCTTTCCCGTTCGCCATTTTTTTTCCCATATCTTTTACAGGACATCGTTGTCAACACCAACATTTTACTGCTGTTGTGATCTCTTGACAAGTTTACGTTCAGTAAGTTGCCTTTGATTTCTGAACGACCGGCTCCCATACCAATTCGTTAAAACCCAGAGCTATGCAGACTGCTGCCAAATCGTGCGCAGCTGTGTTTCGAACGCGGGTAAGCGGGATTACGAACTGCGTCCGTAAATCCTCGCCACGGAGACCGGCCTTTCGCCATTGGTTATATACAATAGAGGAATTCAAAGAAAGGAAGCTAAGTTGTTCCCATTCAGTCATTGGATACACGAGATAAGTGAATTTGAAAGATAAAATGTGAGGGATACTTTTCCTCCCCTCGAGGCGAATATGCCATATAAAGCTATATCCACATTTGTATGGGCCAAATTGGTACTCGATGTGTGTTAGTTGCATATCCTTTACGGACGTAGCAGTCAACCCCAGCATGTTTTGGCTGTTCGTGATTCCTGGGAAAGTTTATGTTCAGTAGTTTGCCATTGCTTTCTGAACGAACGGCACCCATACCATGTCATTAAAAAAAAATCAATACAGCTTTGCGGTACACCGATCTTTGAATTGTGCCGTGTGCTCTACGTCTCATTAGGATATCGAGGAACGGCAACGTTTCGTTGTGTTCGCGTTCCATAGATAGAGATATGTTTTTATGCGCCATGTTCATTATGGCCTGGAACGATGTTGCTTGTAGCTCGTCCGTGGTGATAATTAATATATCGTCCATCTAACGACGGTAGAAGACCAAGTTTTTAATGTCTGAGGATCTCTTTTCTTCTAAATGTGCCATGAAGATGTCCGCTAGAATAGGACCAAGAGGACTCCCCATGGCCACTCAGTCAATTTGGCGATATGACTTATTCAGAAAATTGAATTTTATATTGGCAGTACATAGTAATAGTAGCCTCTCCAGAATAGATGTTGGTATACCTAGTTTTAGTTGTTTGTCTCTGATGCGTTCACTTATTATTTTCACTGCCTCATCTAATGGAACGTTGGTGAATAGGGAGGCTATATCCATGGATGCCATGTGTTTATTATTTATGTCCATAGTATCCAATAATTCCACCAGTTCGTATGTATCTCTGAGTATTTTTGAATCAAACGACTGTCGTACCACGGACGAGCTACAAGCAACATCGTTCCAGGCCATAATGAACATGGCGCATAAAAAGATCTCTCTATCTATGGAACATGAACACAACGAAACGTTGCCGTTCCTGGATATCCTAATGAGACCTAGAGCAGACGGCACAATTCAAAGATCGGTGTACCGCAAAGAAATATGGACTGGCCAATACTTAAATTTTCATAGCTTCACACCTGTCCAGTACAAACGGGGCTTAGTGAGGACCCTTATTGACCGTGTTAGGAAGATATGCACCCAGGATACACTGACGGAAGAAATTGAAACTCTGAAGAATGTCTTACACCTGAATGGGTACTCCACAAGATTTATAAAGCGCCACTGCCAACAGCCGAAACCAAAATCAGACGTACCTACGGTCCCTAAGCTCAAGGTATTTATACAGCTAACCTTTCGAGGGGATGACTTAATGCAGCGTCTACAGGACCGGCTCGTTACAGCAGTTGGCCGAACATTCTGTGCTGCAACTCCAGTTATTAGGTACAAAACCACACCTATTCCCATCCCAGCAATAAAAGAATCTACCCCTGTGTACGCCACATCTAATTGTATTTACCAATTCACATGTAGGTGCGAGTCTACCTACACTGGCCGAACAGAGAGGCAGTTACACACCAGGATTTTTGAACACGTACCAAACTGGGTTGATAAGAAACTACACACAAGCGATGGGATCATGGGAAGTGTGACACACCACAATTATAAACTTCCGGCGTCGTCCATTGCATATCATGTCTTGGAAACCGGTCATGTCATTGAAAGGGACAGCGCTTTTCGCGTGTTGTTTCATACACAAAATAGTCGTTTGTTAAAGCTTGCAGAAGCGATAATGATCCACCTTAACAAGCCAATTTTGTGCAAACAGACAGACACGATAGTCAGTTTAAAATTACCATGGTAAACAACTGATATTACTGTGTGAACATGTGTATATTTCAGCTTGAACGATGACTCTAATTATTTTACCCTATGTTGTGTGACATCTGCAGTAAGTACCTGACGAGATGCAGCGAAATGTGTCAGGCAATAAATCGTACTATATATGGTTTGTGTCTTCGTTATTCAAATTCACTAGGGAAAACATTGTTTTGATAACATCAAGAGATGGACGAAGAGTAGCCTGTCTGGGTTTGATGGATATCCATTGCAGCCAACTTTTATTGTGGAGACGGCACCTGCCTGTTTGGTCGATTGATAGAGACGCAATATTTCAATAAGTAATGTTTGTCATATCTGCACAATTATTCCGCATATGAAAATATTTTATCATCACAGTCTCATGAATAAATGACGTTTAAACTGTATGGATACAATCATTCCACAGCATAATTATTCAGTTCGTGTTATTAGTAAATAGTTAATACAATCATTCTGTATATGACATTTACATGACAATCAAATAATCATCTACTGTGACTGCTCATAGATGGTGAAAACAATATAATCACGGGAGATATGGCATTGTCCTACAGTAGAGAAATGTAAGGACATTAAGAAGGACAATACGATGTCATACCTGCGTCCATTTCCACGTACTTATGTGGGCAAACCTTCTTGATTTCCTCCACACGGTCGATATCCGCTCCTGTCTGCCCAGCACGAATTAAGTGCTCGATGCGGCCACACTTGTGGGATCCTTCCAGGATCTGAAGACACAGAGCAACAAGTGTGTCGGAACATTATGGGTGGTGGATTTGATTATGTGGGAATAGTAATGGGTGATGGATGGATGGATGGTTAGCTGGATGAATGGTTGGATGGGGCTCATTGGTTGGATGATTGGATGGAACGAACGAATGAACGAACGAACACTCTTTATTTTCAAAGGGTAACAAATTGGGCGCGCAGGCCCGTCTTACATTCGGCTCTTTCAATCACTCATCTTTCATTCATCAATGGGGAATGAACAGGCGGACAGATTGGCTGGCTCGGCAAAACTTGGTGGAGTATTGATGTATGACAAAACAGATGTGGTTGCGGCCTTGTGGGAGCACGTGTACACCTCGGAGGAGCAAATGGATCACCATAGTCTGGTAAGAATGAGACAGCGAGGTGTGACGAGAGGATCTGGCCGATGCTCGAGGCTCGGAGGAAAGGCGAGACGGACATATAATCAGATTGCTACTGGAACTATTAGTGTTGGAACTCTTCGCTGGCTGCTGAGGATGGGGACGGAGCGCTTATGGGAATGTCCCGAATGCTGTGATGTCGGTTCCTAAATAAATCAATCAATCAATCAATCATTCATCAATTGTGAATGTTACATTCACATAGAAAAAAAACATTGAATTCTGCCCCTCTATGACTCTCTGGCCGGTCTCTCTGGCTGTGGGGTTACAACACTTTCTCTCTGTAATCCCGTTTATCACGCAGAGTCTCGCAGCGGAGCGAGAACTGAGGTGGTTCGACCCCCGCTCGTGACTTGCGGATACTGAGCCGGCCGCTCAGAAAGCAATGGCAAACTACTGAGCGTAATCTTGCCAAGAGATCAACAGACAGCTGAAAGATGCTGCTGTTGACAGCTAAGTCCTGTAAAAGGATACGCAAAAAAAAAAAAAAAAAAAAAAATGACTCTCTGTCATACATTATTTCATTCACACATCATTCAATGCTAACTGAGAACAGCAATAATATAAAATTTATGCATTATAAAGGCATGGGGAAAATGCTAAAATCAATACTACACGACTCAGTGATAATAAAGAATGGTGTGGCACTTGTTATTAGTTATGTGGAATATACTAGCCTGCTAAAAGGGGACTGGCTGTTATACTAGGGTTTTATTAGTATTATTATTTCTATTATTAAGGGGAGGATGGTTGGATGGATGGTTGGATTGATAGTTTGATGGTTGGATGAATGGATGGTTTCGTGTTTGGATGGATGATTAAATGGTTGGTTGGATAGATGTTTTGATGTTTGGATGGATGGATGGACGGTTTGATGGATGGGTGGTTAGTTGGATGATTGGTTGGTTGGATGGTTGATTGTTGGGTAGTTTGATGGGTGGTTGGATAGTTGGTTAGATGGTGGGATGTTTGGTTTGCTGGTAGATTGGTTGGTTGATTGGTTAGATGTATAGAGGGATGGATGGTTGGATGAATGCTTGAATGGATGCTTTGATGGATTGTTGGATAGTTGATTGGATGGATGGTAACAGTTACAGAGAAATACAGAGAGTTATGTAACAGTTACAGATAAATTCACAGAATACCATGATTCAAGCGTGGGAAATTGTTTATTTTCCTTCAATGCCTCAACATCACAAATCACAAACAACAGGCTTATATCTGTGTGTCATGACCCTGACGACGTCATGGCATGGTTAAGTTATAGCCTAGGTCAGAGAGTAAAGGTTATGGCTGTGGTCAGCAAGTGAACACTAGAACGTAGAAAGCAGGGACTTTCCACTCAACGTGAAAACGTTGGAGGTCACTTCCCAGGTGATAGGAGGTGAGCTCGGGACAAGTTAGTCTACGTTGAGCCAGCGTCCAGGACGGACGGTGGTGAGAAGTATACAGCGTTATGGCTCTACATTGAGCCACGCTTTTAAATCGTGATGTAGTGTACTGTGATGTGATTGTCGAATAAGTTACTGCATATTTGATAATGTGACATGTGGTTGTGTAGAATATTATATGTCGAAAACGTATCA
The DNA here is from genome assembly GCA_963921405.1 of Cepaea hortensis. Lineage (NCBI taxonomy): Eukaryota > Metazoa > Mollusca > Gastropoda > Stylommatophora > Helicidae > Cepaea > Cepaea hortensis. Next base: position 87,477,913 of record OY992884.1, on the reverse strand, counting down.
ACAGTCTTTGAGTTCACTCCTGTTCAAGTTAACTAGTGTCCGAGTAGGTGTAATGTGTAAAGTATGTTAAAGTGACCATCAGCAAGTTATATGCTGAGAGATGACCAGGGTGCTGACTGGAGAAGAAGAGAAGAATCAATCATCCCCTGTTAGACACGAGAAGTATTGCTACAAAAGTTTATCGATAGTAGCCCCATGCAGATAGTCCCAGTTAGATCCTTGCACTGTGTATCTTTAATAAGCTAGAATGAACAAAAACAGATACAGCTCAGATTTACAGGCTAGAATGAACGTACAGTTAAGGTTACGACAGTTGATAGGACAAGTTTTGTGCTGGAATGATTTCACAGATAAAGCTATGCGAAGAGCTGGGACAAGTTATGTCTTTTAATGAACATACACAGGCGCTAGAATCAACAAAAAGATAAGTTATGACAGTGGCTAAGATCAGTTTTGTACTATAATGAACATACAGATAAGACTATAGAGATTGCTATGAACATTCAGATAAAATTACTTCAGCTAATAAGACAAGTTGTGTGATAGAATTAACAAACAGATAAGGCTATGGTATTTGCTAGACAAGCTATGTGCTAGAATGAACATACAGATAACAACGGCGCCTGTTGCTAAGACAAGTTTTGTGCTAGAATGAACATACAGATAAGACAAGTTATGTGCTAGAATGGACACACAGATATGACAAGTTATGTGCAGGATGAACACACAGATAAGGTTAAAACTATTGTGCTCACCTCGAGACAGCCGTTCTCCTTGAAACATTTATCAATCGGCAAAAACACACTCATCATGTCTGGAAATAGACACCCATTCTTGTACCAGTACCTGCAGTTTTGTGTACAAACACGAGACTGATGTTATCATAGTAGTTGTACTCAATGTCATTCATTCATTCATTCATTCATTCATTCATTCTATTATTTACATATGTATCACGGGGAATGAGATAACAGATACTTGACGGGTAATGAATTAACAGATAACTCACGGAGATTGAATTAACATATATCTCACGAGGAATGAGATAACAGATACTTCACGGAGATTGAGTTAACAGATATCTCAGGAGGAATGAGTTAACAGACACTTCACGGGGAATGAGTTAACATATATCTCACCGCGACTGAGTTAACAGATACTTCACGGAGAATGAGTTGACACATATCTCAAGGGGAATGAGTTAACAGATACTTCATGAAGGATGAGTTAACAAATATCTCACGGGAAATTGGTTAACAAATACTTCACAGGGAATGAGTTAACAGATATTTCACCGAGAAAGGGTTAACATATGCTTCACATGGAATAAGTTAACAGATGATTCACAGGGAATAAGTTAACAGATGATTCAGGTGGAATATTTAACATATATCTCATGGTGAATGGGTTAACATATGCTTCTAAGGGAAAATGTTAACAGATGAATCACAGAGAATAAGTTAACAGATATCTCACGAAGAGTGAGTTAACAGATATCTCACGAAGAGTGAATTAACAGATATCTCACACGGATTTAGTTAACTGATGTCTCACGGGGAAAGTGTTAGCAGATATCTCAGGAGGATTTCGTTAACAGATATCTCACGAGGATTGAGTTAACAGATCCCCCACAAGGAGACTACTGCGCTTAGCAGATTCATTGCCGAGGGATAATTTATCGCCACATGTGACCTCCCATTTGGACAGAAGGACCTAATATCGCCATATTAGTGTCCTCGTGTTTTTTGTTTGTTTCATGGCATCTTCCGCAATGTCAGTGCTCAGTGAATGAAATATACTTTTGGCACTGAATCAATGAAATACGTCAGTGTTTCGGTGTCAGGGACCAGTTCTATGTGAAGACGTTAAGAACACATGCAATTAACTATGCAGTCTTTAAAAGATCTTGCGTCACGAAAGAGTTAACGCTGGTAGATGACTGACCCATAGTCCTGATGCCAGATGTGCTTGCCTCCAGTTCTTGCTGCTTTCGTCATCAGTTTTGCGTGATAGTGGTAGACTTCACCACCCAGAACCTCGGGAGCAGAAAAGGGAAATAACCTAATCAATACGTGCGAATGGAAACAAACATGGCGTAATCTCCCCTGGGAAAATAGCAACAGTGAAAATATTATTTGTTACAAAGGTGTGTGCGCGCGCGTGTGTGTGTGTGCGTGTGTGTGTGCGTGTGTGTGCGTGTGTGTGTGTGTGTGCGTGCGTGCGTGCGTGCGTGCGTGCGTGCGTGTGTGTGTGTGTGTGTGTGTGTGGTTTTGTTTTTAGAAAATTTTAACGTTGTTGACACTTAGTTGTTTTAGTGAATTTAATCTTCATAATATGAAGAATTTATTCATTCAAGGCCCCCGGTGCAGATAACATCTCAACAGAAATGATTAAAGCTTTAGAACAATTTGGACTAGAGCAAGTCACCAGACTGCTGAACACATTATATGATACTGGAGATATACCTCCTGAATTATGTAACTCTGTATTTATTGCAATCCCAAAGAAATCAGGGACCTTGGAATGTGATCAACATAGAACAATTAGTATAATGAGTCACATCACAAAGATTTTGCTAAGAATTATCATGCAAAGAGTGAGGAAGAAGATACAACCTGAAATAGGGGAAGAACAATGTGGGTTTGTAGAAGGAAAGGGTACAGTAAATGCTGTGTATATGCTGCAAACAGTTATTGAACGTGCTATAGAAGTAAACAAGGATATACATCTTTTCTTTATTGACTATACAAAGGCTTTTGATAGAGTTAGACATGTCAACATGGTGGATATGCTTGCAGATCTACAAATTGATGGGAAAGACATTAGACTTATAAAAAAACATATATTGGAAACAACAAGCTGCAATAAGGATTGATAATGAAGTGGGACAGTATCAGCCAATTAAGAGAGGTGTTAGGCAGGGATGTGTGATGTCTCCAGATCTTTTTTCCCTATACAGTGAAAATATTTTCAGAAATGTAGAGGATATAAATGGAATCAGCATTGGAGGACGAAACATCAATAACATTAGATATGCAGATGATACAGTATTGATTGCAGACAATGCGCAGGATCTGCAACAATTAGTAGACGCGGTGGTTGTACACAGTGAGCAGCTGGGGTTGGAATTAAATTGTAAGAAGATACAGGTTATGGTCGTCACTAGGAAGAACGAAGTACCACAATGTAATATACAAGTAAATGGAAATATTCTTCGACAAGTGAATCAGTACAATTATCTCGGAACAGTCATAACATCTGATGGGAGATGCCTTGAAGAGATTAGAACAAGAATCGCAATGGCTAAAGTAGCATTTAGCAAGATGAAAAACATACTGACCAATAAAAAGATGTCAATTGAAACGAGAAAAAGAGTGTTGAGGGGATACATAGAGCCTGCTCTTTTGTATGGATGTGAAACTTGGACAATGGGCAGTCAAGCTAAAAAACATCTGATGGCTACAGAAATGTGGTTTCTGAGGAAAATGCAAAGAATACCATGGACAGATAGAAAAACCAATGACCAAGTACTACAGGAGACAAATGAACATCGTAAACTGATTAGAGAAATTAGACGTAGACAGTCAAAATTTTTTGGACATGTTATGAGAAGAAATGGATTGGAGAACTTGGTGACAACTGGCAAGATCGAAGGGAACAGACCAAGAGGAAGATCGAGAGGAAAATACCTGGATGGCTTGGCCACATGGCATGGACGAGACAGGAATACTGAGCTGATCCACGACACTGGTGATCGAGTGAAATGGCGAGTCATGTCCGCCCACGCTTTCCGCCATGGCACATGATTGATTGAATATGAAAAATATTCTCTGTAATTTATCTTTGCACCCTGATGTGAGGAAACGAGTTCTTTGAAGCTATATTTAGACAATCCTGATATATGGATATATAATATAATATAATTATTTGGGCATGTTATGAGAAAAAATGATTTGGAGAACTTGGTGACAACTGGGGTAGCGGGGTAGGGGTATTCCCTATCAAAGGAGAAGTAAGGCACCTCCTTCCCTCCGCTAGCCTACGGGACACCCTTGGGCAAGGTGGAGTACCCGTTTAGGCCCCCCCCCCGATCAGGGTTACGTGAAGCCATGGGTGCAGGTGGTGGATGAAGATGAAAGCAGCCGACAGATAGTTGTAGGTTATGGTCTTCACCTTCACGACGGTAGGCAGAGGATCTCCTTTTTTGAGGAGACAATGGCTACGGTCACTGACCAGTATGGTCACTGCTAGGAAGGAAAGCAATGGCAAACTACCTTCTTTACAGATGCCAAGAAAATCATGTTGTGTGGACTCATCGATAATCAGAGAAACGGCGTAAATGGGAGCTCCATAGGAACAGCCTCGCCCGGTAGGGATAGTCATGCGCACCAGGTGACTTCAGACCGTCAACAGGCTACTAGGTGCAAAAGATTAATATCATTGAAAGTAAGAACTTGGAATGTTAGAACAATGAATGCAGATGGAAAATTAGAAAACATCAAACAAGAAATGGAGAGAGAGAAGATTAACATATTAGGAATATCGGAAACGAGATGTAAAGGGGCAGGGATAAGGAGAGGAGATGATTATAAGATTGTTTACTCTGGGGGAGAAGAACACCAAAGAGGTGTAGCCATTATATTAGATAAACAAATATCAAATTCTGTCAAAGGATATTGGGCTGTGTCAGACAGAGTTCTATTAGTAAAATTAAACGGAAGACCTTTTAAAATAAATATCATTCAAGTATATGCCCCAACAAGTGAATGCAGTGAAGAAAGTATAGAGGAATTTTATAACGACATGGAGTCTGCTTTGAAGAACTGCAAAACATCAGAAATAAATATCATAATGGGTGATTTCAACGAAAAAATAGGAAAGCAAGGCGATGGATGCAGTGTAGGCAACCATGGTTTGGGAGAAAGAAATGAAAGAGGATACAGACTTGTATAATGGGCAAAAGAACAAGAAATGGTTGTAGGAAACACCTGGTTTAAACAGCATCCTAGAAGATTATGGACACGGAGGAGTCCAGACAGCAGGATTAAAAACCAGATAGATTACATCCTGATTAACAGAAGGTTTCGAAATGCGTTAACAGTCGTAAAAACAGTTCCAAATGCAGACTGTTACAGTGATCACAGATTAATTACAGGCACATTGAGGGTAAAGTTAAAGAAAGTCAAGTATATAGCAGGAAACCCTAAATATGACTTGTGCAAATTGAAAACTGACAAAGAAATACAAGATAATTTTAACATAGAAGTAAAGAACAAATTTGATTTATTGTCTGATCTAAAGATCCTATTTCAAGATGTAGATGATCAATGGGAAATGCTGAAGAATTCAATCAGTTGTGCAGCAGAAAAAACTATTCCAAAATTAAAGCAAGTGGGCCGTAAGACATGGATGACTGAAGAAATTTTACAACTAATGGAAACAAGAAGACAGAACAAAAATAATCCTGCTAAATATGAAGAAATTCACAGAAAAGTCAGAACCTTATGTAAGGAGGCAAAAGAAACATGGCTTGAGAAAAACTGCGAAGAAATTGAAAAACAACACAACAGTAAATAATGCGAAATTAATGCACAAAAGAATCCAGGAGCTTACTAATCAAAGAACACGTACATAAAGACAAAAGATGGAAGAGTCATAATAGAAAAAGATCAGATCTTACATGTATGGTCAGATTACGTGAAAAACCTTTATGGCGACAACGGAGACGAACACTACATGGCAATTCTTGTTCTAATCTCTTCAAGGCATCTCCCATCAGATGTTATGACTGTGCCGAGATAACTGTATCGATTCACTTGCTGAAGAATATCCCATTTACTCGTATATCATATTGCGGTATTTCCTTCTTCCCAGTGACGACCATAATCTGTGTCTTCTTACTATTCATTTTTAACACAAGTTGTTCACTGTGTGCGACAACCGCAACTACTAAATGTTGCAGCAGGTCCTGTTCATTGTCTGTAATCAAGACTGTATCATCTGCATATCTAATGTTATTGATGTATCATCCCCCAATGTTGATTCCTTCCATATCTTCTACATTTCTAAAAATATTGTTACTCTACAGGGAAAAAAGATCTGGAGACATTACACGTCCCTGTCTCACACCTCTTTTAATAGGCTGATATTGACCTACATCGTTATCAATTCTGATGGCAGCTTGTTGTTTCCAATATATGTCTAAGGTCAATACAAGTCTAAGGTATTTTCCATCAGTTTGTAGATCTCCAAGCATCCTTATCATGTCGACTTGTCTCACTTTATCGAAAGCCTCCGTGTAGTCAATAAAGCAAGGATATAGATCTTTGTTTACATCTATAGAACGTTCAATTACTGTTCTCAGTATATACACAGCGTTTACTGTACACATTGTTCTTCTCCTATTTCGGGTTGTATTTTCTACCTAACTCTTTGCATGATAATTCTCAGCAAAATCTTCGTGATGTGGATTGTCAGGGTCCTGTATGTGCGTAAGGACCTAAGCAATAGTGCAAGCAATAGCTGAGGTCAAGGACAATAGGAGACGCCACGGCTTGGCTGACGGAAGGTCAGGCAAGAAGCCCGTGGACAGACCCACGTGATGCGGGAAGGACGAAGAGGAGAAGAGTCAGTGTGTGTGAGACAGCAGAGAGAGACGGACGTATTGAGAATAGCGAGAGATAGAACGATAGAACGATAGTGTTGTGACGGATAGATGTGGCGGACAGTTGTGTATTGATATTCGAGGAATGTACTAGCTGTGATATGTGCGGGATGATGTGAGACTGTGATTGCGAATGGTCAGCAGGGCGACAGTGTGTAAATATCGCCCAGGTGCATGTGAGCGAGCGTTTGGCCGCCTGTGTCGAATGATTGCTCAATAGTAAGCGTGAGCTAAAAGTGTATTGAGACAAGGTGTGCTCTAAATGATATTACCTTTTAGTATTATGTAATAAAGATTGTACAGGAGACTTTTCCTGTGAGTTTTGAGTGCAGTCATTGTTACTGGTGTATGTAAACGTTCTGGATGTTATAATTTGCCTGTCCGCGTCCAGTGAGCAAGAGTGAAGAGATAGTTAGGACTCTGACACGGATCATTATACTAATTGTTCGATGTTGATCACATTCCAAGGCTGCTGCTTTCTTCGGGATTGCAATAAATATAGAATTATATAATTCAGGAGGTATATCTCCAGTATAGTATATTGCGTTCAGTAGTCTGGTGACTTGGTCTATTCCATATTCTTCTAAGGCATTGATCATTTCTACTGTGATGTTATCTGTACCCGGGGTCTTGCTAGGTTTCATATGGTTAAGAGCATTCTGAACTTCTATCTTCAAAACTGATGGTCCTTCATTATTATTCCAATGATCACATTGTTCTTCTCTTGTATCATCATAAAGGTCTTTCACATAATCTGACCACGCATGTAAAATCTGATCTTTTTCTATAATGATTTTGCCATCTTTGGATTTTTTTTTTTTTGATGTGTGTGTTCTTTTGTTAGTGATGTCATTAATTCTTTTGTGCATTACTTTGGTATTCCGGGTGTTGTTTTGGTTTTCAATTTCCTTACAATTTTCCTCAAGCCATGTTTCTTTGCCTCTTTGTATATCTTCCTAATTTTCCTGTGAATCGCTTCATATTTTTCCTTGGTAGTTTTGTTATTTCTTCTTATTTCCATGAGTTTTAATATGTCTTCCGTCATCCATTTCTTGCGTCCTATTATCTTCATTTTGGGATGGTTGTTTCTGCAGCTTGGTAGACTGATTTCTTTATTATTTCCCATTGGTCACTGACGCCTTGAAGTAATATTTTCATATAGGACAATGCATCTTACAGTATATATATATATATATATATATATATATATATATATATATATATATATATATATATGTGTGTGTGTGTGTGTGTGTATGTGTGTGTATGTGTGTGCGTTTGTGTGTATATCTGCGTGCGTGTATGTTTGTGTGTGTGTGTGTGTGTTTGTGCGTGCGTGCGTGCGTGCGTACGTGCGTTCGTGCGTTCGTGCGTGTACCTTCTCGCATGTTCCGGCAACTTTTTCACTTCTGGATAAGATACCAGTTACGTCATTTCCTGGGTGTTTCCACAACACTGAGGTACTCTTTCGACCTTCCCCGTCGGAGAGCTTGAGAGCAGACATGTTTACATTCATTAATATTTTAACATAACATGAAACATGGAACGCGTAACAAAATCACAAATTAACAATGAATCACTTTACACAAGAAAATCTGATACGAGAGCAAGAGAGCGTCCGAGAAGTAAATGTATTGACGACATCAAAGACGTTGCACGTTCACACAGAGACATTGTACATTCACTAGACACATTGTACATTCACATAGACACACTGTACATTCACATAGACACACTGTACATTCACACAAAGACATTGTACATTCACACAAAGACATTGTACATTCACACAAATACATTGTAAATTCACACAAAAACTGTGTACATTCACACAAATACATTGTACATTCATACAAAGACGTTGTATATTCACAGAAAGACATTGTACATTCACACAATCTAGCGCCATCCATCGAACTCTGGAATGTCACCTATTGCTCCCCACGACTCTTGACGGCAACCGCAAGTGGAACATGATGGTGACGCTGATGTCAAAAGTGGCAGAATTGTAACATTCCCCCTGAAGAAGATATGTTTTTCAGAGGCTGATCCTGTTCTTAATGAATCATCATCCTCCAGTCCCCTGCCAGCTGGCGGAGGCGTTCAGGTCTGTCAATATGCTGATGATATATCCCCCATGCCACCTCTCAGTCCATCTAGAATAATTTCTCTTGGTCTGCCTCTGCCACTCTTCCCCTTGATCTTTCCAGGCGTCACCATGTTCAATGCTTCCCTTCTCATCACATGTCCAAAGAAAGCTGTTTGTCTCTTTCTAATTGTTGTATATCATGTTCTAGTTTCATTAACCTCTTCTGTATATCATAAGCAATCGTAGTAAAGGTCCCTATTACACCCCCTGTAGCGTATTGTCTATATAGTTCTAGCACAGTACTTGTATAGACCAATCGACATTACGCATGTAAGTAACAAGTACGAAAGGACTTCAAATGAATATAGTAAATGTTTTTGTGTTTTGTTTGGAGGGGGTGGGGCGTGAATTTATTCTGAAAAAAGTACAGAAAAAATGTATAATTTTTCGGTGTAGTCACCACTGCGTTCAATGCAAGTCCTCCAGCGCCGATAAAGTGCTTGGGTTCCTGTAGAAACATGGACTCTGGGTCACTACACGGCGAGCCTGAACCGATCGTGAACAGTCTGTCACAGAACCTTCTAACTCCATTCGTACACTTGCTGGACTGACAGGCATGCATTACCATACTGCACCTTCGTTCGCTGATGAATTTCTATAGATTTCTGATTTAAAAAAAAAAAAACGGATAACAGAACGCAGCTCATCTTTTGCCCGTGTCAAAAGTGGGGCGGCCATCTTTAAACTGTCCTTATGACGTCACCATATTCGTCAGCATGTGACTGATGTCACGTGCTTAACACTTGACATTCTTAACAACAGTGACAGGTTACAAGACAATGGCATATTTATTGTAATTTCTATTACACTTTTAAGGTTTTCATTTGAAGCACCCCGTAGAATTAAAAGACTGTTGCAATCTAAAGCGCACTGGGTATAATGTGCTAGAGCTTTATTGTTATAGAAATTTGGCATTTTGTTTACATGTCTGTTGTAATGTCTGATCAATCAAAAGATGTCAATTGCTACGAGAACAAGAGTGTTGAAGTGCTTCTGTACTTCTGTATGGATGTGAAGAGCGGACAATGAGCAGACAAGCTGAAAAACATCTGATGGCTGTGGAAATGTGGTTTCTGAGGAAACTGCAAAGAATACCGTGGACAGACAGAAAAACTAGTGGGCAAGTTCTACAACAAACAAACAAATACGTGAAACCCGTAAACTAATTGGAGAAATTAGACGTAGACAGACAAATTTTTGGTCACGTTATGAGAAGAAATAAATTGTAGGACCAGGTGACAACTGTCAAGATCGAGAGGAAGGAACAAGGGGAAGGCAGAGAAGTAAATACTTGGATGGCTTGGCCACGTGGTATGGTCGAGGCAAGAACACGAAGCTGATCCACGACTCTGGTGATCGAGTGAGATGGCGAAACATGACCTCTCACGCTTATCGGCATGCCACATGATGATGAAGATGTAATGTTTTGTTTAACTGATTAAATGCCATGGGATGATTAATCGTCTTAAGCGATTTCCTGTATCTGCTATGAGCAGATAAGACAAGTTATATATCGCCGAAATGTTGTCACTGCGTTATAATACAACATATCTGCTACCATATTAACAACTTTTAGGTCATACTTCCCTTCTTCACTACACACCCCTACTTCTTACAAAATCATTATTTATTTGGTACTGAATCCAAGTGTCTTTTTTTGTTTTTTTTTAGTGTGTGTGTGTTGTTAAATCTGTTTTCGTGTCTGCTTCTTTAAATTTATCACACATAGGTGACAATCTGGAGATTGCCAGATGAGGAGAAGAACTGGATTGTCCACGCCACTTGACAACGTGTTTGATGACGACATTTTCCTGGTACTCACTTTTTCCACCAGGGCACTCATATACATTTATAGATTCAAACCAATGTTTCCCCGTAGTGAATTTGAATAACGAAGACACAAACAATAGATTACACGATTTATGTCATGGACTGGACAGGTGTGTGATTGAATACCCCTCGTATGGTTATAACAATCCGGCTGGACCGACAATGGTTTACTGAGGAATCAGCTTCTGGCTATTTGCTTGATGTTAGCCGTGTTTAACATTTGAAACTATCGATGGATACGAACCCCGTACGAATGGGTAAAGAATCTGTCATGCTCCACTGCCTTCTTCAGCTTTGCTAGTTCTTCGTTTGTTAGAAACCCTCTGTGGAGGAGATTGTATGGTAGAATGTATATAAGTGAGTGTGTGTCTGTGGAGGAGATTGTATGGTAGAATGTATATACGTGAGTGTGTGTCTGTAGAGAGATTGCATGGTAGAATGTATATACGTGAGTATGTCTCTGTGGAGGAGATTGTATGGTAGAATGTATATACGTGAGTATGTCTCTGTGGAGGAGATTGTATGGTAGAATGTATATACGTGAGTATGTCTCTGTGGAGGAGATTGCATGGTAGAATGTATATACGTGAGTGTGTCTGTGTGGGGGAGATTGTATGGTAGAATGTGTATACGTGAGTGTGTCTCTGTAGAGGAGATTGTATGGTAGAATGTATATACGTGAGTGTGTCTCTGTGTGGGGGAGATTGTATGGTAGAATGTATATACGTGAGTGTGTCTCTGTGGAGGAGATTGTATGGTAGAATGTATATACGTGAGTATGTCTCTGTGGAGGAGATTGTATGGTAGAATGTATATACGTGAGTGTGTCTCTGTGGAGGAAATTGTATGGTAGAATGTATATACGTGAGTGTGTCTCTGTGGAGGAGATTGTATGGTAGAATGTATATACGTGAGTGTGTCTCTGTGGAGAAGATTGTATGGTAGAATGTATATACGTGAGTGTGTCTCTGTGGGGGAGATTGTATGGTAGAATGTATATACGTGAGTGTGTCTCTGTGGAGGAAATTGTATGGTAGAATGTATATACGTGAGTGTATCTGTGTGGACTAGATTTCATTCTTTCTTTCTTTCTTTCTTTCTTTCTTTCTTTCTTTCTTTCTTTCTTTCTTTCTTTCTTTCTTTCTTTCTTTCTGTCTTTCGTTCTGTCTTTCTTTTCTGTCTTTCTTTCGCTTTATGTGTGCGTGCTTGTATGCATGTGCATGTGTCTGTGCATATGTATGTATGCACGTGAGTGTTTGTAACAAATATCGCCCTCCCCCCCCCCCCCACACACACACACACACATATGTATGTATGCACGTGAGTGTTTGTAACAAATATCGCCCTCCCCCCCCCCCCACACACACACACACACACATATGTATGTATGCACGTGAGTGTTTGTAACAAATATCGCCCTCCCCCCCCCCCACACACACACACACACACACACATATGTATGTATGCACGTGAGTGTTTGTAACAAATATCGCCCTCCCCCCCCCCCCACACACACACACACACACACACATATGTATGTATGCACGTGAGTGTTTGTAACAAATATCGCCCTCCCCCCCCCCACACACACACACACACACACACACATATGTATGTATGCACGTGAGTGTTTGTAACAAATATCGCCCTCCCCCCCCCCCCCCCCCCCCCACACACACACACACACACACACACATATGTATGTATGCACGTGAGTGTTTGTAACAAATATCGCCCTCCCCCCCCCCCCACACACACACACACACACACACATATGTATGTATGCACGTGAGTGTTTGTAACAAATATCGCCCTCCCCCCCCCCCCCCCCCCACACACACACACACACATATGTATGTATGCACGTGAGTGTTTGTAACAAATATCGCCCTCCCCCCCCCCCCCCCCCACACACACACACACACACACACACATTAAGCAAGAAGAGAAACGGCTGGTTGACATCAACAGAATATCCCACCTGACCAGAAAATAGCCAAGATCGTCATAAGCCTTGAGCATGTCCTTGGTCACCTTGAAGTTCAGAGGATCGCAGGTAAATTCACCTGTTGAAAAATTACATATGAAAATTAACAGAAAATGAAAACTCCCATATTGCTGAAGATCAATGTTTAAAACGCCGTTATTCGTTTACTGCCAACTGTATACACCCGACTACTAGCCCTACTTACCTATCTGTAGCATAAGAACCCCTTTCTAAACCAGTTTGAACCCATTTTCTGTTCAACAAAGGAGTTGTGTTAATTTTATTTTGTGTGTTATTCTTTCGTTTTTTTTTTTTTTACTTGTTTGTGTTGTTCTGTCCTTGACAAAGATTCTTAGAATCGAAACGTCAGGTTGTCTTTTGTGTCCTGCAATACTTACTTGTTTTATTTTATTATTTCATTTGTATATATTTATTGGTTGTTTCTGATTTTGGATAATTCTCACTGTTTTCACCTGTATGGAGGCCTCTGTGCGGTATGTATGTTGTGTCTGCGTTTAGTATGTCTCTTATTTTCCAGGAGCTAAATTTTTGCAATCCATACTGGCTCAATGCATACTGCCTGCTTTTCTAACTGCAGATTGCCAATCTGGCGCATTTCGTATTGTCCGTATGTCGTCGTTCAATATTTACCTGTTTCCATTAATATTGCCTATCTATTTCCTTTCATACTGCCTATTTATTTCAGATTATATTGTCCACCTGTCTACATCCATATTGCGTCTTCTTCTTCTTGCTCTTCTTCTTCTTCTTCTTCTTCTTCTTCTTCTTCTTCTTCTTCTTCTTCTTCTTCTTCTTCTGCTGCTGCTGCTGCTGCTGCTGCTGCTGCTGCTGTTGCTTCTTCTTCTTCTTCTTCTTCTTCTTCTTCTTCTTCTTCTTCTTCTTAGTCCTTGTCGTCGTCTCCTCCTCCTCCCCTCCTCCTTCTTCTTCATCGTCGTCGTCTCCTCCTCCTCTTCTTCTTCCTCCTCCTCTTCCTCCTCCCCCTCTTGCTCTTCTCCTCCTCCTTCTTCTTCTTCATCGTCGTCGTCGTCGTCTTCTCCTCCTCTTCTTCTTCCTCTTTCTCCTCCCCTTCCTACTCCGCATCCTTCTTCAGTCGTTCATCTCCCAATGGACCACAGGCCCTCAACCAACCCATGTTAATTCCTTTGTGGATTTGTTCATGATTGGGTTGATTTCGCAGTTAAAGTTCTCTGTAGAATGAGCTAGCCAGTCTCAGGTCAACCCTCCTTAGACGCCTCTTTCGACATGCATTGTATGTTGCAGCGTTACTATTCGTTTCTTCCCTTAACAGTCATATTGCCTACATACCCACATTAAGTTAGTTACACATCCTTTACAGGACGTGGCAGTCAACCCCAGCGTTTTTTGTACTGTGATTTCTTACAATTTTACATTCAGTAGTTTGTCATTGCTTTCTGAACAAGAAGTTAACGTTTACATCCAACTTAATGTCAAGTTAACGTTTACATCCAACTTAATGCCGGTGTAAGGGTTGAACCCTTACCTTTCCAATAGCGCACGGGGAGTTTTATGGCTAGTGTTCATATCCTTGCGGTAAAGACGACGTCTACTATTGTCTACCTATTCATATTAATATTGATTACCCGTCTCTTTGCATTGCCCACCTGTCTACATTTACATTGTCTACCCTTTTTTTTCATATCCCTTACAGGACGTTGCAGTGAACATCAGCATTTTTCATCTGCTGTTGATGTACTAGGCAATATTACGCTCAGTAATTTGCCATTGCTTTTTGAGCGACCGGCTCACATACCCCGTAAGTTACTAACCCGGCGAGAACCGCTACCGATTCTCCTGCAAGTTACGTTACTCACGAGAAAATACGGAATTACAGAGAAAGACGTTAACCGCTAGGCCAGGGAGGTCGGCATTGTCTATCTACCCAAGTACATATGTCCTGCCTGTCCCCCTGTATACTGTCAACCTTTTTGTCCTTAAATTGTTGCCTGTCCCCCTGTATACTGTCAACCTTTTGTCCTTAAATTGTTGCCTTTCCCCCTGTATACCGTCAACCTTTTGTCCTTAAATTGTTGCTTGTCCTCTTCATGTTACACAACTCTCTCGCTTCATTGAGCTTACCTTTCCTCTACATTTCGCTTACCTTTAGTCGCCATTGCACCTGCAGTTATAGATATTAGAATCTACCACTCGACTATCCGAAGTCTGTAAATCGCAAACCAAAATGCTTCTGGAACTAACAGCTGGAGTTTAGCTATGAGAGTATGCCTGGAACCATCTCCTGTTTAAGATAGCGTTGGAAATCAAGGACGCGGCAGCTGCGGTGGTTCTCAAGTAAGTTAGAAGTCAACATGTGGAGTCGTTATCTTGTGGACTTAACAGATTCTATGTCAGACAAATAGCTAGTCTGGACTGAACAAAACTGGATGGCGGAAAATGGAAAGTAGGGGTGTGTCACAGTTATGACAGTTTTAAATATGGTAGCAGACATGTTATATTATAATGCAATGACGTTTCGGCGAAATATAAGACTATGACAGATACGGGAATGGTTTGTGTACATTCAGAATGAGATAGCATTGTATAACAATAGAATGGCTTGTGTACATCTGTAATATAATAAAAACGTCTCTACCCTTTCCTATTTATGGACTCCCTTAAAAATAAACAAACCCTTACAATTACTGATTAAGTAACTTACTTAATGTAGGAGAAAATAAAACAGCGATAGACTGACCGTGGCACAGCTAAATTTAGTTTGGCTTGTTTTCTCTCCCTTATCTGGCCAATCCTGGCGAGGGGGAAAACAAAGACTGAAGCGGCCATTTCTAGTCAAGAGAACAGACAAGAAAGTCGACCTTTCCCTTCGGGGAGAAGGTAGTTTGTTTTAAAACCATGATTCTCTTCAAGCTATTGGTATGTTATCTACATATATTAAGATATATTTATGTATTACCTAGACCAGTATGTTTAATTAAGAATTAGTTACAATTCTCTTAAACCAGGCTGGATGATGTTTACTAAGGAAACACAGGTGGGCGCCACGCTGTAATTTTTCCTATGTCTTACAATTTCAAATCCATATGTTAATATCTTGTATAGGCATTATGAACTTATATCTCACTAGTAGTGCTATAATCTATGAATATTATGTGTACTGTAAAGTATCAACTCTCATGTCTGAAACACATTCTAGAGATTTTCTCAATGTAGGAGCAGACCCCTGATTCAGGCTTCATAGTAAAGAACTAGTGTCTGTCAATTTCATATTCCTATGGTAAAACTTCTAGGCACTGTGAACAATATCTCACTATTTATGCTTAGAAATCTGCAAATAATCTATGTACTATAGAAAGGTGTTTTATCCATGCGGGGACATACAAATGATTACGCATATTCCTGACTCGTACTTAGTCAGGGGATAAAATATTTTGCCACATTATAATCTGTAACTTGGAAATATAGTGCTAAATTTTAGTACCATTCTTTTGTTAACAGATTAGTAACCACTCCATATGAGGTTGAACATATAATCATTTCATAAAATAGTGTTAGGGACAGGCCATGTTTGAATATAAATTCATGAACAATTAAACGCGTGATGTAAATGTATGTTCGGATAGGATTCACTCCGCATCGCCTCACCGTAGTAGAAACAGAAGCGAAGATTGATGTGAATAAATTGCTTGCAATATTCAGAAGACTGGACCATGCGGCATAAGTTATTCTTATAAATACCCTCCGAATAATAGCAGTCATTGGCAAAACATATCACAGCGATTACTATCCTCATGTGCTGTACGCAATGGGGGAAAACAATGGATGTTTTAGTTCATGAAGATAATTCAAAAATCTAGGCTCCCTGCATCATCATTATGATTATTATGTATGATTATCATGTACTTAATATCAGAGAAATGTACAGGTATGTTTTTTTCTGGTATGAGAATTTTCTTTGTTCTGATTGTTACTTTTTACTGTGGGAATATACATTTTAATGTTGCACCTTGGGATTAGAGGATGTTGATGTAAGAATACATATGTATGTCAGTACTTAAGAAGCCAATGGTGAATAGTCTTGACCTAGTGATGATTATAGTGCCGAAATGAAGACGCGGCATTAGAGACCACAGGGATTCTGTATAGGCTATTCTCTTCAAGTAATGAGAGAGACAATATCAACATGTTGGATGGACAGAATTACTTCACCCATCCAATAGTCCCAGTAACAACAGAACAAAATATAAGTGAGAAAATATCTTACTCACTATGAAGAGTCAGAATGGCTCAACTCAGCAATGAGGGACAGTGGAACATGGACACCCACTCCTTTACCCTTCTCCCCTTGTTGTTTTGTATTTGTGTTTGTAATTGTGTTGTAAACCTTTTATCATAACACAGTAGGTTAATGCTAGTGTTGTATTCTTTGTCATCCCTTTTCTATAGAAGAGAAGCAGGTGGTGGTTGAATTTGGTGGGACTATATCACTAACACTGGATCCTGGGTAAACAGCCATAAAGTGAATGTCCAAAACCATAGTCTGGATCTAGCAATACCTCAATGTTTACTGCGGCGCTCAATAGCTCCATAGCGAGCAACAGATAAATTAGAAGACAACTGACTGGGTGAGTGATTAAGTCCTATTTTAGTAGGAATATCCAGGATGGACTTCAAGATCTAATAATCTACAAAGATGAAGATCATCAGAGTACTGACAACAGTGTATCGTTTGCGTTACTTCTGAGAAGTATCACCAATGGCCTCATCATTTAACCAAGTCAGTGAAACTGGGACAATCCTTCTTCAAGTTACTAAAACTAACAACAGTGAGTAACCTTCAACTGTTGGTTGGATTACCAAGTTAATATCCACAATGGATAAGTCTTCGAAAGAACATCTCACAGCTGCAAAAGTCAAACATAAGGTTCCAGCCATGCAACACCAAGTTCTAGCTATGAACACCAACTCAAACAAATGGGAAGAGACACTGAAACAACATTATAGCCAATACAAACAAATGTACCAACTTCAGAACATCTGAACCATAACTACACCAGATTACCTCAAGGTCCAAAACCTGAACACCATCAAAAGAACCATATGAAAGATTAGATGAGTAAATGCCTTTACGCCTGCAACCAAAGGAATCACCTGATGGCTTGCAAACCTGGATATGTGGTGGAGTAATATTCTTCAGTTACATGCCTGCAGCAGAATCTTCAGATGAAACCAAATGAATGATTCACCACTGTATGTTCTACACAGAAATGGAATGAATGAGAACTCTATGCTGGTCCCATGTCAGCCTAATTGCCCATCATCAGTGTGGGATGGCCTATCAACATGAACCGGGTGTGTGACAAAGCCTTTTGAACTAAATTGGGAAACGGTTAACATAAACCGAGCTGTTGGACAGTCGTCATCTTTTCATCGATAAGATGATATAGGGAAGAACCTTCTGCAGAGCTTAAGTTGCATCTCCTGAAAGTATGACAGACCTAGGCATCAATTTCAATTGGAACACAACCCAAATGGCAACCGAGTATTCTTAAATTCAGTCTCATGGAGAGAATATGTGCTTATGTATAATTCTATTCTTGGATTATGGATTAGAAACATTCGCCAGCCAACTTCGGTGGACATACTGTGAGTAGAAAATGACTGAGTATAATTCTGCACGGATAATTATGGACATTAACTGCTTTGCACTGGAGAAGAATGCCCATCCGCAACGCCTAAATGAACACTATAATTAATTAATTTAATTATTAGTATCAACTGTTTTCATGAGTGTGGTTTTCTTCAATGACAGGAAAAGGGTAAAGATTGTTTTACATGGTAATGGTGTACACCTAAAGGGTTATGTTATGACATATATGTATAATATTTTGACACCCACTCATTATTTTTAAATATGAGAATTGTACATGGTGTCAGAAATAAATGTATGTATGTTGGGTTTCTGCACCTAGACCAATGTGATTTTATCTAGGTACAATGAGTCAAGTTAGCAGAACCAATTTGTGGTTGTTGTGTTGTTTGTAATAACCTTGTTTTTTCTGGGGTCACTGGGTACTATGTTGTAATACTGCATATCATTCCCATGCCTGTCTGAAAATGCATAGTGTTTATTACACATCTATTTATGTAATTGCAGATCTTGAGTTAATACCTGAACTGTTTGTCCAAAAGTGTTGTGTACATCAAGTAAATGTGGTGTCCAATAAGTGGTTGTTTATATGTTGTGAGCAATCAATATCCTTCTAGCATCTATAGTTAATTTAAGGGTGATGAAGTGGGAAGGGAAACCTACACACAGATGCCATTGTTTCAAGGATGGAACTCTTTCCTCCTGGGAGGTGTGGTAAATATCCCTGATCACCCTGCATTCTTACCAGTGACAGAGAATCAATAATACCCCCTAGACATTTTAACGAATCATTCTCAGGAATTAAAATCCACATCCCACAACATCCAGGAAGAGACAGCGTGGTACAACAAGAGAATGGCTTGTGTACATCCAGGAAGTAACAGCGTTGTACAACAAGGGAATGGTTTGTGTTGATCCAGGAAGTAACGGTGTTGTACAACAAGGGAATTGTTTGTGTTGATCCAGGAAGTAACAGCGTTGTACAACAATGGAATTGTTTGTGTTGATCCATGAACTAACAGCGTTCTACAACAATGGAATTGTTTGTGCTGATCCAGGAAGTAACAGCCTTGTACAACAATGGCATTGTTTGTGTTGATCCAGGAAGTAACAGCCTTGTACAACAAGAGAATGGTTTGTGTTTATCCAGGATGTAACAGCGTTATACAACAAGGGAATGGTCTGTGTTGATCCATGAAGTAACAGCGTTGAACAACAAGGGGAATGGTTTTTGTTGATCCAGAAAGTGACTGTTGAACAGCAATGGAATGGTCTGTGTACATCCAGGAAGTAACAGCTTTGTACAACGAGGGAATTTGTTGTGCCGATCCAGGAAGTAACAGCGTTGTATAACATGGGAATGGTTTGTGTTGATCCAGGAAGTAACAGCGTTTAAAAATGAGAGAGAGAGAGAATGGTTTGTGTTGATCCAGGAAGTAACAGCGTTGAACAACAATGGAATGGTTTGTGTTGATCCAGGAAGTAACAGCGTTGAACAACAAGAGAATGATTTGTGTTGATCCAGGAAGTAACAGCGTTGAACAACAAGAGAATGGTTTGTGTTGATCCAGGAAGTAACAGCGTTGTACAACAAGAGAATGGTTTGTGTTGATCCAGGAAGTAACAGCGTTGTACAAGAGAATGATTTGTGTACATCCTGGAAGTAACAGCGTTGTACAACAAGGGATTGGATTTTGTTGATAAAGGAAGTAACAGTATTGTACAGCAAGGGAATTGTTTGTGTCGATCCAGGAAGTAACATCGTTGTACAACAAGGGAATGGTTTGTGTCGATCCAGGAAGTAACATAGTTGTACAACAAGGGAATGGTTTGTGTTGATCCAGGAAGTAACAGCGTTGTACAACAATGGAATGGTTTGTGTTGATCCAGGAAGTAACAGCGTTGTACAACAAGAGATTGCTTTGTGTACATCCAGGAAGTAAAATGGAATTGTTTGTGTTGATCCAGGAAGTAACAGCCTTGTACAACAAGAGAATGGTTTGTGTTGATCGAGGAAGTAACAGCCTTGTACAACAAGAGAATGGTTTGTGTTGATCCAGGACGTAACAGCGTTATACAGCAAGGGAATGGTTTGTGTTGATCCATGAACTAACAGCGTTGTAATACAATATAATGGTTTGTATTGATCTAGGAAGTAACAGCGTTGTCCAACAAGGGAATGGTTTGTGTACATCTAGGAAGTAACCGCCTTGTACAACAAGAGCATGGTTTGTATTGATCCAGGAAATAACAGCGTTGAACAACAAGGGAAATGGTTTTTTTTTTATCCAGAAAGTGACTGTTGTACATCAGGGAATGGTCTGTGTACATCAAGGAAGTAACAGTGTTGTACAACAGGGGAATGGTTTGTGTTGATCCAGGAAGTAACAGCGTTATACAACAAGAGAATGGTTTGTGTTGATCCAGGAAGTAACAGCGTTGTGCAAGCGAATGGTTTGTGTACATCCTGGAAGTAACAGCGTTGTACAACAAGAGAAGGTTTGTGTTGATCCAGGAAGTAACAGCGTTGTACAACAAGAGAATGGTTTGTGTTGATCCAGGAAGTAACAGCGTTGTACAAGAGAATTGTTTGTGTACATCCTGGAAGTAACAGCGGTGTACAACATGGGAATGGATTGTGTCGATCCAGGAAGTAACAGCGTTGTAAAACAAGGGAATGGTTTGTGTAGTTCCAGGAAGTAACAGCGTTATACAACAAGAGAATGGTTTGTGTACATCCAGGATGTAACAGCGTTGTACAACAAGAAATGGTTTGTGTTGATCCAGGAAGCAACAGCGTTGTACAACAAGGGAATGGTTTGTGTTGATCCAGGAAGTAACAGCGTTGTACAACAAGAGAATTGTTTGTGTACATCCAGGAAGTAACAGAGTGGTACAACAAGAGAATTATTTCTGTTGATCCAGGAAGTAACAGCGTTGTACAACAAAAGAATGGTTTGTGTTGATGCAGGAAGTAACAGCGTTGTACAATAAGGGAATGGTTTGTGTTGATCCAGGAAGTAATAGCGTTGTACAACAATGGAATTGTTTGTGTTGATCCAGGAAGTAACAGCGTTGTACAACAAGAGAATGGTTTGTACACATCCAGGAAGTAACAGCGTTGTACAACAAGAGAATGATTTGTATACATCCAGGAAGTAATAGCAGTGTACAACAAGAGAATTATCTGTGTACATTCAGGAAGTAACAGTGCTTTACAACAAGATAATAGTTTGTGTACATCCAGGAATTAACAGCGTTGTACAACAAGCTAATTGTTTGTGTACATCCAGGATGTAACAGTGCTGTACAACAAGAGAATGGTTTGTGTACATCCAGGAAATAACAGTGCTGTACAACAAGAGAATGGTTTGTGTACATCCAGGAAGTAACTGCATTGCATAAGAGAATGGTTTGTGTACACCCAGGAAGCAACAGCATTGAACAAGAGAAAGGTTTGTATACATCCAGGAAGTAACTGCATTGTACAAGAGAAAGGTTTGTGTACATCGACAACGTTGTAAAGAAGAGAATAGTTTGTGCACTTCCAGGATGTAACTGCATTGTACAAAAGAATGGTTTTAGTACATCAAAGAAGTGACAGCGTTGTAAACAATAGAATGAATGGTATGAGTACATTCATGAAATAACAGCATTGCACAAGAGAACGGTAACAGCCATAACAACCTTCCGGAAAACTTCTCAGTCACAAGCAAGATGTCCCGCGTCTGATACACCCATCTGGAGATCATCCGCCACATCCTGCACCCATCTTCTCTTTGGCCTTCCTCTTCCCAGTATAAGGGCATAGAGTACCGAGAGTACAAGTACTGAGCTTCACGCACTTTAGCGTCAGGACTCAGTTCATAGCTTCACGCATTTCAGTCTCAGATAGACTCAGTTCATAGCTTCACGCTTTGCAGGAAAAGAGCAAGCGACTTGCTGGGCAGGGACATCGTCTCCTCCATACGTCATTCACGTTTAGGCGGAGGATCGGATTGGACCGGTCGAAACCTTGATAAGGGCCATAGCAGAATTTCACCCTGCTGCCTTTCGTAATTCGAATGTATACGTTGATAGAAAGTATTTTATACAGACTTTGTTTTAATATAATTACGAAGTGTGCGACTCAGCAGAGTGACCGTGTGTGTGTGTGTGTGTGTGTGTGTGGGTGTGTGTGTGTGTGTGTGGGTGTGCGTGCGTGCGTGCGTGTGTGTGCGTGTGTGTGCGTGTGCGCGCGCGCGCGCGTGCGTGCGTGTGTGTGTGTGCGCGCGTGTGTGTGTGTGTGTGTGTGTGCCCCTATTTACAGGACATCGCTGTCAACATCAGCTTGGCAAGTTTATGTTCAGTAGTGTGCCATTGCTCGACGCTGGAGGACTTGCATTGAACGCAGTGGTGACTATATCGAAAAATTTGTTCTTTACTTTTTCAGAATATCATCATCATCATCATGTGCCATGCCAATAAACCATGTCTCGTCTCGTCATGTCTCGCCATCTCACTCGATCATCTCAGTGTTTTTTGTCTCGACCATGTCACGTGGTCAAGCCAGCCGTGTATTTACTTCTCTGCCTTCCTCTTGTATGGAAAGTCCAGAATATATTCATACAAATAAAACAATTTAAGGTTTTCATTTGAAGACCCCTCGTTTATCATTTCGGTGCTCTGTTTCTGACATTCATTGCAAGCAATTTACTACCTAAACTATTTTTCACCGTCTAATATGCACTGGGGTTAGAATTAAATTGTAAAAAGACTCAGGTTATGGTCGTCACTAGGAAGGAAGAAGTGCCACAATGTAATATACAAGTAAATGGAAATATTCTTCAACAAGTGAATCGGTACAATTATTTTGGAACAGTCATAACATCTGATGGGAGATGCCTTGAAGAGATTAGAACAAGAATCGCCATGGCGAAAGTAGCCTTTAGCAAGATGAAAAACATTCTGACCAATAAAAAGATGTCAATTGAAACGAGAAAAAGAGTGTTGAGGGGATACATAGAGCCTGTTCTTGTGTATGGATGTGAAACTTGGATAACGAGCAGTCAAGCTGAAAAGCATCTGATGGCTGCAGAAATGTGGTTTCTGAGGAAAATGCAAAGAATACCATGGACAGATAGAAAAACCAATGACCAAATACTATAGGAGACAAATGAACATCGTAAACTGATTAGAGAAATTAGACGTAGACAGTCAAAATTTTTTGGACATGTTATGAGAAGAAATGGATTGGAGAACTTGGTGACAACTGGCAAGATCGAAGGGAACAGATCAAGAGGAAGACCGAGAGGAAAATACCTGGATGGCTTGGCCACATGGCATGGACGAGACGGGAACACTGAGCTGATCCACGACACTGGTGATCGAGTGAAATGGCTAGTCATGACCGCCCGCGCTTTCCGGCATGGCACATGATTGATTGAATATGCACGTTTTGAATACGTTTTCTGTACAGTTGTGTATGTATTGTGTTGTGGCGCAGCTATGTTGTTCGCGCCAGACGGGGACAAATAGACGCAGCACATGACACAGGAAATCAAGTGGAAATCTAGTCCAGGACCATGGCTGTGATTTCCTGCAGCTGTCTCAGGTGCTGGATGTGTGCTTATCTTGTGCGTCATCACCCACACAGTAGCTGACAAACACGGCGGTTTTACTTTAGTGACATGGGCACAGATGGAGAAGTTGGGACCGTGAAACAGATATCAGAGTATACAACAGACAATAATAACAATGGAAATTGGACACGCACATAGATTTAGACAGCGGCATCTCATAACTATTGCATCATTAGTCATACATATACGTTCACATACAGACACATTGACAAATAGACAGGAATGACAGGTTAGCTGACCTTGTAGAGATAGAGGGATTTGCGAGTTCCAATGACTCCAAGAGCGATACCAACGGCAGCGCATCTGCTGGTAGGGTCTCCCATGTTGGGCTCGTTGAAGAGTCGACCAAAGTGGTTCACAAATTTGCTGTCTTGTAGGTAGAATGGGAGAAGTTAAAGGATAGGGAAAGAACAACGAGAACATTTGTCGAAGACGCATGTAAATGTAATGTTCCACAGACTTGACGAAACAGCGCAATGCACCTCACTAAATGATGGCGATGACATAATATATGTAACGATACTAACGCTTTGAGTTAAGTGTGGCTTCAGCAAGGAGAGGACAATTCAGATTTGTTTACAGCCAACGTGTTCTGGAACAATCCGCATCTACACCTTATGACATTTGTTGATGGCGACTGAGCATCTAAAGATTTGGCTAGAGTGCTAATGACGTCGATTCCTGAAACCAAGTATAAAGAGCCAATGTTGTTGTATCGACTTCGCTGCACCGGGTTTTATCCCATATTGTTTGACTCTTTATGCAGGGCTGCCTGCCGAAAGCAACGCACAGAGAGTTCGCTCCGTAACTCCAGTGACGACCCACAGGAGAAACCTGCACTTGTGTACATGTGTGTTTGTGAAATGCTGACTCGTGCAACGATGATGACGACGACGACGACGATGATGATAATGATGATGACGACGACGACGATGATGATGATAATGATGATGATGATGACGACGACGACGATGATGATGATAATGATGATGATGATGATGATGATGAGACGACGATGATGACGACGATGATGATGATGAACATTGTTGATTTTTTCCCCTCACCCACCCCATCCCCCCTTATTTGTGTGTGTGTATGTGTGTGTGTTTTTTGGGTGGGGGAGGGGGGGGGACTCCCTCGCTTTGAGATCAAGTGTAGTCCATACAGACTCCTTCCAGTAGCACTGGACTGATTTTTGTGGATTAGATTTCCCTGTTACCAATGTCCCTCGCCATCAGGAAAACCCACTCTGAATCAAGGACGAAAAGTCAACATTGTACGCCAACTGAACCCCATACCTCAGCATCAGCACACCGGATGTTTAACAACAAGCGCTCTTCTCCATTCGGCCATGCTGGCGTTCATCAATATAGATCCGTATTGACCTAGCAGCTCATATCCAAATATCAATTCATATATGCCTAATTGCAGATGACACCCTCACGATCATGACAAAGTATCACTTTTCCACATTCATTATTATACTTACGGTACTGTGTCAGTGTGTCGGGTGCTCGGGTGACAACATCAATTGCCCTAGTAACACTTCCTTTTCATGATTCCTACACCTGGCCCTATAAAGATTTATTCCCAACTTCGCATCGTTGTCACTTGTCTCTTCGTTGTCAGGTCGACTTGACGGTTGTCATTCATTGTCAGGTAGAGTTAACTGTTGTCATACATTGTCAGGTAGAGTTAACGGTTGCTATTCATTTTCAGGTAGAGTTAACGGTTGTCATACATTGTCAGGTACACTTAACTGTTGTCACACATTGTCAGGTAGAGTTAACTGTTGTCATACATTGTCAGGTAGAGTTAACTGTTGTCATACATTGTCAGGTAGACTTAATGGTTGTCATACATTGCCAGGTAGAGTTAACGATTGCCATACATTATCAGGTAGTGTTAACGGTTGTCATACATTGTCAGGTAGCGATAACTGTTGTCATACATTGTAAGGTAGGCGTAACAACTGGCATACATTGTCAGGTAGACTTAATGGTTGTCTGTCAGGTAGAGTTAACAGTTGCCATGCATTGTCAGGTAGACTTAACGGTTACCATACATTGTCAGGTAGACTGAGGTTGTCATACATTGTAAGGTAGATTTAACTGGTGTCATTCATTGTCAGGTAGAGTTAACATTTGTCATGTATTGTCAAGTATATTTAAGAGTTGTCATACATTGCGTGGTAAATTTAGCAGCTTTCATACATTGTCAAGTAGATTTAGAAGTTTTCAAACATTGTCAGGTATATTTAACAGTTGTCATATATTGATATCAACTACAGCAGTAAAATGCTGGTGTTGACAGTGATGTCCTGTAAAAAGGATATGCAAAAATAAAAAGGGAAAAAGAAGAAAGCACATACATTGTCAAGTAGATTTAAGAGTTTGTCATACACTGTCAGGTAGATGTAAGAGTTGTCATACATTGTCAGGTAGATTTAAGAGTTGTCATTCATTGTCAGGTAGATGGAAGAGTTGTCATACATTGTCAGGTAGATGTAAGAGTTGTCATACATTGTCAGGTAGATGTAAGAGTTGTCATACATTGTCAGGTAGATGTAAGAGTTGTCATACATTGTCAGGTAGATGTAAGAGTTGTCATACATTGTCAGGTAGATGTAAGAGTTGTCATACATTGTCAGGTAGATTTAAGAGTTGTCATACATTGTCAGGTAGATTTAAGAGTTGTCATACATTGTCAGGTAGATGTAAGAGTTGTCATACATTGTCAGGTAGATTTAAGAGTTGTCATACATTGTCAGGTAGATTTAACAGTTGTCATACATTGTCAGGTAGATTTAAAAGTTGTCATACACTGTCAGGTAGATTTAACAGTTGTCATACATTGTCAGGTAGATGTAAGAGTTGTCATACATTGTCAGGTAGATGTAAGAGTTGTCATACATTGTCAGGTAGATGTTAGAGTTGTCATACATTGTCAGGTAGATGTAAGAGTTGTCATACATTGTCAGGTAGATGTAAGAGTTGTCATACATTGTCAGGTAGATGTAAGAGTTGTCATACATTGTCAGGTAGATGTAAGAGTTGTCATACATTGTCAGGTAGATTTAACAGTTGTCATACATTGTCAGGTAGATTTAAGAGTTGTCATACATTGTCAGGTAGATTTAAGAGTTGTCATACATTGTCAGGTCGATGTAAGAGTTGTCATACATTGTCAGGTAGATTTAACAGTTGTCATACATTGTCAGTTAGATGTAAGAGTTGTCATACATTGTCAGATAGATTTAAGAGTTGTCATACATTGTCAGGTAGATTTAACAGTTGTCATACATTGTCAGGTAGATTTAACAGTTGTCATACATTGTCAGGTAGATTTAAGAGTTGTCATACATTGTCAGGTAGATGTGAGAGTTGTCATACATTGTCAGGTAGATTTAACAGTTGTCATACATTGTCAGGTAGATTTAACAGTTGTCATACATTGTCAGGTAGATGTAAGAGTTGTCATACATTGTCAGGTAGATGTAAGAGTTGTCATACATTGTCAGGTAGATTTAACAGTTGTCATACATTGTCAGGTAGATGTGAGAGTTGTCATACATTGTCAGGTAGATTTAACAGTTGTCATACATTGTCAGGTAGATGTAACAGTTGTCATACATTGTCAGGTAGATGTAAGAGTTGTCATACATTGTCAGGTAGAGTTAACAGTTGTCATACATTGTCAGGTAGATGTAAGAGTTGTCATACATTGTCAGGTAGATGTAAGAGTTGTCATACATTGTCAGGTAGATGTAAGAGTTGTCATACATTGTCAGGTAGATTTAACAGTTGTCATACATTGTCAGATAGATTTAACAGTTGTCATACATTGTCAGGTAGATTTAAGAGTTGTCATACATTGTCAGGTAGATGTAAGAGTTGTCATACATTGTCAGGTAGATTTAAGAGTTGTCATACATTGTCAGGTAGATGTAAGAGTTGTCATACATTGTCAGGTAGATGTAAGAGTTGTCATACATTGTCAGGTAGATTTAGCAGTTGTCATACATTGTCAGGTAGATGTGAGAGTTGTCATACATTGTCATGTAGATTTAACAGTTGTCAGACATTGTCAGGTAGAGTTAAGAGTTGTCATACATTGTCAGGTAGATGTGAGAGTTGTCATACATTGTCATGTAGATTTAACAGTTGTCATACATTGTCAGGTAGATTTAACAGTTGTCATACATTGTCAGGTAGAGTTAACAGTTGTCATACATTGTCAGGTAGATTTAACAGTTGTCATACATTGTCTGGTAGATTTAACAGTTGTCATACATTGTCAGGTAGAGTTAACAGTTGTCATGCATTGTCAGGTAGATATGAGAGTTGTCATACATTGTCAGGTAGATGTAAGAGTTGTCATACATTGTCAGGTAGATGTGAGAGTTGTCATACATTGTCAGGTAGATTTAACAGTTGTCATACATTGTCAGGTAGATTTAACAGTTGTCATACATTGTCAGGTAGATTTAAGAGTTGTCATACATTGTCAGGTAGATTTAAGAGTTGTCATACATTGTCAGGTAGATGTGAGAGTTGTCATACATTGTCAGGTAGATTTAACAGTTGTCATACATTGTCAGGTAGATGTAAGAGTTGTCATACATTGTCAGGTAGATTTAAGAGTTGTCATACATTGTCAGGTAGATTTAACAGTTGTCATACATTGTCAGGTAGATTTAACAGTTGTCATACATTGTCAGGTAGATTTAAGAGTTGTCATACATTGTCAGGTAGATGTGAGAGTTGTCATACATTGTCAGGTAGATTTAACAGTTGTCATACATTGTCAGGTAGATTTAACAGTTGTCATACATTGTCAGGTAGATGTAAGAGTTGTCATACATTGTCAGGTAGATTTAAGAGTTGTCATACATTGTCAGGTAGATTTAACAGTTGTCATACATTGTCAGGTAGATTTAACAGTTGTCATACATTGTCAGGTAGATGTAACAGTTGTCATACATTGTCATGTAGATGTAAGAGTTGTCATACATTGTCAGGTAGAGTTAACAGTTGTCATACATTGTCGGATAGATGTAAGAGTTGTCATACATTGTCAGGTAGATGTAAGAGTTGTCATACATTGTCAGGTAGATGTAAGAGTTGTCATACATTGTCAGGTAGATTTAACAGTTGTCATACATTGTCAGGTAGATTTAACAGTTGTCATACATTGTCAGGTAGATTTAAGAGTTGTCATACATTGTCAGGTAGATGTAAGAGTTGTCATACATTGTCAGGTAGATTTAAGAGTTGTCATACATTGTCAGGTAGATTTAAGAGTTGTCATACATTGTCAGGTAGATGTAAGAGTTGTCATACATTGTCAGGTAGATGTAACAGTTGTCATACATTGTCAGGTAGATGTGAGCGTTGTTATACATTGTCATGTAGATTTAACAGTTGTCAGACATTGTCAGGTAGAGTTAAGAGTTGTCATACATTGTCAGGTAGATTTAACAGTTGTCATACATTGTCAGGTAGAGTTAACAGTTGTCATACATTGTCAGGTAGATGTGAGAGTTGTCATACATTGTCAGGTAGATGTGAGAGTTGTCATACATTGTCAGGTAGATTTAACAGTTGTCATACATTGTCAGGTAGAGTTAACAGTTGTCATACATTGTCAGGTAGATTTAACAGTTGTCATACATTGTCAGGTAGATGTGAGAGTTGTCATACATTGTCAGGTAGATGTGAGAGTTGTCATACATTGTCAGGTAGATGTGAGAGTTGTCATACATTGTCATGTAGATTTAACAGTTGTCATACATTGTCAGGTAGATTTAACAGTTGTCATACATTGTCAGGTAGATTTAACAGTTGTCATACATTGTCAGGTAGATTTAACAGTTGTCATACATTGTCAGGTAGAGTTAACAGTTGTCATACATTGTCAGGTAGATGTGAGAGTTGTCATACATTGTCAGGTAGATTTAACAGTTGTCATACATTGTCAGGTAGAGTTAACAGTTGTCATACATTGTCAGGTAGATTTAACAGTTGTCATACATTGTCAGGTAGATGTGAGAGTTGTCATACATTGTCAGGTAGATGTGAGAGTTGTCATACATTGTCAGGTAGATTTAACAGTTGTCATACATTGTCAGGTAGAGTTAACAGTAGTCAACATTGCGAGGATCCCGGTGCAAGTTTTACGTCACATTACTGGGAATGTTTAGTGTATGCTTTTTATTGTATCTATATACTTGGTAATTTTGTTCTCCTCATTCTTGAATTTGATTCTTTGTGTTCTACTCTTTACTCTTGATCGTTTTGTTCTTTTGCTCTTTACTATTGATCGTTTTGTTCTTCTACTCTTTACACTTTACCGTTTTGTTCTTCTACTCTTTACATTTGACAGTTTTGTTCTACTCTTTACACTTTACGGTTTTGTTATTCTACTCTTTACACTTGACAGTTTTGTTATTCTTTTTCTTGTATTTTAATTTTGCGTACTTTTCCTTTCTCTACTTCTTTTCCTTGTACTTGACAATATTGTTATTTTTTTCTTTGTACTTTATCTTTCCGTAATTCTTTTACTTACACTTAATAATATTGTTCTTTCGCTCCTAGTACTTGATATTTGTAAAGTTCCTTTCCCTGTACTTAATCATGTTTGTTCTTTTTCTTGCACTCGAATTTGTGTTCTTCTTCTTGTTCTTGGTCGTTTTCTTCAAATCAGAAAGTCACCAAAACCTTCTCAGGAAGACTACTACATTACGGACAGACCAGAACAAGTCATTATTCTGCACCTCAGAACAGGACACAATAGATTACGCAACCACATGTATACAACATTAAAAATAGGTGAATCAGCCATGTGCACATATGGATTGGCGTCGCAGATCACATACCCAAAAACTGCCCAAAGTACTATATACCTAGACAAACTTTCTGGCCTAGACAAACAATTGTGGAAGATAAACTATTCGGACCACTGAATGAACTTTAAAAAAAAAATGCATATAAGAGACAACATTGCAGTTATATACAAATTTAAAGAGAACGAAAGAAGAAGAAGCAGAAGATTTTGGTAATTAATGCAATATTCTGCAATTATTGTTACATGTGTGCTCAACATTAGCAATGAGGGTAGTGGTGGTCGCAGCAGTGCTGTTGATTTTGCTGGCGTTTGTGGTAGGCCTGGAGTCGGCGCCGAGTGCTCGCGATGAAGCCGAGGCCAGGGAGGCTGTGGAGAGACAGGTGAAGAGAGAACTCGACGCATTTGAAAGGGTAGGTACACATTTGTTGGCTACTTTCATGACCAATCAGGTGCCGTCTTCACTATGAAGGCTGGCTGCAATGGATCTCCAAGACTGTCTCTCGCCCTGACTGTACATTCTGTCAGATTGCTGTTCGTCCACCTCTTCATGTTTATCTTCCCACTTGTATCACTATCTACCTTTTGCTCACTTGCCTAAAACTTTATACTCTATACTATGGTTGTATAAAAATGTTATGTCTTTTAATGTAGTTGAAATATTTTACTTGTCTCTTATTTTATTTCTATCATCTACTCTCATTTCATTCCCAGTTTTTCTAGAACCTCTGTATTTGATTGTTTTTGTTTCCATGAAATACAACATATTCTTCTGTATTTTTATTGTGTGCATTCGCTCGCTTTGAACTCACGTGCTACTATTTCTAATGC
The DNA here is from genome assembly GCA_963921405.1 of Cepaea hortensis. NCBI lineage: Eukaryota > Metazoa > Mollusca > Gastropoda > Stylommatophora > Helicidae > Cepaea > Cepaea hortensis. Next base: position 87,446,341 of record OY992884.1, on the reverse strand, counting down.
ACTGTGCCAAGTCGTAACAAAGCCCATGACACAATATAAGAGGGAGCAAAACTCCCGAACCAACATACAGAGGTATCTAAGCGTCTGACGCATAACGGAGATCACGTCAATTTTGTTTGTCAATAACGACGGCAGTCAGATCATGGAGCTTTAAGGAAGAAGCAACACGTTCGAGTCACCTCCAATACATTTCTGGCAGGACAATTTTGTCATGGATCAAAGATAGTAGAACGGATAACCGGAATCATGGCAGCTTATATAGCAGGATCAGGACTTTTAGGACAGATGCCGAATCTAGAAATAAAATTGTCGCACCAGAAGGACTTTGTGATAACCTTGGATAGACAGAAGAAATGAAGGGATGCAATACTAATGATGTGATAGTTCTCAGTAGCTAGGATAGTCAATCATTGAATATTTACCATTGATATTTTATTACGATCGTCCTGTCTGACGCTCCCAGACCCGATCGAAATGTATGGAAATATATTCATCGCCTGATTGATTATTTGCTCCAGAATATCGGCGAATAAAATTAGCCTCATCAACTTGTTTGCCAGCCTTCTTGTGAGTCCTTTTGATTCAAGTTTAGTTTACTTCATTTGCTGGACAGTTGTCGGCACCTCTGGGCCGTTTGTATTCGAGCCTGTATTTGATATTATGCCAGAGCGACTTCCCAGCACACTGGACTGATTTTTGTGTGTGGATTAGCTTTTTAGAGGGATCATGCTGCATTGGGTAGTACATGGCTTCTAATATTCAGCCCAGGCTTTGTGCTATGGTGAGATTATAACACCACCCCAAGTCCCTGCCATGGGTTATGGTTATTGTGCCTTTTTTTTCATGCACACTGTCACAAACTATGGTCTGCCGAGGCGGCCAGCTGCCATTATTCCCCGCGACAGTATAACGGTGTGACACTTGGATTCCTAACACATCAGCTGAAAAGTACATGGCAAATAAGTGTTAAGGAGTTTTAAAAAGTTAGTTCCATATCCTTTACAGACGTAGCATTCATCTCCAGCATTTTAGACTGTTTGTGATTCCCGGGTAAATTTACATTCTAGTAGTTTGCCATTGCTGTCTGAACGACAAGCACTAATACCATTGTTTGGAAACAAACGCAAGGCGGTATGCTTCCAAATGGCCCGCAACTGTGTTTCGAATGCGTAATGGTGTATTCGTAACTCCTTGGCCACAGAGAAGGCGTACAGTTAAAATACATTACTCCAAAAAGATCAAATGGATCATCATGGTCTGGCAAGAATGAGGCAGCGAGGAGTGACGAGGGGATCTGGCCGGCGCTCGACGCTCAGGGGAAAGGCGAGACGGACATATAATCAGATTGCTACTGGTACTATTGGTGTTGGAACACTTCGCTGGCTGCTGAGCATGGGGACGGAGTGTCTATGGGAATGCCCCGAATGATGTGATGTCGGTTCCTAGATCAATCAAGCAGGTGGATCTGTCCAATAAGCACGCAACAGTGAAGAAGATTTAAAAACAATTATGACAGACATTGAGCAAGATGAAATATTTTGGGCAAGTTAAAAAATGAAAACATCATCAATGTGTGGAAAAACGTAATCTTGGAGGAAGAGGAAAATGGTGCACAAGAATGCGGATTATCCTCTTCTGATGCGGGCAATCAGTTCTCTTTGTGAGTTACCTTCGTTAAAGATATCATTCATTATTCTTTCTATCTGTCTCTCATCATTCTTCTATAAACTACATCTCCGTAGCTTCCACGTAATTCCCCTTTTGTCTGCTCATAAAAATTTCTAGTATTAACTGAAGCAATCGTATTTTATTATATCAGCTGATGTCAGCAATGATAAGAGCCGACGCTCGTAAACTTCCGGTGTGCTGATGCCAACGTAGCCAGTTCAACCTAAACACGGTTCAGTCGGACTAAAATGTTAACTTCTCGTCTTGTACTTGGGGACGTAAAGTGCAAGTACATCAGAAGTCGGAGTGGCTTTACGGGGGACACTGGTATTAGGGGAAGCTAATCCACACGTAAAGTTCAGTCCAGTTCACTAGTTGTAGTTGCTTGTGGATGGACTACGCTTGAGCTCAAAGCTCCTCAATAAATATTATTTTTTTAAAAGAGAGGACAAAATAGGAATTTTAAACTTGCCCGATAGCAGTTTTAGTTATTGATAAGTGATGTGACAGCGCCATCACATTGTCTAGGCCTGAGAGTAAGGAGGAAGAGACTGCCAGTCTTACCCTATAACCAGTGCTGTATGTACGAGGGAATCACAACATTTTAGACACTCGCTATGAAAAGAAATAAATTGGAGAACTTGGTGACAACTGGCAAGATCGAGGGGAAGAGAACAAGTCGAGACAAGAATACTTAACTAATCCACGACTCTGGTGATCGAGCGAGATGGCGAAATATGACCGCCCACGCTTATCGGCATGGCACATGATAATGATAATGTACGGGGCGAAATCATTAAGCAACATGAATAACTTTTTTCTACAATAGTGCGAAAAAGAAATGTGTTATTTCTAAACATAGTCCTCCTGTCTGGCAAAACCCGTGGTCTACCTGCCCACTAGCTTATTGATGACTACTAGGAAAAAGTATGTGGGCGTGGCCTTAAACTAAGTTTGCACCGCCTCCATTACCTCGTTGCCATCTGCAAACTTCCAATACAAACAAGTGAAAGTAGGATGGCGCCAAGTCTGGACTGTTCGCTGGATGTTTCAAGAGCTCAAATTTCAGAGCACGTTGTGTATCCACTGTTTGCGCAGCCGTATGAGGATAAGCGTTGTCGTGTAGCAATAAACGCCTTTTGAGGGAACTGCCTGCTGTTTTGATCTATCGCGGGCTCAGTTTGTTCACTAGTATGTCGCTGTCTAGCAATACTCAGTTTCACCCTTTTCCTGGAAATGCAAGAATATAGGGCCCTTGATATCGCAAACAAATGGGCATCGTGACTTTACCGGTGGATGCCTGCGCCTTACGAGGGCAAGTCAATAAGTAAGTCACACAGCTCTGTGGGATGGCAGGTAAATGTATTTGGTGTTTTCTACAGGTATCATTAGGTGACAGCAACATCGAACTTTATATTCCCGTTCGTCAGGTGGCGCTAGGTTTCTCATGCGCATGCGCAACGCATAAACAAAATGGCGACTGTACTTACGGAGTGTACAACCAAAGAGCAACATGCTGTTGTGTGATTATTTTTTTTTTTTTGGGGGGGGGGGAGGGTGTGTGTGAAAAAAAGGACTGCCTACAAAGGACATTCATAAGGAATTCTTCCTGTTTATGCTGACAAATGTTTGTCCCGTAAAGCGGTTCATAGCTGGGTAGAATAATTTTCTCAAGGACACTCTAAAATTGTTGACGAAATCCGATCTGGTCGTCCTGTTGAGATTGCAACAGAAGCATCCGTGCAGCGGGTGAAGGAGATGATTATAGATGACAGGCGAGCAACGATAGGCTCTGTAGCATCTGCAATAGGGTGCTCACATGGTTTTATCCATGCTTCATTATGCAATTCGAAGGAAATGTCCAGGACTGCTGATTAGAGGAGTGTTGCTTCTTCATGACAATGCCAGACCACATACAGTTCGATTAACACAGGAGAAAATGAACCAACTAAGGTGGGAATTTCTGGAACATCCACATTACAGCCCCGAATTAACCCCTTGCGATTTCCACCTCTTTGGTCCACTGAAAACCCAGGGTGGCGGGAGACATTTCGCGAATGACGCTGAAGTTGAATGTGAAGTGAAAACGTGGTTTAGAAAACAGAGCAAGCAGTTCTATGCTAACGGTTTAGAGGACTGATAAAACGATGGAATAAGTGCATCAATGTTGGTGGAAATTATGTTGAGAAATAAAGGGACGATATATGTATACAATTAAACTGGTTTCAAGTTGTTATCACATTTAGTTATTTTTCTACAGTCATTTGTGACTTACGTATTGACTCTCTGACTCAAACAACTGTCTCCATAATGAACCATAATTCTTCTGTAATTTCACAAGGATTCACACCCTCCGACAACACGCAGACACACACACACACGCGCGCGCGCGCGCGCGCGCGCGCGCAAATAAGCCTCGTTGCTCTTCCACGGTGCAAGTCGATAGTCGAGCAGTCATATTGTAATCGCAAATGCGCATGCGCAAAATGCTCGATCCTCATTACCTTTACAAGGGGTATATCTTAAGAGCCAGTTTGTATTCTTAACAAGAATTTCCGTTGTCCATACTCTTTTATTCATTTTATAATAAAAGTACATTTAATTAATGACTTTTCCTCCTATATTTCTAATTCGTGTGTACTCAGGCACTGTTCGCGGATGACGACCATGAGGTCCGGTACAGACGTGGCTGGTTTAAAAAGCTGAAGAAGAAAGTAAAGAATTGGTGGGACAAAAACAAAGGCCAGGTCATTTCTACTGCAGTTCAGGAGGGAGTCAAGTACTTTGCTGGGAGAAAGAGGGACACAGCTGATTTCTAATAGTGAATTGGTTGCTTCCAGAGATGTGTGCACCTGATTGTGTCACCTTAACAAACCAATAAACATAGAAAACGTAATTTGGTATTACTTACCATTATTATAGGTCTTCTTCTTCTTCTTCTTCTTCTTCTTCTTCTTCTTCTTCTTCTTCTTCTTCTTCTTCTTCTTCTTCTTCTTCTTCTTCTTTTTCTTCTTCTTCTTCTTTCTTCCTTCTTCTTCTTCTTCTTCTTCTTCTTCTTCTTCTTCTTCTTCTTCTTCTTCTTCTTCTTCTTCTTCTTCTGCTTCTGCTGCTGCTGCTGCTGCTTTTCCTCCTCTCTTTTTATTGTAAAGTCCCAGTCGTGTAGCATTGTTGATCATGACTGCCTACAGCCCTCTGTTTTGTGTGGTGTCTCTCATTTCTGATACCCATGATCCTCCAAGCCATGATGCCAAACCGTTCAGCATCTTCCCTCACGGTCTCCCCTCCTTCTCCTCCCTTTCCAGATTTAAACATCTCGTGGTATGCCCAAAGAGAGCTTTCTGCGCCGACTTCTATACCGATGCATTCATTACTCGTTTTACCCTTCAAAGTGGTCTCGTCTATCTTCTATAAAACCATATCTAAGAATAAATCAATTAGGTGCCGTCTTCACAAAAAAGGTTGGCTGCAAAGGATCTCCAACACTGTCTGTTTCTCGTCCTGACTGTACATTCTGTAAGATTGCCGTTCATTCATCGCTTTATGTTATCTTCCCATGTGTACCGTTCTTTAACTCTCTTTCGCTTGCCATTAGCCGTACCCTCTAGTATGGTTTTCATAAGAGTATTATAAAAGCCATACTGCAATGCAAGAATACAGACGAACATCTCCGAAGCTTCTACATAATTCCTCACTCGCGTGTCAATGGAAAATTTTCACATGAATGTTAGCAAACTTGTATATTTTACCAGCGATTAAATTTAACGCCTTACAGCAGAGTAACTTGGAGACGTAACCCTACTGTTGAAGAGAACTGACTGCGCAAAATTTGTGTGTATATATATATATGTATGTATGGGCCATGGAAGAAGAGAAGAATACACAGAAGACAAAGAGAAGCTTATCTTATCTCCACGGTTAACAAGAAAAGGATAGGTATAGGACAGAAGAACTTTAGGATTCTAGCGGGGAACTATACTTTAATGCACATTCCAGACAATAGATCACTGAGATGGGCTGAACCAACATTAATTAATGGAACAAACAATGACTAACATTACTAGAACAACAAAGACTAAACATAACGCAACAGCAAGGACTAGATAAACAAGATAAAAACAATATGCATCTGTCTTTATTTTGCACAATCCCGTAGCACATATTCTAAACTGTGCGGATACAAAAGTGAGATTTCTTATAGGCAAGACAATCGACATTTCATATCACTTGTTATCATATAGACAGTCTGCCGCATATAGCCAGACCTCTGCCCGTTGTGGCTGAGCCTACAGGATGCTCCTAAAACCCTGCTATGATACCTATACAGCCGGCTGGCCAGGACTGGACAACAGAGAGACAATTACTTGGAAAATAACCAGAACACAACTCTTAATCTGGGGATGAGCCTTACAGTGCGGAGACGAAACTCACCATCCCGAGACGCACAACACAACACTATGAACCCCTGTAGTTCACAGCGGAAATGGGCTCCAGATTTACCAAACCCCTGTGCCTCAGTCAAATCCAATGTTGTGCCTAATGCCACAAGAGAGAGTCACGTCCAGGAACTGACTGGGACACATTACTATAACAGGACCATCACTTACTAAATAGAAATCTTTTTATGAGCTTGAAAATCTCACATAAATCAAACTAGAAACTGTAGCCTTAACCATGCAGTCACAAACTAAGATATGAAAAACTCGACTATTGGATCAGCTGGGAGGGGAGGGGGAAAATGTGAGATAAAGGAAAATTGGAGATGAGGAAAGATGGGGATAAACAAAAAACCCACGAATGTTTCTCCCCCTTGCTAAGTTTGGAGAGTCACAAGCTGCAACAAAAGTAAACAACAGAATATTTAACTTCATAAAACAAATGCATATGAATTAATAATGTACATACAGTATACACTCTCCTGCTTCTCATTGAGACATAGTCTGTCACATTATCCACACTGGCCAATTTAAGCCCTGCACTAGTAATATACATAGGGACAGCTGAACATCACATTTCAGTAATGACAACCATCAAGTGACAATACAACATCATGATACATGTGACAGCCAGGACACAACCGCCAGTCACATACTGTATACACTGCCTCAACAAAACAACATTGTTTGAACCCACCCACATAATTTTACATATAACATGACATGTCAACAGCACACAACATCAGACCATAAAATGGTCAGAATAACTAACACCATATGATTTCTTTGGTGGCCATACCCTTACAACATCACTGCAGCACATCCATGATTGTATGTTGTAATCCATCAACCATCCTCACTACTAGCATCCTGGATAGGCATAGGCGCCGTCATCATCATCATTATCATAATCCGTGCCCCTTATTGACAACAACAAGAACAACCGGTGGCTGAATCAGACACATGTTATCATAACATGTGTCTGATTCAGCCACCGGTTGTTCTTGTTGTGTATTCTCCAATGAAAGCACCGAATAATTTCCCATAATGTCCAAACACAGCATTCAATATATCAGGGAATACTCATGTGGCCTTATGATGGGGATACTTTACCAGCGATCAATTATTAAACTACATAAACCACATATCTGTCCACATTTAGAGGCATTTACACATCCTGTTGGCCTCCGGTTACAGAACAAAAACACATCCAAGGTGTGTTTACCTCTTATTTTTAGTCGACCGTTGGTGCTAGCAGTAAGAAACCAACAGCGATATATTAATAGGTATGGCTTATTCGCTGTTGCCGTCTCGCCAGGGGAGGATTCATTCTCAAATCTATCTGCCGCTTAACATATTTCCAAAACTTAATCCCCCAACTTCAGCAACTATTCTAGATTCTTGTTACCAAACCCTAAACAATTATTAAATATGGGGCTAGTTATGGCCCAATATCTCTTATGTTGTTTAATAAAAGCAAGCCACTCGATCTGCCAACGTACCTCAACAATCGTGCATCAGTATTCCGGCAGGAATGTTTCTGCAGGCCATATTTCAGACAGCCTGCCCGACCGCCTTTCGTTTTTGCAGATTTAAGCACCCGACAGATGGACATCCGTAACACAGTCTGGTCGACGCCTGTCGCTGATATACGTTCTTGACTGGAGATGGTGTCAGGGGGACGATTACATTCCCCCTCTTTACCTGGTGTCAGCGTGGCCGTCGGCCAGAACTGAATCGCCGGGGCAAAATGCGCGCCAATCCTGGCCTGGGAGAATTACCCGTGATGCTCCAGCTGAGGAAGAGGGGTTCTGGTCACTGCATCCGCCGGAAATGTTCTAGAGCCGTGTCGCGCTGCTTCATATATATATATATATATATATAGTAAATAAGATTACATCTAACAGTATACCACACCTAACAGTCGTAATGTCCCTAGGGTGAGGGGAGGTATTACTATACTGTATACCGTGAACTCAGTTCTGGGTATTGGGTACTTGGGTTTCGGTCTGCCAACCCCACCGGACTCTGGACAACCCCCTCTTTCAATCTTTCTTTCAAGGCACGTTAACCCCTTGGCTCTATCCAGATGAACTGACTCAATTCTGGTTTGAAACAAACATAAGATATACGTGTATTGTACAACAGGATGTCAGAGTAGATAGGTTTAGATATAGGTAGACAGTAGACGATATAAACACAAGATCAGCAGTGTAGGATCACGGCTCTCATCCTCGAACCGTCCATGGTACAGTCCACTCAGTCTGCTGTCGAGGTTCTCTCCCCCTGCTGCTGCAATTCCTCCTCACAAATGATTCAGACCGGCGTGGTAGCAGGGCTAAGTAGTTACACTCGGGAATGTGCTGGTATTTATCGGAACTCCACTCCTTGGACTGCTACTGGATCTAGGCTGCCGTGGTTGACGAGTTAATCAACAATCTAGAGTAATCTAGACGGATAGTTCAAAACATTCATGATAGCCCGTCGTGGAATAGCAATGTTATTTACAACGTCATATAAGGCCCGTGGATGCACACACTCTATTAGAACACTGAGTGGAAACAAATAGTTTAAACAATCGTTGCAGTTAAGACTCTGGTATCAGGAGTCGGTAACAAAGTAAATTAGTCTTTGATCAGAGGAGTCCGGTATCTGGTGTCGAGTACAACGTCAATAAGGTTCACCACTCATAGACATATACATCAGGCCGAGTGGGTCACTAGACAGGTTGTCAGACCCATCTCTGAGCCGCAGTGGCCGGATATGACATCCGAAGGTACATGGTTACCTGAATGAGATCAAGGAGGTGTGGTGGCTGGCTGTTCTAGGACTGGTACTAAACGCTAGCTGACCTGCAAAGACCCTCGCTACCGGAACTCTTTCCCTTCTGGAACGATTTGGCGCTGCCTCAACACTGGGAACCTCACGCCCACAGTCTCTTCGGTTTGCTCCATTTTCTGGTTTCCTGGCCGGGTCTACGCTAGTATGGTTATCACACACCATGGTAGGTTCTGCAGAAAAACAACCTTGTAAGAGCCACTGGTAACAGCAATCAGCGAACACTTATCACATGCGTGAGGCTCTCAGACTAATGGATTCATTATATAAAAATATAAATGATCCTGTACCCTTCCTCATCTGCTGTGATATGGACTGGAATGAACTTGGACTCTCATCTGTTAGACCGCACCAGGAAGAGTATCTTCTCTAGAGAACTGTACTGCAGCTCGGACAGGTCCCGTCAGTTATTCACAGGTGAGGAACACAAATTCCTGCAAAAGTCTCAGTCATGTCATGCATTAAAGGTTAGGCATTAGTGTAAAGCTTAATAACCCTTTTGGGGAGATATTCGGCCACTCCGCTGATCCTCCATTCTGTTCCTCTCACTCCTCAGATATCTGCGTAATCATCTCAGGTATTCCACTATTCCCATCTTCTATATAGGAGAAGAGTACCTCCGTTCTAGTCAATGGCTAATGAATACATGATTCCTACCTCCATGTAGCAGGTGTCATTCATCCTTTGTTTGACATCCATCCCCATTCTCTCACCTTTGTCGAACACTGAGTGGAAACAAATAGTTAGTCATCATCCTACACCCCATTCCCTCTGTTGGGTATAAAAAGAAGGCATCAGTGATATTTGCGGTTATACACAACTCGGAATACATAGGTAAGTATGAATTTTTTTTTCCAATTTTCATTTTCTCTTCATTGCTTTCATTTTTTTCATCTTTTTGTTCTTCTCGTCCCATCGTCACGTTTTGATGTAGTCATATTAGATCTCCTTGACTATATGTTGTGGTTTGTGAATGTGTTTGCATGCTGATGAAGGCTAATCGCCGCAATGTCCTGTATGTGTCGTAATTCTGCTACGTAAAGCTGCACAACTTTTTGTCATTTTATATTGTCTCACCTCTGTCCAATAGTGTCAGTAGGTATAACAGTGTCACTGTTCCCTGGAACAGCAGTATCATTTACCGACGGTTTTATTCCTCTTGGGTCTATTTCTCTCACTTTCGCCACCTGCGATTATTAATCTCTCTCTCTCTCTCTCTCTCTCTATCTCTCTCTCTCTCTCTCTCTCTCTCTCTCTCTCTCTCTCTCTCTCTCCCTCCTGTTTTTCCCTTTCGAAGAAATAATTAGGTAAAGGACAGGTGGAAGGAAAGTAGAAATAGAAAAATTCAGTGGCCGCCCGAAACTACGGAGACGGCATTCATCACCTCGGTCGTTCGTTGAACACTTCTGCCGATACTCGCAAACGCCGCCGCTCGCCATTCCGAGTCGTTTGATAGGTCGCATGCGATGGTTTAAGTGTCGCCCTGTCGCGTCCCAGCGCCCGCGGCGTCCTCCGGAAGTCATTCGTCGCACCTCTCCGCCACGCTGATTCCGACCGACGATTATTATCACCAAGCCCGGTCATGCATATATTCATTTTAAAGGCCTGAATGCCCTGAGTCTGAATATCCCATACGTAAGTGGCTAGCATATAGTCTCTTACACATAGGATGCCATTAAACGATGGATGGTAAAGCCATCCCTTCCACACCCCAATTTCGGCTATGTCCCATTTATTCAGACCCAGTAAATATGCATGAGCTAACCTGGCGTAATGCTGACGCCTGCCTGTGCGGAGCACTCGAATACTCGACCACATCGACAGGAAAATACCACATAAAATATGCAAATACCTTCAATACAACGAAGTCTTGGTCAACATGCTGGCGAATCTGTAAAGCCTCTTTAATCATCATGGATACAGTTCGTACAGCTACACGAAACGACTTCCTTCGAATCTGCCGACTGCACTTCAACTGAACTCAAACGCCCGTTGAGTTTTGCCCTTCAGCCTGAACTCGCACTCCGCTTACACGCTTAAGCGAACGTCCCGTGCAGTTCGTGGCTAGCTACTCCGACGCAGTATGGTTGAAGGAAGTTAGCGGTTCTCGAATGTTCCGTTCGAGGTAACAAGGGAAGCAAGTAGGCAACAGTGTTACTATTCTTTGCTCCCCCGTATGGGTCCCGGCAACACACGGGCGTGTCGTAAGAGGCGATTGAGGAGGCTATGGTTCCATCGCCCTGCTACTGAGTGAGTGCGTGGCACGACACTGTGAGCTGTGAGTTTCGCGTAGAATGCTTTTGCATCTGTTGTGCGGTTGTTTTTAGCGTGAACTGCATGTTCGGAACGATGATGCCGGCTGTGGCTGGATTGACTGGTTTGCCTTTTTGGTTCACGAGTGCATTTTTCAGGAGACTCCTGGGAGCTGTCGCTGTAGCTACGGAGTTCGTGCTTTGTGCGGCGCTTTCGGTGAGTCACCCTGCGGAAAGAGACCGAGCCATATAGAATAAAACCCGGGTCAATGAAGTCTTTCTGGTGACTGCCGTTTCCATCGACGATGAACTGTATGTTTCTTGGAAGACTTCTATGTTGGCATTCTGGCGGCGACATTATGCACAGTGTACCTATGCGGGCTGTTATCTTGCCGACACTCCTGTCTATTCCATTGTTCACATAGGGCAGTGAGGAGCATTTTATGTGATATTCACTGGCACAGGAACTGCGCAATATGGGGACGACCCATTGCCGTGAAGTTGGAACCGCGACTGACTAACTAACTAAGTAACTAACTAAGTAACTAACTAAGGGAAGCAAGTCAACTGCATGGGTTCCTCCAGCGAGAAATCACACGGTATGGTCCCTTTGAACTCCGGTCATCTCGCTACAATACCACAAATAATTGTATACCATAACTAACAGTATACACCAACTACGACAACTAACAGTATACCGCAACTAATTATATACAACAAGTAACAGTATAACACAACTATTTGTTTAGCACAAGTAACAGAATACCACAACTAACAGAATACCACAACTAAGAGTGTGTCACAACTAACAGGATACAATAACAGAAGAAAAGGCCGACCATGTGAACGATGGACTGAGTCCCTAGGGATATCGATACATGAAGCCCATAAACGGGCACTCTCCCGCTGTTTATGCTTCACGTCGACACCGCAAGGTACAAGAGGAAAAATATGAGATGCAATGAGAATGAAAATTGAGTTGTGTTGAGCTAAGAACCGACATCACTGCACTCAGGACATTCCCAAACGCGGCACATACCCTCTTTCAACAGCCAGCGAAGAGTCACACTTCTAATCGTTCCCACTGCTAACTGATTGAAAGTTCTCCTGGTCTTCCCCCTCAGTTTTGATATTCTTTCGGTACCACTGCCGATCACTGCAATCTTATTCTTTCCACATACGAGTTCTCAATCTGTTCCCCCACCTTCTCCACCTGGTCCGGCAGGCGCACGACCACCTCTCCCATATCCATAGGTAATCTACCACCAAGAGGTGCATTCTCTGTCATCCTATCATCTTATTCATTCCCCCGCACTCCCGCATAGCAAAGGGCAAACAATCCATACAATTCTCACAGTCTGTGACCTCTGGAGCGAGGTGAGCCATTCTACACGAAACAATCTATTCTCCACCTTACTAAGCATACTCCTTGAGTCCGTAATGAATACAATGTGTGAAGCAGTAGTCTCCTCTAACCAACAGATTGCCGCTGTTACTGCTTCCACTTCCATTCTCATGCTGGAGGTCGTAGTCTCATATGCCAAACTCTCCCTTTTCAAGAATTGTCCATTAATCTTCGCAATGAAACCCCAACCACTACGTCTGTTTCAGCACCGGGTTTTATCCCATATTGTTCGGTCTCTTTCCGAAGGGCGCCCTACCGAAAGCAACGTGCCGTCTCCGTAACTCCAACGACTAACTACAGGAGAAAACTGCGCTCGTGTATATGTGTGTCTGTGAAATGCTGACGCGTGCAACGATGATGATGATGATGATGATGATGATGATGATGATGATGATGATGATGATGATGATGATGACGATGATGATGATGATGGATGATGATGATGATGATGATGATGATGATGATGATGATGATGATGATGATGATGATGATGATGATGATGGATGATGATGATGGATGATGATGATGATGATGATGATGATGATGATGATGATGATGGATGATGATGATGGATGATGATGATGATGATGATGATGATGATGATGATGATGATGATGATGATGATGATGATGGATGATGATGATGATGATGATGATGATGGATGATGATGATGATGATGATGATGATGATGATGATGATGGATGATGATGATGGATGATGATGATGATGGATGATGATGATGATGATGATGATGATGATGATGGATGATGATGATGATGGATGATGATGATGATGATGATGATGATGATGATGATGATGGATGATGATAATGATGATGATGATGATGATGATGATGATGATGATGATGATGATGATGATGATGATGATGATGGATGATGATGATGATGATGATGATGATGATGATGATGATGATGATGATGATGATGATGATGATGATGATGATGATGATGATGATGATGATGATGATGATGATGTTGATGATGATGATTATGAATATTATTTTTTTTTATTGCTTTCGCTCTCTTAAAACTCAAGCGTGACCCAATCATACTACTTCTAGTAGCACTGGAGTGCATTTTGCTCCTCGGCATCAGCACACCGGGAGTCAAAGAGCACGCGTTCTTATCCATTCAGCCATGCTGACCTGCAGTCAACAATTTAGTTCAACTTTCCGGTGTAAGGTTTGAAAACCCCTACCTCTGCATCAGCACACCGAATGTTTAACAACAAGCGATATTCTACATTCGGCCATGCTGTCGTCCATCATTATAGATCCGTATTGACCCTAACAGCTCATATCCAAATATCAATTCACATATGCCTAATTGCAGATGGCACCCTCACGTTAATGACAAAGTATCACTATTCCAAATTAAGGTGTACACTCACGGCACTGTATCAGTGTGTCCTCAGTGTCACGTGCTTGGGTGACAACATCAATTACCAAAGTAACACTTCCTTATGATGACTCCTACACCTGGCCCTATAAAGGTTTATTCCCAACTTCGCATCGTTGTCACGTATTTCTTCATTGTCAGGTCGACTTAGCGGTTGTCATTAATTGACAGGTAGAGTTAACGGTTATCATTCACTGTCAGGTCGACTTAACGGTTGTTATTCATTGTCAGGTAGAGTTAACAGTTGTCATACATTGTAAGGCAGACTTAATGGTTGTCTGTCGAGTAGAGTTAACAGTTGTCTTACATTGTCAGGTAGAGTTAACAGTTGTCATACATTGTCAGATAGACGTAACAACTGGCATACATTGTCAGGTAGATTTAAAGGTTGTCAGACATTGTAAGGTAGATACAACAGTTGTCATACATTGTCAAGTAGATTTAAGAGTTGTCATACATTGTCAGATAGACGTAACAACTGGCATACATTGTCAGGTAGATTTAAAGGTTGTCAGACATTGTAAAGTAGATACAACAGTTGTCATACATTGTCAAGTAGATTTAAGAGTTGTCATACATTGTCAGGTAGACTGAACGGTAGTCATACATTGCCAGGTAGACTTAACGGTTGTCATACTTTGTCAGGTGGACGTAACAGTTGTCATACATTTTAAGGTAGACTTAACGGTTGTCATTCATTGTCAGGTAGACTGAACGGTAGTCATACATTGTCAGGTAGACTGAACGGTAGTCATACATTGCCAGGTAGTCTTTACGGTGGACGTAACAGTTGTCATACATTGTAAGGTAGACTTAACTGTTGTCATTCATTGTCAGGTAGAGTAACAGTTGTCATACATTGATAGATAGACTTAACGGTTGTCATACAGGTAGTCGTAACAGTTGTCATTTGTATTACGTCATATATTGGCGATGTTAAGTTTATTTTTGTTTGGTTGTATGTATATACTTGATCAAGTCCTTCGTCTCCTGCTTGAACTTGATTCTTTGTGTTGTACTCTTTTCTCTTGACCGTTGGGTTCTTCTACCCTTTGTTCTTCACCATTGGGTTCTTCTACTCATTACACTTGACAGCTGTGTTCTTCTCCTTACACTTGACAGCTGTGTTCTTCTCCTTACACTTGACAGCTGTGTTCTTCTCCTTACACTTGACAGCTGTGTTCTTCTCCTTACACTTGACAGCTGTGTTCTTCTCCTTACACTTGGCCGTTTTGTACTTCTACTTTTAACACTTGATTTAACACTTGATTGTTGTGTAATTCTACTCATTACACTTGATCATTGTGTTCTTCTTATCTTTACACTTGACCACATTGTCTGCTACTCTTTACATATGACCTTGTGTTCTTCTACTCTTTACACTTGATCGTTGTGGTCCTCTACTCTTTACATTTGACAGTTCTGTTCTTCTACTCTTTACATATGACCTTGTGTTCTTCTACTCTTTAAATATGACCTTGTGTTCTTCTACTCTTTACATATGACCTTGTGTTCTTCTACTCTTTACACATGACCTTGTGTTCTTCTTATCTTTACACTTGACCACATTGTCTTCTACTCTTTACACTTGACCTTGTGTTCTTCTACTCTTTACATATGACCTTGTGTTTTTCTACTCTTTACATATGACCTTGTGTTCTTCTACTCTTTACACTTGATCGTTGTGTTCTTCTACTCTTTACTCTTTACGTCAGTGTCTCAACTGTGTATAAAGTGTGGGAGTTTGTTCTTATTAGTTTCAGTGATCATGTGAGGCATCATGTATGTATCTAGATGTGAGGATTTGTGTGTGGGTGTGTATGTGAGGGATGTGTGTGTGTGTGTGTGTGGTGGGGGGTGTGTGTGGGAAATGTATCTGTGGAGGGGTTGTGTGTGGGGGATGTGTATGGGTTGATGGATGATATGTGGATGGGTTAAGGGATGTGTAGTCGTGGGGGATGTATGTGTGTGTGAGGGATGTGTGTGTGTGTGTGTGAGGGATGTGTGTGTGGGGGTGATATTTGGGAGGATGGTTAGAAGTATGTGGGTGTTGGTGGGTTGGGGGTGTGGGTAGGGAATGTGTATTTAGATGGGTGAATGGGTGTGTAGGAGATTGTGTGGGTTGGGGATGGGTGTGTAATGGGTGTGGGGAATGAGTGTGGGGGTGTCTGTGAATGGGATATGTCTGTGTGGGTGGGAGTGTGTGATTGTGGATGGGGTAAATGTGCGTGTGTGGAGGATGTATGTGTGGGTGGTGAGGATGTTTGTAGGTGGGGGATGTGTGTGTCAATGAGAGATGTGTGGATGGGGATGTGTATGGGGATGTGTGGGGGGATGTGTTTATGGGTGGAGTTTTGTGTGGGAGGGGAGATGTGTGAGAGGTGGGGGATGTGTGTTATGTGCAGGTGGATGAAGGTGTATGTGAGGATGGGGGATGTGTGTTTGGCTGGGTGGTTGGGGTGTGTATGTGTGGGTGGGAGTATAGATGAGAGATGCATCTGTTGATGGGCGGGTGGGTGTGAGTGGTTTATGGATGAGTACGTGAGTGGGTGGATGTGTGTGAGAGATGAGTGTATGGGTGGGGGAATGTGTGTGTTTGTGGGAAGATGTGTGTGAGCGGCGGATGTGTGTGGTGGGGTATATGTGGGTGGTGGAGTTTGTGTGGGTGGGAGTTCTGTGTTTTTGGGTGTTTATGGGTGGGGGATATGTGTGGGCAGGTGAGGAGATGTGTTTGTGGGTGGGGATGTGTGTATAGGTGGAGGATGTGTGGTTGAGAGGTGGCGGATATTGGGTGGGTGAGTGGGTGTAGGTTGGCTAATGTGTGTGTGTGTGGGTGGGTGGGGAAGATTGTGAGGGTGCGGGATGTGTGTGTGGATAGATGCGGGATGTGTGGGTTGACGGGAGTATGTGTATGTGGTTTTGTGATGTGTGCTTTGCTGGGTGGTTGCGGGTGTGTGGGTGAGTGGTGGAGAATATGTGGGTGGACGTGTGCGTGTCGGTTATGGGATGGGTGGGGTGTGTGTTTTGGTGGGGAAATGTGTGTGGGTGGTGGATCAGTGGGTGGGTGGCGGCATGTATGTATGCCTGGGACTGTGTGAGTGCGTGGAGGTATGTATGGGTGGGTGGGGATGTGTGGGTGGCTGCGGGATGTGAGGGTGGATGGGGAATGTGTCTCACAACATTGCAATATGCACTGTTTATGTTTACAACTTTCATTTGACAATGTATGTGAATGTATCATTTGTAATATGCATTGTTTATGCTTACAAAATCCATTTGACAATGTTTTTTTCCCTTATGTAAATGTAACATGCACATTTGATGAATGAAAGATGAGTGATTGAAAGGGCCGAATGTAAGACGGGCCTGCGTGCCCAATTTGTTACCCTTTTAAAATAAAGTTCGTTCGTTCGTTTGTTCGTTCGTTACATATGACCTTGTGTTCTTCTACTCTTTACATATGACCTTGTGTTCTTCTACTCTTTACACTTGACCATGGTGTTCTTCTACTCTTTACACTTGACCGTGGTGTTCTTCTACTCTTTACACTTGCTCGTTCTGTTCTTCTACTCTTTACACTTGATCGTTGTGTTCTTCTACTCTCATTACCGTTGTGTTCTTCTACTCTGTACACATGATCGATTGTTCTTTCGCTCCTAGTACATGATATTTGTACAGATCCTTTCCGTGTTATTAATCTTTTTTGTTCTTATTCTTGTGCTCGATCTTTTTGTTCTTCTTGTTCTTGATCGTTTTCCTCTTCTTCTTGTTCTCGGTAGTTTTGTTCTTCTTCTTGGTCATTCTCTTCTTGTTCTTGATCGTTTTCTTCTTCTTTACCTTGCACGTAATAATTATTTACATTAGTGTGTCTTTATTTTATTCCCCTCCTTTCATTTCTGTCTTCTTGTTCTTGTTCTTGTTCTTTTTGTTCTTGTTCTTCTTCTTCTTCTTCTTCTTCTTCTTCTTCTTCTTCTTCTTCTTCTTCTTCTTCTTCTTCTTCTTCTGCTTGTTCTTCTTGTTCTTGTTCTTCTTGTTCTTCTTCTTCTTCTTCTTTGTTTGTTTCTTCTTCTTCTTCTTCTTCTTCTTCTTTTCTTCTTCTTCTTCTTCTTCTTCTTCTTCTTCTTCTTCTTCTTCTTCTTCTTCTTCTTCTTCTTCTTCTTCTTCCTCTTCTTCTTCTTCTTCTTCTTCTTCTTCTTCTTCTTCTTCTTCTTCTTCTTCTCTTCTTCTTCTTCTTCTTCTTCTTCTTCTTCTTCTTCTTCTTCTTCTTCTTCTTTTATTCTTATTCTTTGTTTGTTTCTTCTTCTGCTTCTTCTTCTTCTTCTTCTTCTTCTTCTTCTTCTTCTTCTTCTTCTTCTTCTTCTTCTTCTTCTTCTTCTTCTTCTTCTTCTTCTTCTTCTTCTTCTTCTTCTTCTTCTTCTTCTTCTTCTTCTTCTTCTTCTTCTTCTTCTTCTTCTTCTTCTTCTTCTTCTTCTTCTTCTTCTTCTTATTCTTATTCTTTGTTTGTTTCTTCTTCTGCTTCTTCTTCTTCTTCTTCTTATTCTTATTCTTATTCTTCTTCTTCTTCTTCTTCTTCTTCTTCTTCTTCTTCTTCTTCTTCTTCTTCTTCTTCTTCTTCTTCTTCTTCTTCTTCTTCTTCTTCTTCTTCTTCTTCTTCTTCTTCTTCTTCTTCTTCTTCTTCTTCTTCTTCTTCTTCTTCTTCTTCTTCTTCTTCTTCTTCTTCTTCTTCTTCTTCTTTCTTCTTCTTCTTTCTTTTTTTCTTATTCTTATTTTTTGTTTTCTTTCTTCTGCTTC
>OY992884.1:87043518-87427336 GCA_963921405.1 Cepaea hortensis | reverse complement strand
AAGGCCGCTGCCAGAAAGCCAACACAACAGCCCGCCACTAAACTTTCAGTTCATCGTTGATGGAAGGACTTTACGCTGACAATGGCATAAGCACTGTGGAACAAGGGTTTGCTGCCAGCTCTCGACGTTCATTAAGGGAGAAAAAGAATGATCACCATTCCTCCGTGAACATAGGCCTACGAAAGGAGGGTCCAAACGCGTCAAATACCCACAGCAGACTGAAGCTACGGTGCTCGTTTGTTTTTAATGATGATAACCTTGATGATGATGATGATGATGATGATGATGATGATGATGATGATGATGATGATGATGATGATGATGATGATGATGATGATGATGATGATGATGATGATGATGATGATGATGATGAAAGAGAAGATCGTGCTGAATAGATTTTGGTAACGATCAAATCAGTTAGAAAGCCACCAAAACCTGCTCAAGACTGTTGTTTGTCCATCAAGAATGATGATGACCATTCATTTCATCCAGTGGGGTTGAAAGTATGGAGCCGTGAGTTCTAAGATGGCTGATAAGGCCTATTTTGGCTCGAAATGTTCTTTGACAATGTGGACAAGGAATGCTTGACATGCTGCAGTGGTTTTTATGTCCTGCCTTTTCTTCACAGCTCTTCCAGTCCTGGTTGCCTCACACGTGACTGCATCCTTGTGTAATGATACACGCCACGAATTTCGGTCTCTGGCTGCAGTCTCCCAG
Organism: Cepaea hortensis; assembly: GCA_963921405.1. Classification (NCBI taxonomy): domain Eukaryota; kingdom Metazoa; phylum Mollusca; class Gastropoda; order Stylommatophora; family Helicidae; genus Cepaea; species Cepaea hortensis. The sequence goes on along the minus strand of OY992884.1, from coordinate 87,426,619 downwards.
GTGTCATGATGAATTCCAAAAGCATTCAGTGAGATTTTCAGGAGCGTTTACCGCTCAAGACTATAAAATTATGGACAGACCAGAAACAATAATTATTCTGCACCTCAGAACAGGACACAATATATTACGCAACCACATGTATACAAAGTTCAAATATAGGCAAATCAGTCATGTGCATATGTGGATTGGCGCCGCAGACATCAAATCACATACTCCAAGATACGACATATCCAGGCAAACCTTCTCTGGCATAGAGAAACAACAGTAGAAGATAAACTCTATGGACCACTGAGTGAACTGAAAATAATTAATATAAGGGATTACATTGTAGTTATAGACAAATTTAAAGCGAACGAAAGAAGAAGAAATAGACGATTTTGATTATTAATACACTATTCTGTAATTATTGTTACATGTGTGTTCAACAATCAGCGATGAGGGTAGTGGTGGTCGCAGCAGTGCTGGTGATGTTGCTGGCGTTAGTGGTAGGCCTGGAGTCGGCGCCGAGTGCTCGCGATGAAGCCGAGTCCAGGGAAGCTGTAGAGAGGCAGGTGAAGAGGGAACTCGAAGCTTTTGAAAGGGTAGGTACACATTTGTAGGCTACTTTCATAATCAATGAGGTGCTGTCTTCACAATGAAGGCTGGCTGTAATGGATCTCCATCACTGTCCGTCTCTCGTCCCTGACTGTACATTCTGTCAGACTGCTGCTGTTCGTCACCTCTTGATGTTAACTTCCCACTTGTATCGACGTCTACCTCTTGCTCGCTTGCATTCAACTTTACTCACCATTATGGTTTTACAAGAGTGATATGTCTTTTAATATGACTGACATATTTCTCTTGTCGCTATTTTTAAATTTCTGTCATCAACTCTGTTTTCATTCTCAGTTTTTCTAGAACCTCGGTACTTGATTGTGTTTGTTTCCATGAAATACCACATATTATTTTGTATGGGTGTTTTCTTTTTTTTTTGTGGGGGGTGGGTGGTGGGGGGGGGGGGGGGGGGGGCTTCGTTCACTTTGAACTCAAGTGTAGTCAATACACATGCGACTACTTCTAGTTCACTGGACTGATTTTTTCAAGTGGATTAGCTTTCCCTATTACCAGTGTCCCTCGCCATCAGGCGAACCAACTTCGATTTCTGGGCTACTTGTAATTTCCGTCCCCACGTCAAGGACGAGAAGTCAACATTAGTTCAACTGACCGGTATAGGGTTTGAACCCGATACCTCGGATCAGCACACCGGATGTTTAAGAGCGATCATTCTTAACCATCCGGCCATGCTGACCTCCTTCTTTTGTACAAGGAGAAATATAAATATGTGACCTTCTATACGCTGACGTTACAGTGGTACTTTCAACAACACGAATGGATATTGAGAAACTACTACAGTCAATACATGAACAAATTGAAAAACAAAACTTATATCGCAATGCAACAAACATTGAAGTCAAAGTAAGCGACAGAACAAATATGTGAACAGATATATTTATCTACTAAAAGAAACTACAGAAAGCAGTTATGATTATACAGGTTCATTGCTAAGGGGCGATAGACTTGTCACTAACATCTCATCTTGTTCCTCTTGTACCTTGCAGTGTCGAGGTGAAGCATAAACAGCGGGACAGTGCCCGTTTATGGGCTTCATGTATGGAGATTCCCATGGACTCTGTTATTCTCTCTGTCCATTGTTTACATGGTCAACCCCTTCTTCAGGTGTCATTTGGTCTAGTCATCATTGATTGATGTGGTGTACTGTTAGACGGTAGTTAGGCGGTTAGGAAGTCTCCGTGGCGAAGTGACAAAGCCGTCTGACTCGGGCTTTGAAGGTTGTGGATTCGATTCCGGGCCGCGTCCTTCGGTTCACGAGTGAATTTGTTTGGAGACTCCTGGGAGTCGTCACTGGAGCTACGGAGTTCGTGCTTTGTTCGATGCTTAAGGCAGTTCGGAAAGAGACTGAGCCATATGGGATAAAAACCCGGTGCAATGAAATCGACCCTGTCGACTTCCCCCCCCCCAATGTTGCATATCCCTTGCAGGACGTTGCAGTCAACGCCAGCATTTTCCAGCTGCTGTTGATGTACTAAGAAAGTTTCTACGTTCAGTAGTTTGCCATTGCTTTCTGAACGTTACTCCCATACCAACATGTTATAACGCAACGCGGCACGGTCTGCTGCACAAATCGGTCGCGGCTACGTTTCGAACGCTTGGTAAGCAGCTCACAAACCCGGTTCGCAACCCTTTGGCCACGGAGCGCAGCTGTCGACTTTTAACTTGTCATTTAAGAACCATTTAACTTGCTGTTTTCTAATGAAATCTAGCTTTGCTATAACCCCCACTTTATTCCAGATTTCATCATTTCTGATCTTCTCTCTTCTTGATACATTGAGTATAATTTTCACGAATCTCATTTCTGTTGTAATTTTTCGTTTCTCTTTTTCTGTCATTGTCTGGTATTGGTAACATATGTAGCGAAAATGTGATGACAGAATTTAACATAAGCAAAACCAGCTCTGCACATTAAAAGCAATTAACATCTTTAAGGACTTCAACAAATGTAGCAATAAAATGCAGAGTTCTAAGACTATATTTCCCGTGAGCTTGTCTTGTTCCAGGGTACTGGTGTTACCTTTCCTCTGGAGTAAACTAGGCAAGCCGAGAGAGGAGTCCTGCTGAATGGGCAATACATGGTCTCTACAATTCAGCCCAGACCTTTGTGCTAGGGAAAGGTATAACTCCACCCATATTCCCCGGCCATGGGCTGTGGTTATTATGCCTTTTAAAAGCACAATGTCACAAATTATGGTCTGTCTAGGCGGCCAGGTGCCACTATTTCCCGCGACAGCTTACCGGTGTGACACTTTGATTTTGAACACATCAGCATGAAAAGTACATGGAAAATATGTGTTATCATCATCATGTGCCATGCCGGTAAGCGTGGGCGGTCTTGTCTCACCACCTCACTCGATCACCGGAGTCGTGGATCAGCTCAGTGTTCCTGTCTCGACCATGCCACATGGTCAAGCCATCCAGGTATTTACTTCTCTGCCTTGCTCTTGCTCTTTTCCCCTCAATCTTGCCAGTTGTCACCAGGTTCTCCGATTTATTTCTACTCATAAGTGTTAAGGAGTTGTTAAAAACGTTAGTTGCATATCCTTTACAGGACGTAGCAGTCAACTCCAGTATTCTTTGGCTGTTTGTGATTCCTGGGCAAATTGACGTTCCTTAATTTGACATTGCTTTCTGAACAGTTACATAAATAAACACACATAGTATTGTTTGGCGCTCACAGAAGGAGAAGAAGGAAGTAGAGACTAGAGGACGCACTAGACAACATAAATTTGAAAGCTGTAGTCACCGACCGGGATTCGAACCTGTCACCTCCAAATGGCGGCAGCGCCTCGCTGCAGGAACAAGTGTACTTCGACGCACGACCAACTAGACACTCCAAAAAAGTGTCTTCATTGGTCATGTCTATCATACACATGAACCTAACAACTATGGAATACGGACAGAATTCGTATCAAACCATTGCGATAGCACCATAGGTCTCATAATTTATATTAAACCAGCTTAGGTCAAATAACAAACACACAAACACATCAGACTTGCTGTGTCGAGCGGCACTCATACCAGTGTATACTAACGCAAGGCTGTCTCCTTCCAAATCGCCGCAGCTGTGTTTCGAACGCGGTATGCGATATTACGAATTGTATTCTTAACTCCTTCGCCACATAGAAGCCTTACAGATAAGGAGAGTTTTAAAAATGCATTTACTCGAAAAAGAGACCAAGCAGATCTGTCCAATAAGGACACAACAATAAAGGACATTTTAAAAAAATATGGCAGATATTGAGCAAGATAAAATATTCTGGGCAACTCATTTGAAAACATTGTTAAACATCCGGCGTACTGATGCCAACGTAGCGAGTTCAAACTCCTATACGGGGTTAGTTGGACAAAGCTGTCAACTTCTCGTCTAAGCTAATCCACACGCAAAGATCAGTCCAGTTCACTAGTTGAAATTTTAAAAAAAAAGATTATAATATTTATTTAAAAAAAAAACAAAAAACAAACAAACAAACAAACAAACAAACAAACAAAACACACACACACACATAGAGAGGACAAAATAAAAATTTTAAACTTGCCCCGTAACAGTTTCCTGGTATGGTTCGGTAATGTGGTAGAGCCATCAGATGTTTTAGGCTCGCGAGTAAGGAGGAAGAGATTTCCACCTAGAGCTGATTGTACCAGGGAGTCACAATTTTTGGGACACGTTATGAGAAGAAATAAATTGAAGAACTTGGTGACAACTGGCAAGATCGAGGGGAAGAGAACAAGGGGAGAGCTGAGAAGTAAATACCTGGGTGGCTTGGCCTTGTGGCATGGTCGAGACAAGATTACTGTGTTGATCAACGACTCTGGTGATCGAGGGAGATGGCGAAACATGATCGCCCACGCTTATCGGCATGGCACCTGATGATGATAAAGTACGAGGGGAAATCATTAAGCAATAACATGTTTTGTACAATAGTGCGAATCAGAAATGTGTTATTTCTCAAAATAGTCCCCCCCCCCCCCCACCGCAAAGCAACACACTTGGTCCACCTATCCACTAGCCCAGTGGTTCTCAGCCGGTGGAGAATTCCCGCCAGTAGTGGGGGGAATTTTAGGGTTTCAAGGGCGAGGGTGGTGGGGGGGGGGGGGGGGGGGTAAGATTATTTCAAGATTGCGTTAATACAGGAACCAATTATTTGATGTTGTTTTTCCCTACATACTTTACAGCTCAGTACTTCTCGCCCTCCTAAAATTCGTTTTATAACGCAGCTAGGCCCGCAAATCACGTTTTATGTAGACGTCTAGACTTGTTCTAGTATGTGTTATTAAATTTAGCTTCAATTTTTACGTGTACTGTGTAGGGAGATGGGGGAATTTATACGGAGGAAATACGAAAGAGGGGGGAGGATGACATTCTGACCATATGGTGAAGGGGTGCATGGGCCGAAAAAGAAACCACTGCTGCACTAGCCTTCTAAAAAAAGGTTTTGGGTGTGGTCATAAACCAATCTTGCACCGCCTCCATTACTGCGTTGCCATCTGCAAACTCTGATCCAAACAAGTCAACATCTGATGGCATCAAGTCAGGACTGTGTGCTGGATGTTTCAAGTGCTCAAATTTCGGAGCACGTTATGTATCTACTGTTTGTACAGCCGTATGAGGATGAGCGTTGTCGTGTAGCAATAAACTAATTTTGAGGGAACCACCTGGTGTTTCGATCTGTCTGTGGCTCAGTTTGTTCACTAGCATGTCACTGTATAGAGCACTAGTCACGGTTTAACCCTTTTCCTTTAAATGCATGAAGATAGAGCCCTTGATATCGCAAACAAATGGGCATTGTGTCAGGTGGATTCCTGCATCTTATATATGTTTTTCTTAAACGGAGATGCTTGCTTGCTTGCTTGCTTGTGTTCGTTGGCTTGAGCTCCAACGCGAAGTCCTGTATGTCGGATGAAGGCATCCTGTTGTCCAACATCAGTGTGATGTCATACAGGACCTGAGTTTTGCGTGAGTATCCGTTGTCCCATGTCTGGCTTATTGGTGTGCAGACTGGTGGGTCCTCGCCGTACAGGCAGACACTCTCCGACTTCGGAGGAATCGGCGATCCTAATGACTTTAGCCAGGACCCCGAAGGGACCTGTTGCCCAGGACGCTCGACGAGGACGCGTCAATAGGTCTTGGCCAGTATATAACCCGGCCCTGGTGCCTTGGAAACACCTCTGCGTCCCTTAAACGGAGATATCAGGTGTTTCCCTTGACTCAAACAACTGTCTCCATAATAAGCCATCATTCTGCTGTAGATTTCACAAGGTTTCACACCCTCCGAATACACACACACACACACACACACGCGCGCGCGCGCGCGCGCGAATAATGAATGCCTCGTTGTTTTTCCTCTGTACAAGTCGATATTTGAGCAATCATATTGTTATCGCAAATACGCACGCACAGACTGTTCGATCCACACGAACTTTACAAGGGCTTCCGATGAGCCAGTTTGTGTCCTGAAACAAGATGTTCCGCTCTCCAAACTCTTTTATGCATTGTATAATTAATTTCTTTTAATTAATAATTTTTCCTCTTATATTTCTATATCATGTGTACTCAGGCACTATTCGCCGATGACGATCACGAGGTCCGGTACAGACGTGGCTGATTTTCAAAGGCGAAGAAGAAATTAAAGAAATGGTGGAACAAACACAGGGGCCAGGTCGTGTCTACTGCAGTTAATGTGGGAATTAACTACTTGGCTGGGGGAAAGAGGGACGCAGCTGATTTCCAATAGTGAATTGGTTGCCTCCAGAGATGTGGGCACCTGATTGTGTCCTCTTAACAAACTAATAAACATAATGAAAACATCATTTGGTTTTACTTACCATTATTATAGGCTCTCTTCTTCTTCTTCTTCTTCTTCTTCTTCTTCTTCTTCTTCTTCTTCTTCTTCTTCTTCTTCTTCTTCTTCTTCTTCTTCTTCTTCTTCTTCTGCTGCTGCTGCTGCTGCTGCTGCTGCTGCTGCTGCTGCTGCTGCTGCTGCTGCTGCTGATGTTGCTGATGCTTCTGTTGCTGCTGCTGCTAATTCGCCTTCTTTTTCATTTTAAAGTCCCTGTCGTGTGGCATTAGTTAATCACGACTGTCTACAACCCTCTGTTTTGTGTGGTGTGTCTCATTTCTGATACCCATGAACCCCCATGCCATGATGTCAAACAGTTCAGCGTCTTCCCTCTCGGTCACTCACCCTGCTCCCTGCTTCCAGATTTCTAAATGTCATGGTTTGCCCAAAGAGTGCTTTCTGAGCGAACATCTATCAAGACGCATTTATTGCTCTTTCTATCCCTTCAAAGTGTTCTCGTAAATCTTTCTATAAAACCACATCTACGAATCAATCCGGCAGGTGCCGTCTTCGCAACCTCTTGATGTTATCTTCCCATATGTATCCTTGTTTACCTCTCGTTTACTTGCCTTCAGCCTTACCCTCAAGTATGGTTTTTATAACAGTGTTAGAAGCCATACAGGAGGACAAGGATAAAGACGAACATCCCCGAAGCTTCTACATAATTTCTCTCTAGCCTGCTAATGGCAAATTCTCACATGAACTTGCTATATTATATCAGCGATTCATTTAACCGCCTTACAGCGGAGTTTCTTGGAAACGTAACCCCTCAGTTAAAGAGAACTGACTGCGCAGCAAACCACACACACACACACACACACACACACACACACACACACACACACACGCACGCACGCACGCACGCACGCACACCACACATATATAGTAAATACGATTAAATCTAACAGTATAACACAACTAACAGTATACACCAACTACCACAACTAGCAGTCTACCACAGTTCATTGTATACCACAATTAACAGTATAACACAACTAACAGTAAACCACAACTAACTGTATATCACAAGAAACAGTATACCATAACAGAAGAAAAGACCGACCATGTGAACGATGAACAGAGAGAATAACAGAGTCCATGGGAATCTCGATACATGAAGCCCATAAACGGGCACTCTCCCGCTGTTTACGCTTCACCTCGACACCGCAAGGTACGAGAGGAATAAGATGAGATGAGACGAGAATGAAAGTTTAGCTGAGTTGAGCTAAGAACCGACATCTCTGCACTCAGAACATTCCTATACGCACTCCATCCCCTCGTTCGACAGCCAGCGAAGAGTCGTACTGCTAATCGTTGCCACCGCTATCTGATTGAAAGTTCTCATTGTCTTCCCCATCAGTTTTGAGATTCTTCCAGAATCCCTGCCGATCCCCCGCAATCTTATTCTTTCCATATACGGGTTCTCAGTGTGTTCCCCCACCTTCTCCACCTTGTCTGACAGATGCACGACCACCTCTCCCTAGTCCATAGGAAATCTACCACCAAGAAGTGCATTCCCTGCCAGCTTATCAGCTTGTTCATTCCCCCGCACTCCCGCATGGCTAGGGCAAAAAATCCATACAATTTTCACAATCTGTGACCTCTGAAGCAAGGTGAGTCATTCCATACAAAACATTCCTTTCTCCATCTTACTAAGCATACTCCTTGAGTCCGTAATAAATACAAAATGTTTTGCAGTTGTCTCCTCTATCCAACGAATTACCGCTGTTACTGCTTCCACTTTCATTCTCATGCTGGAGGTCGTAGGCTCATATGTCAGACTCCCCTTTTTTTCAAGAATCATCCATTAGTCTTCGCAATGAAACCCCAATCACTACGTCTGTTTCTCACCACTGACCCATCAGTGTAGATGGCCACACCTTGATGTGTGTTACTCTGGATCATTTGTTGCACCTCAAATTATGTCCTGTCCGCCGCCCATTCTCTGCACTCACGACCCATTGTCACTACATTGTGCCAGTCCGACCTGTCTTCCGGTACTTTAAGCCACTGTTTTTTCACGATTATTAGTGTATTATCCGAGCAAAGAAAACAGACTGGTTGCTGAAGAGAATGACATCTACACAAAATATGCCAGGGATCGTGGTTAGTGGACATATAATAAATAATTTACGCTATGCTGATGACACCGTCTTGATAGCAACAAGTAAGAAGGAACTACAGGAAATGATAGATACAGGAGCGCTTCACGTGTCGAACAACACATTTATCTGGGTAGAACGCATGTGTCTAACTCAAGGCCCGTAGGCCACATGAGGCCCGGCGTACAATCATACCAGGCCCGAGAGGTCCAACCGACGTACAAATATACTCGGCCCGAGAGAGAAGTTTAAGCAAAAATATTGTTTAATGGCCACGGTATAAAGTGCAAATCAAATTCCCTAATTAGCAGCCTTGCTGTATGATAGGCTACCTGAGAGAGTTCTCGCTTCGATATGAATAAGCAAAAATTAAAGTTGTGTAGTGAGTGGATTTTCGTCGTTATAGTGACATAGTAACGTTCACTTGCTCGTTTTGGATTGGCGCATAAGAAATGAAAGTAATGTAGTGCTCGGATTTTACATCACCTTTTCCCGCTTCGGCTAACCTGATATCAATCAAGCGTCTGTCGGTAGAAGCACAATCATCTTTTATATCAAAGCTAGCCTTTAAATTGACCAAGAGAAAAGTTGATTCTGAAAACAGAGCCTTTCAATGCCGCTGGGAGGTTGAATCTATGTTTGATGATATTGGTGGTAAACCTGTGTGTCTAATTTGTGGAGATAATGTAGCTGTGATCAAAGAGTATAATCTGAGACAGCAGCTTGAATGCAGAGCAGAAGCAACAGACGGTAGAAGAATTGAAGAGGCATCTAACATAACAACAGATGTTTTTCACCAAAGCAAAATCACAAACTGAAGCTGCTGTGAAAGCAAGTTTTATTGTGGCGGAGGAGATCGCAAAATCAAGCCGACCATTTACAGAAGGAGAGTTTCTGAAGCGCTGCATGATGAAAATGTGTGACGTCTTATGTTCAGACAAAAAGCAGATGTTTGCAAAGTTAAGCCTTAGTAGAAATACGGTTGTTGATCGGGTTTGTGAGATGGCCACTGATCTGAAAACACAGCTGATCGAAAACGGCAAAGACTTTGTTGCATTCTCCCTTGCTGTTGATGAAAGTAATGACACCACTGACATTGCACAGCTCGCCATCTCCATCCGTGGAGTGGACTCCAGTTTGAATGTTACAGAAGAAATATTGGACATGAAATCCATGCATGGGACAACGACAGGAAAAAAACATTCTGCGGAAAGAGTTTGTCAAAGTATGTCAAAGGTTAACCAACATGAACCTGCCTTGGAGCAAACTCGTTGGACTGACAACAGATGGAGCACCGGCGATGTGTGGCGAAAAAAAGTATACTAGTTGGAAGGATGCGGTTAAAGATGCAGGAGAACTGTACTGGTGAATTGATAGCATATCACTGCATCAAACACCAAGGATCGCTGTGTGGTAAATTCCTCGACATGGAAGATGTAATGAGCACTGTATCACAAACCGCCAACTTTATCAGAACCAAAGGTTTAAATCACCGTCAATTTCAGTCTTTGTTGCAGGAAATAGAGTCGGCGTTCAGCGACATGCCTTATCATACAGAAACGTTCTCAATAGATTTCTCAGCTGAAAGAGGAAATCTGTCAATTCATGGACCGTAAAGGAAAAGATTCCACAGTTTTTCGGGATAGAAAGTAGAAATGTGAGTTGGCGTTTCTGTCTGATATACCCACTCATCTCAACGACTTGAACTTGCAGCTCCAGGGACAGGATCACTTTATCGCTGATATGCATGATGCAGTGAAAGAATTCAATCAGATTGGCTGCAGAAACAACTATTCCAAAATTAAAGAAGGTGGGTCGTAAGAAATGGATGACTGAGGAAATTTTACACTTAATGGAAACAAGAAGACTCAACAAAAATAATCCTGCCAAATATGAAGAAATTCACAGACAAGTCAGAGTATTATGTAGGAAGGCAAAAGAATCATGGCTTGAGGAAAAGTGCTTAGAAATTGAAAAACAACACAACAGTCAAAATACCAAATTAGTGCACAAGAGAATTCAGGAACTTACTAATAAAAGAACAAGTACATCTACAGGCTGTCTAAAAACTAAAGATGGCAAAATCATAATAGAAAAAGATCAGATTCTACATATATGGACAGATTATGTGAAAGACCTGTATAATGATAACAGAGAGGAACAGTATGCTATTAGATTTAATAATGAAGGACCAGAAATTTTAAAGATGGAGGATCAAAATGTTCTTAAGCATATGAAAGCTGGCAAGGCCCCCGGTGCAGATAACATCACAACAGAAATGATTAAAGCTTTAGAAGAATTTGGACTAGAGCAAGTCACTAGACTGCTGAACACATTATATGATACTGGAGATATACCTTCTGAATTATGTAATTCTGTATTTATTGCTATCCCAAAGAAATCAGGAACCTTAGAATGTGATCAACATAGAACAATTAGTATAATGAGTCACATCACAAAGATTTTGTTACGAATTATCATGCAAAGAGTGAGGAAGAAAATACAACCTGAAATAGGGGAAGAACAATGTGGGTTTGTAGATGGAAAGGGTACAGTAAATGCTGTGTATATGCTGCGAACAGTTATTGAACGTGCTTTAGAAGTAAACAAGGATATACATCTTTGCTTTATTGACTACACAAAGGCTTTTGATAGAGTTAGACATGTCAACATTGTGGATATGCTTGCAGATCTACAAATTGATGGGAAAGACATTAGACTTATAAAAAACATATATTGGAAACAACAAGCTGCCATAAGGATTGATAGTGAAGTAGGACAATATCAACCTATTAAGAGAGGTGTTAGGCAGGGATGTGTAATGTCTCCAGATCTTTTTTGCCTATACAGTGAAAATATTTTCAGAAATGTAGAAGACCTAAATGGAATCAGCATTGGAGGACGAAACATAAATAACATTAGATATGCAGATGATACAGTATTGATTGCAGACAATGCACAGGATCTGCAACAATTAGTAGACGCTGTGGTTGTACACAGTGAGCAGCTGGGGTTGGAATTAAATTGTAGGAAGACACAGGTTATGGTCGTCACTAGGAAGCACGAAGCACCACAATGTAATATACAAGTAAATGGGAATATTCTTCAACAAGTGAATCGGTTCAATTATCTCGGAACAGTCATAACATCTGATGGCAGATGCCTTGAAGAGATTAGAACAAGAATCGCCATTGCGAAAGTAGCCTTTAGCAAGATGAAAAACATTCTGACCAATAAAATGATGTCAATTGAAACGAGAAAAAGAGTGTTGAGGGGATACATAGAGCCTGTTCTTTTGTATGGATGTGAAACTTGGACAATGTGCAGTCAAGCTGAAAAACATCTGATGGCTGCAGAAATGTGGTTTCTGAGGAAAATGCAAAGAATACTATGGACAGATAGAAAAACCAATGACCAAGTACTACAAGAGACACATGAAAATCGTAGATTGATTAGAGAAATTAGACATAGACAGTCAAAATTTTTTGGACATGTTATGAGAAGAAATGGACTGGAGAACTTAGTGACAGCTGGCAAGATCGAAGGGAACAGACCAAGAGGAAGACCGAGAGGAAAATACCTGGATGGCTTGGCCACATGGCATGGACGAGACAGGAACACTGAGCTGATCCACGACTCTGGTGATCGAGTGAAATGGCGAATCATGACCGCCCACGCTTTCCGGCATGGCACATGATTGATTGAGTGAAGGCATTTCAAGTAAAGCTGCGCTTATGAGAGACACAAATGCACCAATGCAACCTGTCTCACTTTTCTTGTTGCCAAGCAATGTTAAACCAAGTCAACGCTTTGGTGTTTCCCAATGCACACTTTGCTGAAAAACTTAGCTTACTCCGCGCTGAGTTCGCACGGCGCTTTAGTGACTTTGAAGCACAGAAAAGTAATTTCGAGCTGTTTCGTAATCCATTTGCCATAGATGTGAAAACTTCACCTGTAAATTTGCAGATGGAGGTAATAGAGCTGCAGTGTTATGGGACACTAAAGGCAAAGTACGACACTGTGGGGCCTGCACAGTTCACTCGTTTCATTCCTGAAGAGATGCCCCGCTTCGTCTACGTGCGGCTCGAACCTTGAGCATGTTTGGTAGCACATAGCTGTATGAGCAGCTGTTTTCTGTGGTGAAGATTAACAAAACGTCACACAGGAGTCGTCTCACTGATGAACACTTGCAGTCCATCATATAAATCTCAATGACACAGAACATGACTCCCAAAATAAACGAAACATTAGCCAAGAAAATATGCCAAACATCGAGCGCCGACAAATTGACATAAGAGTGAAAATGTGCATACCAATTATTTTTTATTATTAAATCTTATTTTTTTTTTGTTTTAATTTATATTAATGTTTAAACAAGGTTAAATTTTCGGCTTATTGAATGTTTATCCTGTTCGGCCCACAAACTTAAGTGTGATTTGAGTTTTAGGCCGCTGAGCGATTGAGTTTGACACCCCTGCTGTAGAAGATGACATCATCCTAGGGAACATTCTCAAATACCAAGGCCTGAACGTTTGCACGATAATTGTTGGGTTCTGGTGTTTGCACTTCCTATGCAACCTGAAGCATATTTAACTGGTTTAGTGCCGAACAAAAAGTTGTCAGAGACCAAATAGGGTGCACAATCTAGTGAACAATTATTATAATTTAAAATCTTCATTCACTGAGCATTAAAATTGCGAAAGTACCGCTAAACGAAACAAATTAGGCGATGACCATAGTGCTGCGAATTACGTCCTTCGGTCCAAATGGTACATCACATTTGGCGATATATTACCCTTCGGGATTTAATCAGTTAAAAGGACGAAAAGTTGTCTGTTTGTATTTGTATTCTTTCTTCACCAGGTTCTGTGTCCTCATGTGAACACACCTGCTGAATAGTCTTCGGCCTGGTCCATCTAGGATGTCCTTCTTTTAACCTGCTAGTCTTTTTTATTTTTGTCTTAATCCCACTATGAAGTGGATAGCTTGATACGGCACTGACTCGGGGGTAGGCACATGCTCTACAAATCCTCGTTTTGTCTTCCATGGTTAGAAAATCAGTTAGTGACCTCCCTGAATACTGTATAATTTTTGCGCCCATGTATGAAAGTTAGTGTTAGGGTGTTGGCAATATGTTTATTCGGCGAAAACCAAGTCAAGATCACTTTGGTATGGTTAACCATTGCTCCTGGTTCATCGCACAGCGTAGTAATGACGCTGTCTGAAGTTCTTCAGCATCCTGCCCGCTGTCTTTACCCTGACAATACACTAAAATATAGTCCACATAGGACAGTGTCCTTTCCTGTAATGTGATCTGCTCGCTTTCTTTAACCTGAAAATATACTAACATGTCCAGATATAACAGTGTCCTTTTCCTGTCTCATGACCTGCTCGCTTTCTTTACCCTGACAAAACACTAAAAATGTCGCCCAGATATGACAGTGTTCTTTCCTGTCCCATAACCTGCTCGCTTTCTTTACCCTGACAATATACTAAAATGTCGTCCACATATGACAGTGTCCTTTCTTGTCCCGTGATCTGCTCGCTTTATTTACCCTATCATTACCCTAAAATGTCTTCCACGTATAACAGTGTCCAATCTTATCCTTGACCTGTTCGCTTTCTTTACCCTGACAATACACAAAAATGTCGTCCAGATATGACAGCGTCCTTTCCTGTCCCGTGACCTACTCGCCTGTGCTTCTAACGGTGTAGCCTTTGACAGCACGGAACATAAGAGAATCCATGAGACAAGTCAAGATAAATTGTTGTTACTTCCTTTGTCCAGCTGTCATATTTAAACACTACATTTCCCCGTAGAGAGGGCCGCAATGATCCTGTTAAGAAGGAATTGACTGATATTAAGTTCAAGATGTTGTACCATTAAGAAACCCGAAAACACTCTACTGTTTGCATCCCCATGGTCAGTTGCAGCAACACATGCTTCAGTGCCTGAGTGGAACCCCTCATACATGACAATAGCAGAATTATGAGATGACAGATTGCAATAGGAATAATGGAACAATAACAGCATGCTGAGATGACAGATTGCAATAGGAATCATGAAACAATAACAGAATGATGAAATGACAGTTTCAAATAGGAATCGTGAAACAATAATGAGATGACAGATTAAACTAGGAATCATGAAACAATAATATAATAATAGATGACAGATTCAAATAGGAATCATGAAACAATAACAGAATGATGGGATGACACATTCAAATAGGAATCATGAAACAATAACAGAATGATGAGATGAAAGTTTCAAATAGGAATCATGAAACAATAATAGAATGATGAAATGAAAGATTCAAATAGGAATCATGAAACAATAACAGAATGATGAGATGAAAGATTCAAATAGGAATCATGAAACAATAATAGAATGATGAAATGAAAGATTCAAATAGGAATCATGAAACAATAACAGAATGATGAGATGACACATTCAAATAGGAATCATGAAACAATAACAGAATGATGAGATGAAAGTTTCAAATAGGAATCATGAAACAATAATAGAATGATGAAATGAAATATTCAAATAGGAATCATGAAACAATAACAGAATGATGAGATGACAGGTTGAAATAGGAATCATTAAAACAATAACAGAATGATGAGATGACAGGTTGAAATAGGAATCATTAAAACAATAACAGAATGATGAGATGAAAGATTCAAATGGGAATCATGAAAACATAACAGAATTATGAGATGACAGGTTGAAATAGGAATCATGAAACAATAACAGAATGATCAGATGAAAGATTCAAATAGGAATCATGAAAAAATAACAGAATGATGAGATGACAGATTGAAAAAGGAATCATGAAGCAATAACAGAATGATGAGATGAAAGATTCAAATAGGAATAATGAAAAAATAACAGAATGATGAGATGACAGGTTGAAATAGGAATCATGAAACAATAACAGAATGATGAGATGAAAGATTCATATAGGAATCATGAAACAATAACAGAATGATGAGATGAAAGATTCAAATAGGAATCATGAAACAATAACTCAATGATGAGATGAAAGATTCAAATAGGACTCATGAAAAAAATAACAGAATGATGAGATGACAGATTGAAAAAGGAATCATGAAGCAATAACAGAATGATGAGAAGACACATTCAAATAGGAATCATGAAACAATAACAAAATGATGAGATGAAAGATTCAAATAAGAATCATGAAGCAATAACAGAATGATGAGAAGACACATTCAAATAGGAATCATGAAACAATAACAGAATGATGAGATGAAAGATTCAAATAGGAATCATGAAAAAATAACAGAATGATGAGATGACAGGTTGAAATAGGAATCATGAAACAATAACAGAATGATGAGATGAAAGATTCAAATAGGACTCATGAAAAAAATAACAGAATGATGAGATGACAGATTGAAAAAGGAATCATGAAGCAATAACAGAATGATGAGATTAAAGATTCAAATAGGAATCATGAAAAAATAACAGAACGATGAGATGACCGGTTGAAATAGGAATCATGAAACAATAACAGAATGATGAGATGACACATTCAAATAGGAATCATGAAACAATAACAGAATGATGAGATGAAAGTTTCAAATAGGAATCATGAAACAATAATAGAATGATGAAATGAAAGATTCAAATAGGAATCATGAAACAACAACAGAATGATGTGATGAAAGATTCAAATAGGAATCATGAAAAAATAACAGAATGGTGAGATGACAGATTGAAAAAGGAATCATGAAACAATAACAGAATGATGAGATGACAGGTTGAAATAGGAATAATGAAACAATAACAGAATGATGAGATGAAAGATTCAAATAGGAATCATGAAAAAATAACAGAATGATGAGATGACAGGTTGAAATAGGAATCATGAAACAATAAAAGAATGATGAGATGAAAGATTCAAATAGGACTCATGAAAAAAATAACAGAATGATGAGATGACAGATTGAAAAAGGAATCATGAAGCAATAACAGAATGATGAGATGAAAGATTCAAATAGGAATCATCAAAAAATAACAGAATGATGAGATGACCTATTGAAATAGGAATCATGAAACAATAACAGAACGATGAGATGAAAGATTCAAATAGGAATCATGAAACAATAACAGAACGATGAGATGAAAGATTCAAATAGGAACCAGGAAACAATAACAGAATAAATAGATGACGTATTCAAATGGGAATAATGAAACAATAACAGAATGATGAGATGACAGATTCAAATAGAAATAATGAAACAATAACAGAATGATGAGATGACAGATTGAAAAAGGAATCATGAAGCAATAACAGAATGATGAGATGAAAGATTCAAATAGGAATCATCAAAAAATAACAGAATGATGAGATGACCTATTGAAATAGGAATCATGAAACAATAACAGAACGATGAGATGAAAGATTCAAATAGGAATCATGAAACAATAACAGAACGATGAGATGAAAGATTCAAATAGGAACCAGGAAACAATAACAGAATAAATAGATGACGTATTCAAATGGGAATAATGAAACAATAACAGAATGATGAGATGACAGATTCAAATAGAAATAATGAAACAATAACAGAATGATGAGATGACAGATTCAAATGGGAATAATTAAACAATAACAGAATGATGTGATGACAGATTCAAATAGGAATCATGAAACAATAACAGAATGATTGATGATCATGTCATTCTGAAGACGCGTGGCTGAACGGGTAGTAGCACTTACTCTTCTGGTGCGCTAATGGCGGGGTAGTGGGTTATCTCCTCCACACCAGTAAGCCGCAGTTCATTATCAATTGAAACATCATCATTTTGAAGTTCTTAGTCACCTGACAATGTAACAAAGGGGTTACGAATGCAATTCTTAATCGTGCTTACCACGTTCGAAACACAGCTGCTGGGAGACATTTTCAAGCATTCCGCCTCGCGCTGGTTTTCGTACATTGTTATGAGGTCCTGTCGTTCAGAAAGCAAAGACAAACTACTGAACGTAAACTTGTCAAGAATTCACAAACAGCCAAAAATATTAAGGTTGACTGCGACGTCTGGTAAAGTATATGCGAATAACCGTGTCGCCGGGCGTAACGAACCACGATCCTCCGCATCTCGCCGTGTCAGTCATAATGTGTCAGCTCAAGTGCTGACATTTCCCCATGCCGAGATGAAAGGTTGGGAACCGCGTGGGCGCCGTGGGTAGCATGTACCCCCTGCTGATATGGTGGTCAAGGGTTCGAATTCCCATCGAGGCTTACAGGTCTACCCAGGGGGAACAGGAAGTGTCTTAGAAAGTAAAAACGGTCAGCCTGATATTGATCTCATCACTACTGTAGTGCTGATGGGTCTATAAAGCTATATTATAGGGTTAGCATCTTATACCCAATGAAGCCTGAAGACATTTAAAATGTGTTCTTCGCTTTTCTTTTAATTATAAGAAGGATGCCAATCATCATCATGTGCCATGCCGATAAGCGTGGGCTGTCATGTTTCGCTATCTAACACGATCATCAGAGTCGTGGATCAGCTCCCGTATTCTTACCCATGCCACGTGGCCAAGCCGTCCAGATATTTACCTCTCTGCCTTCCCCTTGTTCTTGTCTCCTCAGTATTGTCAGTTGTCACCATGTTCTGTAGTTTATTTCTTCTTATAACGTATCCAAGAAATTTAGACTTTATGCGTCAAATTTTTCTAATCAGTTTCACCTTACCCGATATCTTCCTCTATCATTTTTTCCCACAAAGTCAGGGAAACGAAAAATGAATCTAGAAAGTCGTTGTTGCTTCTTCTCAGTATTCCAATGAACCTTATTTGTTTCATTTTGTAAGCAAATACCATGTCGCTGTCAAATATGTGAAATCCATCTCGAAGTAAACAAAATATGTGACAACCGGAGCTCACCTCAGCCATGTTTTTAATTGACTCGACCGCGAGTTCCGTTTGTAGGTGTCATCTTGTTAACTTCAAACCAAAATGTTGATTGATGTTTGTCTTTCCCTAGAACTATATCTAGTCGTACATGTCAGGGTTTGAGCATTCACTGGATGCTTATTGTAGTAGCATCATTGGTGTGGTAGGTAATCGTGATTGTTTGTGGTGTAGTTCGTGTCGCGACACTGCCATATTCCTGAAAAATTGTATGTTAAGCAGATAGTACCGTCTACTGTCACATGGCAGCTCAGTCATGTCTAAGACCTGACTTTAGGTTAGTTATATTACTAGTGCTGATATTGCCTGATCATTTCACTGCACTGTCCCCGGGTTTCGGTAATTCTGTTCAGCTGGGTCGCAATACCCATGTTTTGCATACCACGTGTGATGTAACTAGTTGTTAGACACCCTCATTTTCTTTTCACATATTGACATTTCTCATATTGTGACCGAGCCAAACAGACTACATTGTTGTATATTTTTCAGTAGTTGTTACCATTTGAAATGAAATTGGTGTGAACTGCAGTTTTAAAAAAAAAGTTTGTTATATATCTTTTACAGGACTTTTGCAGTCAACACCAGCATTAACTGCTGTTGTTAATGTCTTGGCAAGTTTACGTTCAGTAGTTTGCTGTTGCTTTCTGAACAATCGGCACCCATACCATTTCGTAAAAACCCAGCGCAACGAGATCTGCTGCCAAATCGCTGTGTTTAGAACCGCGTCACTAGTCTCTTCGCCAGGGAGATCGGCCATGATCTGCAGTAGTGCGTAAAAATGCAATGAGAAAATCCCCCAAAACGAAAAGTATAATAGTTAAGTCATGCAAGAACACACGAGCAAATGTATGGGAATATAAACATCCCAAGTGATGTGATCTCGGGTTTTGACACATTTCAGATCAGCTCAATGTTAAATAGTTAGTTAGCTAGCTAGCTAGCATGTTAGTTAGTTATTTAATTAGTTAGTTAGATGGTTAGTTAGTTGGTTAGTTAATTAGTTAGATAGTTGGATAGGTAGTTGGTTAGTCCGTCAGTTAGTCAGTCAGTCAGTCAGTTAGTTAGTTAGTCGACAGATCATCCTCTTTGCACATCAAACTATTCAGTCCATAAGTGCTCGCCCCCCCCCCCCCCTTTTTCAGTTAATCCAGCAGCGTGTAGTGGCTCACGACACCAGTTCTGTGTTGGTTTATTAATCTTCTTTGGCTTCCCGCGTGGTGTTCTTGTTTGGCCACACCTCTTTTAATTTGCTGTTCTCGTATCCTTACTATGGTTGTAGATTCACAGTCATCATTTAGTTCTCGCAAACGACTTACTTCTCGTAGAGCATTCAGAATATCAGCCTGGTCTATGGCTCTTCCTCCTTCCACAGTAGCCTTACTTGCAAGCTTGTCAACCTGCTCATTTCCTTGTACATCCGCATGCCCTGGCACGAAAATGAAACTAATCTTTGCCAGCCGAGACCTCTCCAGAGACTGCAGCCACTCTCTTCGGATCCACCCCATCTTTATCTGCTTTAGCATGCTCATTGAGTCACTAAGGAAACATGCCCTAGTGAATGTTTGTGTCTCGAGCCATGTTATTGCTTTACTTACTGCCATGACTTCCATAGTCAGGCTACTTGTAGTCAAAGCAAAAGCACCAGGGATTTCCTTCACAATGTTTAGCTTCTCTCCTGGATCCCAGAACCACACCGGATCAAACGAGTTCTATCGCAGGATAAAGTTCCAGAACGTTCAGTCATCATAAACAGTGGCTGGCTGCGTCTTAACTGATCCATTGCCGAAAGATAATGTATCGCCAAATGTGACCTCCCGTTTGGACAGAAGAACAAATTTATTGTCAATCTAGGATCATCGTGTTATTTACTTTGTTTCGTGGTATCGTCCGTAATTTTTAAAGCAGCATTAATGTACATTATAATACATTTTCATTTGATTATACACCATGTTTGGTCCAAACTTACTTTTTGTAAGGCACTGAATCAGTTAAAACAATGGTCGCAAGGAGACAAAACTACTAAAAGGACATGAATATTTTAAACATCATGTCTAATGTTTAGGACATGAGAGGGGGAGTGGGAGGGTGTCAATTCATTTTGAGCCCCACGGGACTAACATGTCATCGGGCAATGAGACACTCTGCCAGTCCCTCATTGATCACAATATTTTCGTTTACTTTGTTACCCAATTGCTAGCTCTACATTGTTGGGTTCTTTCTTCTTTTTTTCAGGCTCGAAAACAACAAACACAAAATGACAACAATGAGACTGATGCTGTGTTTTGTGATTGTGATCTCCCATGCAGTCGTAATAGCATCCCCAGTTCACGTTGATGGTAGCTTCGAAAACCGAGATGTCGACAGTTCCGGGAAACTTAAGAGAAAACTTGATGTTTGGTGGCCCTACCACGATAGAGTGCATTACGCAAAGAAAGATGTAGAAGATCCAGAAACACGAGCATTGCATGACGTGTCACCGTCTTCGGAAGATCGTGTCCAACGACTCCTTGTGGTCCCTTCCTATGCGTAGGTTATGAAGAATATGTGGGGTGAAGGTAGCTGGTACTAAGTAACCTGGTTTCTGGTTTCAACAAAGAGACACCCTGACCTCTGACTACACCAGTAATACATTAATGACAATGACATGCAGTGGGGTTTTGTTGTTGTTGTGAATTCTGTTCACGTTATTGTCTGTTGTATTTCGAAGCATGATTTTGTAACGTGTTAACGGTTCTTTCTTTCTTTCTTTCTTTCTTTCTTTCTTTCTTTCTTTCTTTCTTTCTTTCTTTCTTTCTTTCTTTCTTTCCCTCTTTATTTCTTTCTTTCCCTCTTTATTTCTTTCTCTCTCTCTCTCATTACTTTTTTCTTTCTTTCCCCTTTCTTTTCCTCTTTATTTCTTTCTTTCTCTCCCTTTATTTCTTTCCTCTTTCCCTCTCTCTCACATTATTTCTTACTTTCTTTCTTTCTTGTGACCTCTCATATATTTCATGGATTTCCTAACAAGAGCTGCAGAGTTAAGTTTTGGTTTTTAATGTATTTACCACAATAGCACACATACACATACACATACACACACACACACACACATTGATATATACACTCACACACACATTGATATATATATATATATATATATATATATATATATATATATATACACACACGCACATACATTGATACACACACACTCACACATACACATTGATATGCATCCGGCATTTCGAAACACTTGTTCATCCAAAACAATTCTTTCTTCTGTTGAAAGCACCATTCCGTTTGAAGTGCAAAGAATTACTCCAGCGGACGACAACCATTCACTGCGTATTGCTTAACGATTGACTGTAGAGCAAACTATTTGATGACAAATATTTATTGCACTCCCAAAGAAATCAGGAGCCTTATAATGTGATCCACATCGAACAATTAGTATAATGAGCCACTCCACGAAGATTTTATTGTGAATAATCTTGCAAATAGTTACGAAGAAAATACAACCTGAAATAGGAGAAGAACAATGTGGGTTTGTAGAAGGCAAGGGTACAGTAAATGCTGTGTATATGCTGAGAACAGCATCTGAGTGTTCTATAGAAGTAAACAAAGATATACACCTTTGCTTTATTGACTACACAAAGGCTTTCAATAAAGTAAGACCTGCATAACTATGATGCCGAAGTTAAGGCAGTCAAGATAGCCACAGAGAAATTACAAAATACCAGCCATGGTACACAACCTGTGGTGATATTGACACATGCAAAATCCGTAATAGAGGCGCTCCTGTCTGGGAAATTGCCAGTTCTGAGGACACTACATCCTGAACTTAGCAGTCAGCGTAAGATCACCATACAGTGGATACCATCCCACTGTGGAGTCCCCGGAAACGACAGAGCTGATCAATTGGCTAAGGAACGAGCAAAAGAAGAACAACCTGATGTGTCTATTACATACCACCAAAATAAAAGAATGATCAAATCAGACAGAAGGCCACCAAACCTTACTCAAGACGACTACCACGTTATGGACAGGCCAGAACAGGTCATTCTTCTGCGCCTCAGAACAGGACACAATAGATTAAGCAACCACATGTATACAAAATTCAAGATTGGTGACTCAGCCATGTGCTCATGTGGTTTGGCGTCGCAGACAGCGGAGCACATACTCCAGGATTGCCCAAACTACAACATATCCAGGCGAACCTTCTGGCCTAGAGAGACAACAGTGGAGGATAAACTCTATGGACCGCTGAGTGAGCTAACAAAGACTGTTAGATTCATACAAGAGACAACATTGCAGTTATAGACATATTTAAGGCGAACGAAAGAAGAAAAAGAAGAAGTAAGACCTGTCAACGTCATAAAGATACTTGCAGATCTACACATTGATGGGAAAGACACATATTTGAGAGGCTAGCGAAGAGGGAGTGAGGAGGAGAAGACGAGGAAATGGTGTGAGAAGAAGGTATATAAATAGGAGGGCAGGTGCCAGGAGAACAAGACGAAAAGTGGAGAGACTAGGTTTCAACCATGTAAGAGTGGGATACTGGAACTGTCGTAGTGCCAGGCAAAGAGGTCCTGTATTGGAGAGGCTAATATATGATTTTGATGTCCTCATGCTCCAGGAGTTAAATACAGACAAATACCGTTGTCCTGGGTACGCCAGTTATATAAACCCTCTTGGGCATATGAGACGTGGGCAAGGTCTGCTGGTGAAGGAAGGGGTAAGCATGTGATACTTGACTTGAGCCAGTGGAATCACAATGCAAGAGAGGTCCAGGGTATACACATAGAGATCGGTGGCTTACGTTGGAACATCATAAATGTATATGTCACAGTGGACTGTTTTGTCAGAAAGGAACAATGGGACTGGCTTAATGAATTGGATGAATTACCAGGTGATAGGCTACTCATATGCGGAGACGTCAATGCGAGGAACAGAGATTGGGACAGTAGTGGAGAAAACCGACAGGGAATTGCAGTTGCTGATGCCATGGTGGACTCCGATGTGGTCTGCATAAATGATGGTAGGCCGACTAGAATGGCAATGAGGCCTGGCGATGCAGACACTGCTATCGACTTGGCACTTGTCTCCCAGTCATCAGTCCTTGATGTAAAGTGGACTGTTTTGAATGACCATGGGAGTAATCACATGCCATGCTCAGTACTGATCTCTAAATCCAGGAAAGTTAAGGCTGGGAGAGCACGCAAGATCTTCCGGTATGAATGGACCGACAGCCTTCTTGGACGCCTCAGACAAGGGGCATGCAATAGGACTGTTAAAACTCCTTTTTTGCAGCCACCATGGTGGACCCCAGAAGTTGACCATGTTTGGAAAGCAAAGAGAGCTACAGTGAAGCAGCTAAGGAAAGTGCGACAGACACCCCGAAGCTCACGAGAAGAAGTGGACATAGCGGAAAATGTCAAGTAAGACAAGGTGGAGGCTTTCAAGCGATGTGCTGCAGAGGCCAAGAACGCAAAATGGGAATATTTTATGAAGGGGATTGGGGGTGATAAAACACTGCGAAAATTCTGGAAACTGCACAGACAAATGCAAAGTAAAGATCGGCCTATGACAGTGGGAACAATTTATAGAGAGGATGGTGTGCGCGTGACACACACGCACACACATTGATATACACGCACTCACACATACACATTGATACGGATCCGGCATTTCGAAACACTTGTTCGTCCAAAACAATTCTTTCTTCTGTTTAAAATACCATTCTGTTTGAAGTGCAAAGAATTACTCCAGCGGACGACAACCATTCACTGCGTATTGCTTCACGATTGACTGTAGAGCAAACTATTTGATGACAAATATTTATTGCAATACCAAAGAAATCAGGAGCCTTATAATGAGATCAACATCGAACGATTAGTATAATGAGCCACACCACCAAGATTTTCCTATGAATTAAATTGCAAAGAGTTACGATGAAAATACAACCTGAAGTAGGAGAAAAACATTGTGGGTTTGTAAAAGGCAAGGGTACACTAAATGCTGTGTATATGCTGAGAACAGCAACTGAGCGTTCTATAGAAGTAAACAAAGATCTACATCTTTGCTCTATAGACAACACAAAGGCTTTCGATAAAGTAAGACCTGTCAACGTCATAAAGATACTTGCAGATCTACAAATTGATGGGAAAGACACAAGAGGCCAGCGAAGAGGGAGTGAGGAGGAGAAGACGAAGAAATGGTGTGAGAAGAAGGCATAGAAATAGGAGGGCAGGCGCCAGGAGAACAAGACGAAAAGTAGAGAGACTAGGTTTCAACCATGTAAGAGTGTGATATTGGAACTGTTGTAGTGCGAGACAGAGGGGTCCTGTATTGGAGAGGCTAATATATGATATTGATGTCCTCATGCTACAGGAACTAAATACAGACAAATACCATTGCCCTGGGTACGCCAGTTATATAAACCCTACTGGGCAGATGAGACGTGGGCAAGGTCTGCTGGTGAAGGAAGAGGTGAAGCATGTGGTACTTGACTTGAGCTAGTGGAATCACAGTGCAAGAGAGGTCCAGGGTATACAATTGGAGATTGGTGGCTTAAGTTGGAACATCATAAATGTATATGCCATAGTAGACTGCTTTGTCAGAAAGGAACAATGGGACTGGCTTAAGGAATTGGAGGAATTACCAGGTGATAGGCTACTCATATGCGGAGACGTCAATGCGAGGAACAGAGATTGGGAAAGTAGTGGAAAAAACCGACAGGGAATTGCCCTTGCGGATGCCATGGCGATATGGTCTGCATAAATGATGGTAGGCCGACTAACTAGAATGGCAATGAGGCCTGGCGATGCAGACACTGCTATTGACTTGGCACTTGTCTCCCAGTCATCAGTCCTTGGTGTAAAGTGGACTGTTTTGAATGACCATGGGAGTGATCACATGCCATGCTCAGTCCTGTTCTCTAAATTCAGGAAAGTTAAGGCTGGGAGAGCGCGCAAGATCTTCCGGTATGAATGGACCGACAGCCTTCTTGGACGCCTCAGACAAGGGGTATGCAACAGGACTGTTAAAACTCCTTTTTTTTTTGCAGCCACCATGGTGGACCCCAGAAGTTGACCATGTTTGGAAAGCAAAGAGAGCTGCAGTGAAGCAGCTAAGGAAAGTGCGACAGACACCCCGAAGCTCACGAGAGGAAGAGGACATAACGGAAAATGATAAGAAAGACGAGGTGGCGGCTTTCAAACGCTGTGCTGCAAAGGCCAAGAACGCAAAATGGGAATGTTTTATGAAGGAGATTGGAAGTGATAAAACACTGCGAAAATTCTGATTACTGCACAGACAAATGCAAAGAAAAGATCGGCCTATGACAGTGGGAACAATTTATAGAGAGGATGGTGTGCGCGTGACAACAGACAAAGAGAAAGGGGAGGCGTTTCTCCAAGATTTTTACGAGTCTGTCCTTCAAGGACCATGTGGAGGCGGTTGTGACAAGATCTCAAAAGGGACTCAATGCACTTAAAACTATGGCTGCAATGGACACAGAGCAGAGAATGCTCTTCACACTATACCAGCACTTGATCTTCTCAGTGATTGATTATGGACTAGGACTGCTCACTGTCTCAAAGAGTCAGCTGGTAAAAATAGAGCGCATACAGAACGAAGCTATGCGAGTCATTCTGGGATGCACCAGACACCCCAGTAGTGTGTATGCGTTACATCCTTGGTCTGCCGACTGTTGCTGGTAGGCTCAAGGTGATGCAGGCGAAGGCATACCTCAGAGTAGCTGCAGACATAGATCACCCGTTGCACGAGGCACTGGACGCAGTTAAGGGTCAGAGACTGATAAGAGGGAAATCATGGATGGCTCAGGCGGAGGATACGATCAGAAAGGTGCGCATCTTGGAGAACATTAGGCGAGGAGAGGAGTGGGTCAGAGTGCCAGCGGAGCGGTTAGACTTGTGCAGAGTTATAATCACATTGAGCCGGGAGTGCAGTGAGTAGCCAACAGGGACCACGGAAGTGGAAATCCAGCAACTAATTCAGGGTAATGCTCGGCCGGGTGATGTGATTATCTACACAGAGGGTTCGGCGTTGAGAGGTAGGAGAAGTGCATGGGGATTCTTAGCAAAAGAACGTCAACGTTTGGTGCAGGAGAGCCTGGCGTATGATGCCACAACATCTAACTTAAGAATAGAGGTGGAGGCGGTCAGTGCAGCTTTCCGCTGGACAGAGAATACGATACATACACATATCGTGCTTGTAACTGACTCAGAAAGCATGCTGTGGAGGGTGAGGACAGGCAGGCTTCGTGCAGAGTGGCTTGCTTCGCTTCGGAGGTCACGGGTAGCAAGCATCGCCTGGATCTTTTCTCCGGGGCATGCCGGTAGTAGTATATAATGTGCAATATAAATATCAATTTAGGACTTTAGTCCTTCGTAGTGACGTCAAATTTTACTATACAAAAGTCATGATCCAATGCTCTGACGTCACCAAACTGAGTCCTTCGGGGACAGCCTTTTTTAATTTTGGCGGTTATTTTCTTGGGTTTGGATGACCACTTCCGGTTGTCATGACGACTACTTCCGGTGCGATGCGGCGGCGGCGGGACGACGGGGTGGCGGCGGCGGGGCGGCGGCGGGTTCGAGTCCCATATAATACATCTGTAGGTGGATAGGTGATTATTATTAGTCATGGATCCGAGATGGAAACATCCTTTTACAGCTTTGATTGCGGGTCCAACAGGATGTGGAAAATCCGTCTTTGTGCAAAAGTTTCTGACTCATTTATCAGACATGGTCGATCCCATTCCAGAGGAGATTATATGGTGCTACGGAGAATGGCAATCCATGTATGAGACTATGCAGGGCATTACATTTAACGATGGCTTGCCGGATATGGAACAGTGGACAGGTGATAGACGTCGTCTAGTGGTAATAGATGACCTAATGTCCGAAACAGATGATAGGGTGACTAAGCTATTTACTAAAGGCAGTCATCATCGCAACCTCAGTGTTGTGTATATAGTCCAGAATCTCTTTGGGAAGAATAAAGAGCAAAGAACTATTAGTTTGATTTCGCATTACCTAGTGGTGTTTAAGAACCCACATGACGGGTCGCAGATTACCAACCTGGCCAAACAGATGTATCCATGCCGCGTATCGTATGTCCAAGAGAGTTTAAGGACGCGACAGCGGCTCCACGCGGTTATTTGTTGTTTGACCTTCGATAGGAAACACCGGATCAACTCCGCTTACGTAGTCATATTTTTCCAGATCAGCGTCAAGTCGTCTACCTACCTAAATAATATGTCCCACCGAATAAAACGCCACGGGGTCATGCTGAGATTTCTGGGCGAGGCGAAGCCGGCTGACGCAAAAGCCGTAATTAAATCGGCTTCCCCAGACCTCGTCCAATCAATATGCGAGTGCTGTCACAATGTGTTAAAAGCTATGTTCCACTGACACCGGTTCAGAAGAGACGTTTGCGGCGACACAAGAACAGTCTGAGAGCGCTCACGCGTAAGAAGCTATCTATCAAGAAAATGAAACAAATCTTACAGCAAGGTGGTTTCATAGGAGCTTTATTAGGTCCTATTCTCAACGTGCTGAAAGGCGTCGTGGGCTTATAATGAAGAAAATGATCTTGATCGACCCCCGAATGCTGGAAAAACCCTATGTACCACCCGACACATTAACAGATAACTTGCGCGACTTGGATCAGCAAATGCAACATGTCCTGGATAACGAAGATCTACCACCTCGCGAAAAAGCTCGCGTGTATCAACAGACTTGAACAGTACAGACATAAGCCATTAGGGACAGTGGATATCAAGGAACAAAAACCCGAAGTCAGCACTTTACCGACCTCAGTAACCGAGACACCGCTTCAATCGACGCTGGCTAAATGTCAGCCAACACCTATTCAACCGGCTAAAAGTCAAGTAGTCGAGTCCAAAGCAGTCGAGACAACAACACCTTACAGACTTAGGCGAAGCAAATAAAAAAAAGAGTAGGATACTTACACCCAAATGGGAAAAATGGCCTCGCAATTAAGAAAATATCACTACGACCAACAGAATCCCGGAGCCTACGGCGGAGCCGCCGCTCTAAAACGGAATACTAAATTTAAGAAGGTAGAGACTTGGCTACGCCATCAGGATACGTATACGTTACATAAACCGATCCGTCGTCGTTTCCAGAGACGTCAAACCATAACCGGTGGTATAAATCAACAGTTTCAAGCCGACTTGATAGATATGAGAAAATTACAATGATACAATGATGGAATGTCGTACCTAGTGACGTGTCTCGATGTGTTTAGTAAATATGCTTGGGCCATCCCGATCAAGAAGAAAACGGAGAAAGAGCTGGTGGACACCGTGAGTAAAATCTTTACCGATAGACAACCGATAAATTTTCAGACTGATAAAGGATCGGAATTTGTCAACCGACCTTTCTTAAAATTTCTGAAAGATCGAGGTGTGCATTTCCCTACCACTGAGAATGAAGATGTGAAAGCCGCGATAGTAGAAAGATTAAATCGAACTCTGAAAGAAAAATGTGGCGCTATTTCACCAAGACCAATAAACTCCGCTACGTCGACGTGATAGATAAACTGATCCGAAACTACAACAGGTCGTATCACAGAAGTATTCGCATGGCGCCCACGCTAGTCAACTATACGAATCAAAACGTGGTGTGGAATAACCTGTATCAGAAGACATTCGACAGAAAAGTGTATTTTACACCCGGCGATCGAGTCAGACTGGCTCAACGCAAACAGCCTTTTAAAAAAGGGTATTCGCCCTCCTGGACAGAAGAATTGTTTACCGTCAGTCGTATAAATCAGACCAGTCCGGTCACGTATGTGCTAAAAGACGATTCGGGGGAAGAACTTCAAGGTTCATTCTACCGAGAAGAAATACAACTCGTCGGAGACAAGCAAGTGTATCGCTTCGAATCAGTCTTACAAGAACGACCCAGGCGAGGTGGTAAAGAGTACTTAGTCAAGTGGTTCGGCTATCCCACGTCATTCAACAGTTGGGTCTCAGACCTAACCAGATACTAATGGAAGAAACCAACGTTGAAACTAACTCACAAAATACCACAGAAGGGGAAAGAAACTCGGTCTGGTGCATGTTTGGTCGGCGAGTGCCGCGACTAGAGATTGTCTTCTTCTGTCAACTGATCGTTATATACACCGTCATTGCCGTATCACTATTCAATCTGTCTCGAGACAGCGTCGACGCAGCCGAGGGCAAGTTGTGGATCGCTCTGCTAAGCAGCTGTCTGGGTTACATGCTACCAAACCCTAAAATATGAGTTTCTACGTGATATTACCGAGCAATGCATCGCCGAACATGTTTCCCAAGAACACTCCAGGTCACTATTTCGTCAAGTTACCACAGACTATTGAGGTGAATCAACATTACGAAGTGGGTCTGGCCGAAATTCAATTTCCCTACTACTACTGCAATGTGTTAGAGCATGAAGTGTGGATAAGATACAACTCACCCACCAGAGGAAATTCCAAAAAACTGTGTCCCCCAGGTCTATACAGCTCACCAGACGCGTTTATAGCTGAGCTGAATCGAATAATAAAAGAATCGGAGGTGGACGATCAGACGCGAATCAGATTCTTTTTCGACAATACCTCAAAGAAAGTCATCGTGAAAATATTCGAACAGGGGGCCGTGGCTATGTTTAGCGAAAAGTTGAAAGAGATATTAGGACTTCACTCCTCGAAGATATCACAAACCAATCCATTGATGGAAGGCCAACTGGCGATAGACCTAAATAACGATCTGCAAAATATCTACGTCTATTGCGATCTCATAGCAGCTAGACCAGTCGGAGACGTCATGGTTCCATTACCGAGGACAGTACCTATCATGAGTCAGCTGTCGGCTTCGGTGTATCGCACCTATGACAAACCTCATTACGAGCCGCTGAGTCGGTACTCCTTCGACAAAGTGGAAATCCTTTTAACCACCGATACGGGCACAAACGTCTCATTCACTTCCAGGACTTCAGTGCTGACGTTACATTTTCGAATTCGGAGGAGATCAGACCTAGAATAATGAAATACGTGTCGCTACGTCGAAATCCCAGACTCTATGAAGACTTTAACTGTAATCAAGCTGGACATGGCATGCCAGTCTTTGTTGGTGGTCGGAGTCAGAGAGGTCGGGGTATCGGCAGTTTCTTCAGTGGACTCGGTCGCACGATTCTACCCTGGCTAAAGACCGGTGGTAAGGCCCTACTCAGTGAAGGGCTCGGGACGGGTCTGCGAGTGGCCCAAGATGCTTTGGCTGGTAGGAATGTTGGGGATTACTTCAAAGAGCACGCCAAGCAAGCCGGTCAGCGTCTACTGCAAGGAGCTGTCAACCACGTTAGCCAATCAGGTAGTGGTATCAGAAGAAAGAGACGCGCAGCGCCACCGGGTGAGCCCAGTAAACGTATAAAACTAACCCCCACACACCGTCGAGCTCATAGGAAGAAGCAGCACCACTCGAATATCTTTGCATAATGGCTCTGATTCACCCTCATTCCTGCGAATGTCTTCATTCTGGTCTGGATCTATTTAGTGTACCACCCACGCAGACCGCTGTAGAAGAGGGGCAATTTCTGGAGATACACCCTTTAGCCTCGCTAGTCCCCGGCGCACCTATAGAATTTGCCATCTCTGGTGCCAGTGAAGAGTATCTGGATCTGTTTCACACTTTCTTACACATCAGAGCTAAAGTCACATTACCCAACGGTGACAAACTACCACCCACGGCCGATGCCGCACCTGTCAACTATTACCTACACAGTTTATTTTCTCAAGTGGATGTCTCACTCAACGACACGCTAATCACGCCCAGTGAAAATACGTATCCGTATAGAGCCTACTTGGAAGCTACGTTGAATCATGGGGAAGAAGCCAAAAAGAGCCATCTCTCAGCCGCCCTTTATTACTATGACACGGCGAAATTCCTCGATGACACGCAAGGCGAAAACAACAAGGGACTAAGAACACGACGTCAACTAGCCAGTGAGAGTCAAGAAATAGATATGATGGGTCGACTACACGCCGATATTTTTGTGCAAGACCGCTACATGATAAACGGTGTGGATGTGAAAATTAAGCTGACTCCGTCCAAGGCCACATTTAACCTCTTGGCCCCCGACGGGGCGCTTGGTTATTCATCTATTATAACGCATGCCACGCTGGTGGTTCGTAAAGCCAGACTGAATCCAGCCATCGCGCTCGCCCACGAGAAAGCCATGATGAGAGCCAACGCGAAATTCCCGTTCAAGCGGATGGTGCTAAAAACATTATCTATCCCTCAGGGTATGCTATCACACACACAAGACCATTTGTTTATGAGTCAAAGACCCACGCGCGTCGTGATTGGACTTGTTACATCAGCAGCTTTTAACGGTTCCTACAGCTATAACCCGTATAATTTTCAAACGTTTGGTTTGACATATCTGAACGTAACCGTCGACGGTCGAGCTGCCACCAGCAAGCCCCTGACCATGGACTTTGAGCGCAACCAATACGTACGAGCGTATTTTGGTACTAACCTGGCCATGAGTCTAGTGGGCAAAGACGCTGGCAACTCAATTGATTATAATCAATTCAAGTACGGCTATACCCTGTACGCCTTTGATCTGAGTCCCAGTTTACTGGACGGAGACCAGTTTGAGATGCCGAGGACAGGGCCTTTAACACTGGAATTTAAGTTCAACACACCCACCCCAGAGCCATTACAAGTCATCGTCTACGCCGAGCACGACGGGATAATTGAAGTCTCCAAGACCAGACAAGTGCTGACAGATTATGCTTCATAATGAACACACAACAGATTACCAGAATACTACTAGCTGATACGTATGCTCGTCGACTACAGGTCAGAGTGTGCGCTCGAGATCAGCTACCCCGCCATCTAGATAGAAGCAGACCAGCGGCTTTTATTGTAAACACTGATCCTAGCTATAAACCAGGTTCCCACTGGGTCGCCATGTACTATGACGGGTCAGGCAAATGCGAGTACTTTGATTCATTTGGTCTACCGACCTTTCACAGTGACCTGTACAATTTTATTGACCATCATTCAGACACACCGCTCATGTATAATACGCGTGTCTTACGAGATGTGTTAAGCGACGCCTGTGGCCTCTACGCTATCTATTTCATCCTGATGAAAAGTCGGGGGCGACCACGACCCGCATTCTCCAACCCTTT
The DNA here is from genome assembly GCA_963921405.1 of Cepaea hortensis. Taxonomy (NCBI): domain Eukaryota; kingdom Metazoa; phylum Mollusca; class Gastropoda; order Stylommatophora; family Helicidae; genus Cepaea; species Cepaea hortensis. Next base: position 87,393,928 of record OY992884.1, on the reverse strand, counting down.
TCAAGCAAACAATGGGTCAACGATCGGCTAGTACGTCGCCTAGTCATGCCATACGTATCGCAGCTGAGACGATATAACCAGTTTACACACTAGTATATAAGCCAGTCTCGAGTGCCATTAGCTCATTCTGAAGATGACTACAGAACGCAACACAGCTAACTGGGTCTACCTGACTCGTAATGGTGACATTGTTAGACCATTGGGAGATGGCGTCAAGGCCGTATTTGTCTCATCCTACAGAGGAATGACCAAGTTACACCTCCGTCGATTCTTTGGTGAATCCGAGAACAGGTTTCCTGCCCCATTGGGCATGACATTTACTCGTCAAGAATTTGAACAGCTGATAGCTCTGCATCGCGAGATCCTAAAAGATTTTGATAGACTCAACCAGCAACCTATTCAACTCAGTAAACAAGACACTAACCGAAGAAAGAAAGTCCAGGTCAAAAAAGGCACTAAACGAAGATACCCAAGTCAAAAGACTCTACCCAAGCAGATGTGTGACCAACCCCAGATGTGTGATGTACCTCAGATGTGTGACCAAGCCCAGATGTGTATCCGACAGTCAGATGTGTGTCTACCAAATTCATATGACAGCCCACAGGAGACAATTATGTGAATAAACAATATGTATACAGTTTTGAAAATAAACATAAAGAAAAAAGAAAATTTGCGTTATCTTGGTTTGTTTCTATGTGGTGTTTCTGTGCTGCATCTGGCAGCTCATTTGTTCTTTTTCCATAGTATATTCCACAGCTACAGTCAACATGAAGAAACAACCTCACGTACTATGAAAGATGACAACATAAAAGACTACAACAGGAATAAACCAAGGAAAATCATGTCAAGCATTCCACTGCATAAACCAACAAAACAAATATTTTTCGTTTCATAACTTTTATTTTTTCCATTAAAACATTGTTACATAATATTCAATAATTTTCAATATCACTCAATGAAAACATGTGACTTACACATCAGTGATATAAAGTGACAGTCTTTTATTTTTTCAATGATATAAACAAGTCACAAGGAAAGCACATACACATTGAGTCTTTTATTTTCACAGTACACCACAATCATAATAGAACAGAAGTAGAAAAAGGTAGCGGAATAGGAAAAGGCGTATTTACATATTTACACTTATATATCTAGAGGTGATGTGGAATAATTGTCTGCGTGTACTTTTCTTTTGATGTAGAAGTATGATAAAGCCTCTCTGTGTTGATGATACGTGTACACAGATGAATCCTGTGTCTTAAACCCTATATTTGTCCCTCCAGTCGCTGTCTGGGTGTCAAGTACATTTAGAAAGACTTCTCTGTCTAGATGTGTGTTGTGTTGTTTTGTCAACCCTTTCGTGCTGGTCTTGGTATAGTCTCCAAAGCAGTGATAGGTCTGGCTGAATAAGGAGATCATCCCCTTTCCCTCATACTCTAACTTAAATAACCCCGGGGTTCTTTTGTCGAAGACTCGCTTAGCGTCACACGCATCACAGGGTGGTACATCTCCCCTACTCCTAATATATTTCCGATGATGGCTATCACAGACCTCAGCCGGGAACCAGGAGCTATAGACTCTATAAAATTCTTCCTGAAGCTCCGGTCTGACGGCCTGTGCTAGGTTCGGTGTGCTAAGAGCTAAGTATAAACTATCTGTGTCCATCTCACACAATTGAAAATCCTCCCTAGCTATAAACCTATCTAAAAATTCATAATAAAATTCTAGAAAGAACAGATTTGCGTACTGGTACACAAAGAACCCTATTTGTTGGGGTAGATCCCATAAGGTGGTCTTTTTCAGAGACTCGACCTCAAACACATCATCTGACAACATGGTCATCTTCTTAAACAGAGGTTGATTCACCAACTTTGATGTGCCAGTGCGCAACAATATGAAACATTGGTATGCTTGGCCTTGTTGGTTAACGTTGTGCCATAGGCTGCGTTTCCCAATAGTTTCATTGTCTCGGCCTTAATAGTGTAGGCCGGATATAGATCACCCTCACGTCTGGCATCAGACACCTCTTTACCAAACCTTTCAAAACACTTCTGAGGTGTGTACTCGATGATCTGATATATTTTGGTGACCTCTAAACCATGTGTCAGATACCATTTTAACAATGGGGTGGCCAATAGGATCTTTTCTCCCACATAGCTACCTATCAAAGTCCGACGTGAGCCGTTCAACAGCTTATGGGACTCGGCATACTTCTTCATGAGTTCTCCAATGTCGGCTCTAGACACATCAATATTTTTAAAGATGGGTGTCATCTCTGAAAATAGCTCTTTATACTCGTCTCGTACGTAGATGTCGCACTCTATTAAACCAAACAAGGTCTCGTTTTTAACAGCCATTATGATCTTTTCGTGGTCTATGGCCTCGTAATGATGTCAGGGCTCGACATATGGGAAGGTGGTTTTTATGAAGCTGTTAATTGCGCTATTAGTCTTTTTGAGACTCTGCCACTCACATTCCCACATCTCCACGACCGTGACTGTCAGAATCTTTATCTCCAACCGAGATGCAGGAACATCGTTACGCCCGCAAGGCGAATAGTCTCCAGCCGGGATGCAGTAACATCGTTACGGCCGCCAGGCGAGTACCAGTTACCTGCCCACAGGTTGCGGGCTGACGCGAGCGTCAGCGGCCAGGCAAGGACAAAGCAGGACGCACGCAGTCCTCGTGAAGCCAGTCCACAGGGTAAGCACTGTGTGAGGAAACCGGCAGACTGCTTGGGGACTCGGACAAGACAAGACGTGTGGGTTAAGAAAGGCTTCGTATCGTTTCTGTGCCCGAAAGTCGAGTGCTTGTATATCTTGTGAGATAGACTGTGATGCTGTGGGTTTTGTCTGTAAGTGTACTGATGTATTGTATATGTATTGTAATGATCATCACATGCCAAACTAGATTGTCTTGCATGTGAATTGTGAATACATCCATTGAACTTAGTGTCATTGTGTGTCAAGTCCAATCACTTTGTACTTGTACAAGTCTCACATATGTTAGGTCCAACGAGCCAGGTTTAAGACCCTGACATGTGTGAACGTGGAAGGCTCGTCCTCATCGAACATACTAACGTAAATTACATGCATTTGATTGTTTAAACGTGTAAAACATCTGTGATTGTAAAACTTGTCGCCATTTTGAACTTGTTGTAGTTTGACCTTGTCGCCATCTTGTGAACATGATGTCTATGTCCTTACTAAATGTCATCTTGATGTAAGTGATGTGTCATCATTGTTATAGATTGTTCGAAGATATCTAGATTGTATTTGTGAAGCTAGTTGTGGAAAGCAGAAAGTTTAGGAAAGAAAGTGACTTGTGATTTGAAAAATTGTTGACCGACGACATTACGACTTACAATTACACTCAACGCCATACAAACCTAATCAAAACTTAGTGACAAGCATACACCCCACACAAAGGGAGATTCTAATTTATTTCCTCCCAAAAAGAAAGCAGGTTTTCTGTGCCATCTGAAACCCTTGCCCGTAGAGGTCATTTGTCCTTGAAGTAGAGACCCTACAGTTCCGAGCCCTGGTTTGAACCATTCTTCCCCGCATGCAGTACACTTGAGTATATTTTTTCTATATACTTTCGGATGCAAATTTGGGCATAAATTGTAAGTCAACAATATTGTAAAATTGTTCACATTACTAACACCTTGTAACAAATTGTGTGTCTGATAACTTATTTTCATTTAAACAGTCCATCATGTCTTCATTACATGACTTCATCGAGATGGGTTTAAAGCTAAAGTTAAGTGGTGACGAGTTAACAAAATGGAGTGAAACAAAATACTCTGAACACCTTCGAGAAAAAGCTAATGAACGCGATGAAAGAGCGGCTGAAAGAGCATTAAAACAGGCTGAGCTAGAATTAGTTGCGAAAACGAAACAGGCTGAGACAGAAACAGCATTAAAACAGGCTGAGCTAGAATTAGCTGCGAAAACGAAACAAGCAGAGTTAGATTCGGAATTGAAGAAGGCAGAAATAGCAGCTCAAAGCAAACGCGAAGAGCTTGAACTACAACTCAAAATTAAACAGCTTGACACCGAGACTGCCATAAACAAAGAGTCTAAGAAATCTGAAAGACTGGAAAAAGAGAACCAGTACAAAAAGTATCAAGGTATTGTGAGAAATTATACCTCAGGTGACTGCATTGCAGCGTTCACCCAAAATTTTGAGACCTTAATGGACCATTATCAAGTCCCAGTTTCTGAATGGAACATTATTTATATGAGGTGTTTGTCAGGGGAACCTCTGAAAGTCATAGAGACTATCCCCAAAGACCTCAGAAAAGATTACCACTATCTAAAATTGAAAATTATGGCTCATTTTATGCTAGATGAGGCAGGATACAGAGAACAGTTCAGCAAACTGAGTCCAAAATCTACTCAGACGTTCTCTGACTATGTCTCTGTAGTCCGAGACGTATTTACAAAATGTAGTTCAGCAGCCAAAGTAAATAAGAACTATGATAAGTTAGAAGATCTCATTATCAGGGATAAAATCATCACACCTCTTCCACCAGCATTTTCAAAATTTTTGCTAGAGAATGAATGTACGAGTGTAGAAGAGATTGAGAGACGTGGGTCGGCTTACTATTCAGCCAATAAACATTGTTTTGGTAGTGAAGCTACTGATACAAACTTCGTAGCATCTGCAAACTATGACAAACCTCGATCAGAAACCTATAATAAGCAAAGAACTTATAAGCCTACTTCTGAGAAATACAATCATTGTAGATTTTGTAACACGTCACACCACCAAGGGGAAATGTGCGATAAGAACCCAGCATATCTTACATACTTACAAAACTACATAAATAAACAGGATAAGGAACGTAAATCCCTTAAAAAGGTACGAAAATGCTTCCTCTGTAAAGCGTACGGTCACTGGCGTAATGATTGTAAAGGAAGGCAAATGACCAAGAAAGCAAATGCCGCCTTATTTGACAGTTCATCGTCAGATGAAGAACATTCAGAAAAACTCCCTGTGAACTCAGCACAGGCTTTTGACATGTTTAATTCACATAAATGTACTGTTTGTAATACCTTTTATGAAGATGGCATTTTAACATGCGGCCACTCCATTCCTATTGCCAATGAAGAAGCTAATTTGGTAATAGATTCCAAAGGCAGAATAAACATCCATCAGGGATATGTGAATGGCAAGCCTGCTACAGTACTTCGTGACACCGGAAGCTCTCTTATAGGGCTAAAGAGACAGTTCATAATGCCTACAGACTATACAGGCAGGCACGTAACATGCAGAACATTCTCTGGAAATATTGAAAAGTACCCATTAGCATGGGCATATATTCAAACACCTTTCCTCACTGGGAAAGTAAAATGCGCTGCATTAACTAACCCTGTGTGGGATATTATCATTGGTAATTTACCAGAGGTGAATAATATGCCTCATGATATTACATCTGTTTGTATTGATGATAACACAACATCATCACCATCACATGTCATCATTGAAAGTATGGTATCACCAGATGAATGTATAGTAGCTAATGGAGCACTAACACTTCATGAATCCATTGACCAAAATGTTTCATCACCATCTGATATCATTGAATGTGTGAACGCAGTAACCAGATCTACTGCGAGAGTGCAAGATGAAATTAATCAAACTGAGGCTATAGAAATGCTTAGCCCAGTCATACTACCTCCTAAAACCATGAAGGAGAATTTTGTAGCAGCCCAAAAGGCTGATCCGTCATTATCTAAATATTTTAATCTGATCGGCCAAAAGCCAAAGGTAACCAAAAATGCAAGATGGCATTTTGCTCTAAAGAATGGCATCCTCACCAGATACTATATCAGAGGTGACAGCACCACAGAGCAAACTGTGTTGCCAATTGAATACCGTAAGCAAGCCTTACATCTTGCCCATGATATACCTCTTGCAGGGCATATGGCATACTCTAAGACCAGATCAAGATTATTAACACAGTTTTATTGGCCAAGATTCTGCAATGACATTAAGAAATATTGTAGAAGTTGTGACATCTGCCAAAAACTAGTGAAAAAAGGTAAAAACCCACAGGCCAAGTTACAAATTACCGACTTAGCCAGTCGACCTTTTGAGAAAATATATGTTGACATAGTGGGCCCTCTGAATCAAGTAACATCCAGAGGGAATAGGTTCATCATTACCGTCATTGATCTATGTAGCCGCTGTCCGGAAGCGATTCCGTTAAAGAACATAACTGCCAATGATATTATGGAAGTTTTCTTCCATATATTTTCACGAATAGGATTTCCAGACACTATCCTATCAGATAGGGGAAGTCAATTTATTGCTGCATCTACTCAAGCTTTCACCAAAATGTTAGGGGTGAAACAATGTTTCAATTCTCCATACCATCCTCACTCAACGGGAATCATCGAAAAGTTTAACGGTGATTTGAAGCATATGCTTGCTAAAGTCAAGCAAGAACATCCCAAAAACTGGGACATATATTTGCCCGCTATACTTTTTGCTTATCGCGAGGTCCCATATTCTAGTACTGGATTCTCTCCTTTTGAACTTATCTATGGTGCCAAACCACGTGGCCCATTGAGTATCTACCATGCAATGTTAACTGAAGCCACCCCTGTACTTAAACCCATATCATCATACGTGTATGTTACATCATTGCGCGAAAGAATCATCAAATCTTGTACTATTGCAAAAGAAGCACTAAAACTATCTGGTGCTACATATAGACAATATGCAGACAAAGGTAACAGGACAATAACGTTGACACCTGGACAGGACGTACTTCTTCTCTTACCTAGTGACCGACACTTATTGACTGACTCTTGGCAGGGACCATTTAAAGTTATAAGACAGATTTCGAATGTGGACTATGAGATTCAAATAAAAGACAAACATAAAATATTCCACATCAATATGCTAAGACCATACTACAACAGAGACAACGAACAAGACGATACAACAGCTTGTACAGTGATAATAGACCATGAAGATGACGAAGATAGTGACGAAATTCCAACACCTGCATTAGACACGACAAACTGCTTGAAAGAAATCAAAATAAACCCAAACTTAACTCAATCAGAAACAGACAGTTGCAAACATCTCATACAACAATACAACACCATCTTCTCCAACAACCCAGGACAAACAGAATTAGTACAACATCACATCACGCTCACTTCAAACACACCAATAAAATGCAGACCTTACACCATTCCATTACATTACAAAGAAAACTTACATCAAGAGATCATTAGTTTAGAGAAAAACAACATCATTAGACGATCCCAATCACATTTTTTCATCTCCAATGGTCATGGTACGCAAAAAGGACAACACGATAAGACTCTGTGTCGACTATAGAAAATTAAATAAAATAACTCTTCTGGATCTGGAACCAATGACCAGCTGCGAGGACCTACTGACAGAACTGACAGACTCTAGGTACTTCACGAAGTTAGATATGACGAAAGGTTACTGGCAGATAACGGTAGACGAACAGAGCAGACATCTGACAGCTTTTGCCACACCTTGGGGACTGTACGAATGGTGCAAATTACCATTTGGGCTAGTCAATGCCCCAGCGACATTCGTACGTATGACACGACTATTACTTGTGGACATAACAAACATTATCTGTTACATGGACGACATTTGTGTTCACACAAAGACGATGACAGACCACATAAAGACATTACAACAGACATTTGAACGGATTAGACAACACGGACTGACTGTGAGGCCGACAAAAGTAGACATAGCCTATCAGGAAATCTCCTTCTTGGGTTATAGAATATCTAATGGCTTTGTCACGACAGACGATAACATCGTGTCCAAAATACTCCATCTCTCACTTCCGACTACCAAGAAACAAGTCAGAAGTGTATTAGGACTATTAAATTATTATAGACAGTTCATACCAGATTTTGCTGAACTGACAGAAAAATTTACTAACCTACTAACGAATAACCAACCTGAAAAGATTGTAAACAACGAATGCCTAAAATTTGCATTCCAGAAAGTGTTATCTTATTTTTCTGAGAATAGTTTAAAGAATCCCATTCTCAAATTGCCAAATTTACATATTCCTTTCAGATTACGCACAGACGCGAGCTCCGTGGCGATTGCAGCTGTTCTATTACAGGAATATGACAACATTCTACATCCAGTATACTACGTCTCTAGAAAATTGAAACCAAGAGAACGCGCTTGGTCCACATCTCAATTAGAAGCTCTTGCTCTAGTGGTGGGTATAACTAAGTTGTCCAGTTTCCTCCTAGGACGACATTTCATCGTAGAGTCCGACAATAGTCCATTAAAATTCATTACTTCAGGGGTCCCAACAAACCAGATGATAGCGCGCTGGTCTCTTTTGCTTACAGATTACAGTTTTGAAGTTCGACATATCGCTGGCAAAACCAACACGATTGCTGATCTTTTGTCCCGTTGTCCGAACGACCCAGTAAGCACTGATGTCTGAGTGCAATGTGTTAGAAAACACTCAGACCAACACAGCCATCAATGAATTTGTTTTTTTTTTCTTCAGAAAAGCTGTGTACATCGATGATGTGATGTGATAGGGTTCATTCCTACTGTAAATATTGTTTCTTATATTATTATTAATGTAGTAATCGTCGTGAATAATTGTGTAGTGCGTGGTAGAAAGCGAACAATATTAATTGTATATATTATAAAACAAGAACAGTGCCACATGCGTTTTCAACTTACCTGACGCGAACTAATCAAGTTATCATTGGTATCTGCGAGTGGATCATATCCAGTGACATTTTAATCCGTGAACGAAAGTGTGAACTGAACTTTGACATTTACATCACTGCAGTTAATCAGAATGCAGAAGTTTTCCAGCGAAACAACGAACACATGAACTATCAGAACATTTCGCATTGCTACACCTGAGCGGAACAAGTGTGTGATAGATTTTAACAACACCAGCTGTTCGTGTGTACTTCCGGATGATTTGTAAATTTAGCTAAAAGTAGCAGACGATAAACAGAAATCTTAAAAATGTATGACGCTTCTAAACTAATTATGAAACACCAATTTCAAATACACGAATTGGGTATTAACATTTTTCAACTAATGGAATCTTAGAATCATATCTTGATTAACTTATTCACACTACCGACATTTTTTCGCTAGTATGGAAAAGCATCAAGCTATGACGCTGAGAAATAGAACAATAATTATAATAATTTAGATTTGAAATCTTTTGAAATTATGTCCCTTTCATTTTGTTGTTATTACTTTATTACCCTAAGGGCGGTAAATGGAAATGTATTCAGAGACGTGTTGTATAAAAATAGCCATTGTGTTTCCAGATTGTCAACACTCCAAATGGTCATCAGCTATGTATGGTATAGGGTTACCGGAGTTGTAGACCAACAGAAGAGCTCCCGGCCAAATGAGGTGGGAACTCGAGCGTTGAATACGGCTTATAAAAAGCCGTATTACGGTCTTACCCGATGTTTTTTGTTTCAAAAAGCATATTATTCAGTGTTTTTAGAGGTTGCGAGGTAGTTGCATTTTTGCTGGTGCTACCGATCTGACTGGGTCAATATTGCAACTCAGGTGATCATCCATCGAGAGGATGAAACTTGGAAAGTGGTGAAGATTGAACACCGCACGACTTAACATACAACTTGCATTTCTTATGTATTTCTATGCCAATGTACATGACAACAGAAAGGTCGATTCTGACATGGTTAAGATATAAACCCTATGTCTAGGTAAATTATGCATGAAATATAAAATCTTTCATGAATAAGCACCGGGGGAGCGTGTCAGAATCTCTATCTCCAACCGAGATGCAGGAACATCGTTATGCCCGCAAGGCGAATAGTCTCCAGCCGGGATGCAGTAACATCGTTACGGCCGCCAGGCGAGTACCAGTTACCTGCCCACAGGTTGCGGGCTGACGCGAGCGTCAGCGGCCAGGCAAGGACAAAGCAGGACGCACGCAGTCCTCGTGAAGCCAGTCCACAGGGCAAGCACTGTGTGAGGAAACCGGCAGACTGCTTGGGGACTCGGACAAGACAAGACGTGTGGGTTAAGAAAGGCTTCGTATCGTTTCTGTGCCCGAAAGTCGAGTGCTTGTATATCTTGTGAGATAGACTGTGATGCTGTGGGTGTTGTCTGTAAGTGTACTGATGTATTGTATATGTATTGTAATGATCATCACATGCCAAATTAGATTGTCTTGCATGTGAATTGTGAATAAATCCATTGAACTTAGTGTCATTGTGTGTCAAGTCCAATCACTTTGTACTTGTACTAGTCTCACATATGTTAGGTCCAACGAGCCAGGTTTAAGACCCTGACAGTGACGTTAACCTCTTCTTTCAGATACTTGCTAATTTCAAGCGTGTTGGCATATAGTTCAGCCAAGGGTTTCTGACTCACCGGGTTAACATCATGACCACGGGTCAACACACAGTTTTCATGCCCGAGGAATAAGCACCCGTGAAACTGATAGACGATTCGATCCTTTTTGTCCCATCCATCAACTCTGATGTGTCTTTCTCCTAGGGACATCTCCCGCCCATTATACTGGGATTTTAGTTCTATGCCTAGAGAATGTTCTATCCATGCCAACCACTCTCTGTACTGGACGATATAAACTCTGGTTTTATGGGGCTTGAACCCATCTTCTGCATTTCGTATAACAGGAAAACCCGTGGGCATGTTCTGTGTCAAAGCCCGCAGGTATAGAGCGTTGGCATCGTACCCTTTCACACTCTCAACTGGCTTAACCCCTCGAATCCTAGTCTTACCTACCTCATGATATCTATGATATATGATCGAGGGGCCCCCTACAATATTCAGTCTAATTTTGGTGTGCAGATCACTCTCCTTATTGGAGCACAAGGTAAAGTAGTTGTTTTTAGGTATAGTTTTAAACAAATACCTAAGGGTCACCCCGTGGACAGAAATGGCATCCTTGAATATATCTACACCTAACCCTTTGTAAAATCCCACTTGCTTGTCTAATGCCTCAATAAATGGTTTTACGTCCTTATTATTTTAAAAAATAATCAAAAAGTCTGCCAGTGTGGTCATATGGTTCTCGCTCCATACTCGTTGGCATTCATCGTATTCGGCAACTGAAATATTGGAGTTTTTCAGCTGCGAATGAAATGCCTCGTGTGGCGGCAAGCTAGTCTCCTCCAGCCTATCCAAGGATGTTATATACTCGTAGCAAAACACCCCCTTCGTCTCTTTGATGTCGTACGCCGCTAAATATTTGGAATAACTGAATCCCGGGGCTAAGTAGTTTACAATGTCTAGACATCTAAGGTTTTTAGTGGATATGGTCATTAAATTATTATTTCTTTTCACTACGTAGTTAAAAGGGTCATCAGTGGCAGAGATGAAGGACTCTATCAGATAAGGTTTCACTAAGTTAATGTCATACCGACCTGAGTTGAACCCCAGCACCGGCATCTCGCGAAGGTACTCGTCTAGCCTAACCACTACCTTGTGTTCGTTTATAGCCTCTAAGGCTGTATACACCCAATCATGCTCTTTCCGTAATTCGGCATACGCGGCATCAGCGGATTTTTGTCAGATACTCAACCATCTGCCTCATCAAGTCCTGAGGATCACCCGCTGTGATGTGACAGACAGGGTCCTTGAAACCAGGGACATTAGAGGCTATCGACCAACTAAGGGGAACATACTTTCCTAATAATTTGGTAGACTTGGTTTCTCCTGGTAAATTGTTTTTTACAAAGTACGCCTCATAATCATAGGCCGCTCTATATGGGTAGATGTAGTCAGTTTTCGCTGGCACACCCAATGCGCTGATGGCTTCCCATACAGTCTCTGTCACTGAGAACACACCTCCTTTATAACTGTTCACAGTTATTCCCCCATTACAGCTCTGGGTATGTTTATCCATATCCCGAAAAACACTCCATAATTTCCCACACTCGCTACACCCGAATGACTTGGCTACTCTATCAAGATTATTGATATACATGAAATGATCCTTTTACAGTAATACCCTCATAGTCTTAAGATGTTTCCCACTACTACGAAGTTTGGGGACCAAGGTCTGGGTCTCATTGAACTCAAAAATGTCTACATTTACCCCAAAACAATTTTCTATTGCCGGTATGTCAATAAGTCTAACCCCAGGGAAGTTGTCTAGCGACTCTAACTTTTGATATTTCTGCCACTTGTTAGCTAAGCGAATTGTATGTTTCCTAAGATTGACAACGGGTTTTCCGCTAAATACCGCCAGACATCGATAGAAGCATAACATATCAGTGTATGGCTTGTTGTGTGAGTCACGTTGTAAAGTATTGATACCGTGATTGTGTCTTATGTGGGTAGGTAAATCGTCTAAACAGCAACCTATTGGATGCTCATTTATGTGATATATATAAAAGCTAGTCGCAGGGATTGTCTCTACCATGTACTTAGTGTCAGGTCTGTTGTGTAGGGCGTAGTTAAACATGTCACAGTCCTGAACTATTTCTATAAAAGCGTCAAAGTCTTTTTCGTGGTTAACTAGGTGAGGGTCGTCGAGTTGGCATGCATTGTTAGATGAAGAATGGTAAAACCTAAGTTCTCTTGTCTCCTTATGTCGTAAAACCATGTGATGTGAATAATTTATCTTAAACCTGCAGGTCTGACTAGTAAATATTGGTTTTAAAATCTCGGGCCAGTCAATTGGTTGTGTTGAGTCTGGTCGATGAAATAAATTGTAGGTCGACACGTATTTGTGGATGTTCTGATGTGTCTTAAGATAGGGCCATACATCTCTATATTTCTGTTGGACGGCAGGGTCGCGGATGATGTCTACAGTCTTTAGCTCCTCATCTACTTCATCAACTACGACGGCTTCCTCTGCTTCCACGTGAGCAAGTTTCTGTTTTTTAGTTGATTGTGTGTCTGTTGGTGGTTTTCTCTTACGTGATGTAATGTCTGATGTCGATGATTTACTGTCTGTAGTATCCAATGATGCTGTCTGCTGATGTGTTTTCACGTGTTGTTTTAGGTTGTCTTTCCTATTGTATAAGTTGCCACAGATGTGGCATGTGTGCATTGTGGTAGTGTGTACTGTCTTAATGTGTCGAGTAAGATTGCAATTGTATGTAAAGGTCTTAGCACAGATAGGACAGAGAAAGACAGATTTCTGAATAGAGGACATAGTAGAGCGAAGAGTAGTAATTGATGATATTGATAATAAAGGTGGTGATAGATATAGCAATAGAGCACTTCCGATCGTCTTCAGTTATGTCTGGTTTCTGGCAGCGTACACACGTGTAGTATTTCCACCACTATTTCTCGCGTATTATACGACGTGTTCTGTATTGCTCCAATGGCTATAGTGACTCAAGCTTCTTTAGAAGTGTATGGGTGGGGTGTCACAAAGCTGTGGAGAAAAGATGTTTAACATCCAAGTTACATCTTCTATATTGATTATATGGTTATATAAAATTATTTCACTAAGAAACAGCAATTTGGAATGTCGCATGACATGTAATACTATTAATGAAGAGGTATTTCGTGCTTTTTGCTGCTAGAGTCTTTATATAATAACATATGACTTCAATGTACTAGCCCAAGATTTCTATCTTAGTTAAGACAGCGCATACTACATATGATCCATAACACTATTTTATATTATAGATCATTTATATAATATAATATGACGTCAGTGGTGGCATCGAATTTCCTAGTTAGTTAGCGCCTGCTGTACTACTTATGATCCATAACACAGAACAGTGAGAAAAAGCCAGCATACATACCTCGTATGGTTGACTTGTCGTTGTAAACAGCTCTCAATTGACCACCTCTTTTGTCTGCTGTAGACCGTGTGAGTCTGTAGAAGGAATTATAGTAGGCATATAACACATATATTGTAAATTACACAGAATATGACACAATTTTATGTCTGATATACACAAATCATGGGCGGTACGACACAGAGGCGCTAGTCAGATAGCAAGATAGTAAAGGAGGCAACACACACACACACACACACACACACACACACACACACACACACACACACACACACCATCACACCACCGCAAGAGAGGATGATGGTTTTCATGTCTCCGCTTTACACCAGTGGTAGACACCAATATGATGATGATGGTGAATGATGATGATGATACAATGTTAGATGAACCTTATGAACAGTCCTTTCTTTGGTTTTTCTGGTGTTGTCTTCGGCACGGTCGCTTATACTTTCCTTCGGTTTTAGCAGTTTCACTCTGTAATAACAAGCGAAAGAGACACGTGAGCCTACAATGATCATCGCTTACATTACATCACTATAAATGACAGAGCTATTAGAGACAAAACCATAAGGCAACCAACAGCAATTGATTTGGTAACAGTCCGCCTGACCTATACCTCTCCCTCTCTGTCTCTCTATGCCACTCTCTTCCTCTGCCTGTCTGTCTCCCTCTCCCTCTCTCTCTCTCTCTCACACACACACACACACCATCACACCACCGCAAAAGAGGATGATGGTTTTCAAGTCTCCGCTTGACACCAGTGGTAGACGCCAATATGATGATGATGGTGAATGATGATGATGATACAATGTTAGATGTACCTTATGAACAGGCCTTTCCTTTGGTTTTTTCTGGTGTTGTCTTCGACGCGGTGGCTTTTACTTTCCTTCGGTTTTAGCAGTTTCAAACTGTAATAACAAGCGAAAGAGACAGGTGAGCTTACAATGATGATCACTTACATTACATCACTATAAATGGCAGAGCTATTAGACACAAAACCATAAGGCAATCAACAGTGTTCGATTTGGTAGTAGTCCGCCAGACCTATACCGCTCCCTCTCTGCCTCTCTACACCGCTCTCTTCCTCTACCTGTCTGTCTCTCTCTCTCTCTCTCTCTCTCTCTCTCTCTCTCTCTCTCTCTCACACACACACACACATAGACACACCATCACACCACCGCAAGAGAGGATGATGATTTTTCATGTCTCCGCTTTACACCAGTGGTAGACGCCAATATGATGATGATGGTGAATGATGATGATACAATGTTAGATGTACCTTGTGAGCAGTCCTTCCTTTGGTCTTTCTGGTGATGTCTTCGGCGCGGTCGCTTTTACTTTCCTTCGGTTTTTGCAGATTCAATCTGTAATAGCAAGCGACAGAGACATGTGAGTCTAAAATGATGATCGCCTGCGTGCGCTAGTCGGCACGCAC
This sequence comes from Cepaea hortensis, assembly GCA_963921405.1. NCBI lineage: Eukaryota > Metazoa > Mollusca > Gastropoda > Stylommatophora > Helicidae > Cepaea > Cepaea hortensis. The sequence goes on along the minus strand of OY992884.1, from coordinate 87,378,721 downwards.
ATGATACTGAATAGAGAGAAATGAGATGGTCATACGTGTAAATACTCTAACTGTGTGCCAGTACACAGTGGTTTTAGATTTATATTATTTATTCCTCAATTTATCATACACAGTAAACAAACAAACAACCAACAAGCGTATATTACTATGTTCTTTCTAAAGTTTAACTTCAGTACACGTTGCAAGCCTTCTTCGTTTGACCGTAGCCTATAATCTACTTAGTGACCGGGGAGCGATGCCGGCTCAGTACACGTTGAAAACATGCCTCGTTTGACGGCCGTTTATAATCTAATTAGTGACTCGGAGGCAAGCCTCGCTCAGTTTTTGATCGCTACCGGAGATTATCGGTGCACAGCGTTGTGCGGGAGAGACGGTACACGCTGTGTGTTTATAATTAAAAACAAGTTTGGTCAGTTCACGTTGCACACAGAAAACAGCGGTTCTAAAGATTTAGTAAACGGGTTTTATAATTTAGTTGGATTTACAAAAGAAGAAAGATTATATATATATATATATATATATATATATATATATATATATATATATATATATATATATATATATATATATATATATATATATATATATCGATGTGTGTATGTATGTATGTATGTATGTATGGGTGTCCGTCCTTTATGCGTTCGCGAACGGTCCATCCGATTGAGATGAAATTTTCTACACGTTTTCCTTTCATTCCTTTGCAACCAACTGTCATAGTTTTATCTATCAGCTATCAGCTATTACATTCCTAAAATTTAATTTTGTAATTACATGACTAAACATAAGAAAATATTTTAAAAAATATTTAAAAAAAGGGATATAACTTTTAGTAGCATTGTTATATCTTAAGTTAAGTCCCCTGGCTATAGAAATCTATATGAATTAAATTAGGTGCAGCCGGGCCAGGTCAGACAGACAGATAGACAGACAGATAGACAGACTGACAGACAGACAGATAGTCGGGAACGGGAGCCAAGTTTACTTTAGATAGATCTCTTCCAATCATATTTTCTATCTATTCTTCTATTCTATCTATATTTTTAACGGGAACGGGCCGAACATAGATAGATAGAAAGATAGATAGATAGATAGATAGATAGATAGATAGATAGACAGATACATCGATACATAGATAGATACATAGATAGATACATAGATAGATACATAGATAGATAGATAGATAGATAAATCCCCGCCAGAGCCTGGGCTAAGCCGGGCCGGGCAGCTAATATTTATCATTTCTTTCAAGAGGACTTAACATAAGAAAAGTTATTTCAAGGGTCATAACTTTTAATAACATCACTATTATTTTATGTATAGATTGTTGCATTGTTTTCAAAGATTTATAAACTCTTTGTCTATAGTTATTTACAGGCATATGAGTTATAATAAATAATGATATAATCTTTAAGGCATTTTCATAATTTTCATAAAAGTAATGCATCTATTTAAATATTGAAAATTTTCTAACACATCTTTTTATGTTTTTAAAACCAGTGTTCATTAAAAATAATGGATTTATTTTAGATTAGATACGTTAGAATTTTATTTCTGTACTTTTTCGGAGTGGAACTTTTGAAGTAATCGAATCATTTGTTTTTTCCGTTCGCTTGGCAGAGAGAAGGTCAGTACACAATTAAATGGGTATATTCTTGATTTTGTTTTTGTTTTTAAAAAAAAGTTGGCCGTGTGTGTGTCAACATCACATTTTTCATTCAATGCCAGGTCAGACAGACAGATAGACAGACTGACAGACAGGCAGATAGTCGAGAACGGGAGCCAAGTTTACTTTAGATAGATCTCTTCCAATCATATTTTCTATCTATTCTTCTATTCTATCTATATTTTATTGTTATGTTAGGGCCGAACATACATAGACAGACAGACAGACAGACAGATATATCGATCGGGAACGGGAGCTTATATGACTATTTGTATGAATTAAATTAGATGCTCCCCACCAGGGCCTGGGCGAAGTCGGACCGGGTCGGACAGACAGACAGTCAGACAGATAGTCGGGAACGGGAGCTTATATGACTATTTATATGAATTAAATGAGATGCTCCCCATCAGGGTCTCAGCGAAGCCGGGCCGGGTCAGACAGACAGACAGATAGACAGACAAACAGACAGACAGACAGATAGATAGTCGGGAACGGGAGCTTATATGACTACTTATATGAATTAAATGATATGCTCCCCACCAGGAGCTGGGCGAAGCCGGGCCGGGTCAGACAGACAGACAGACAGACAAGCAGACAGACAGACAGACAGACAGATAGACAGATAGATAGATAGATAGATAGATACATAGATACATAGATAGATACATAGATAGATAGATAGATAGATAGATAGATAGATAGATAGATAGATAGATAGATAGATCCCCACCAGAGCCGGGGCGAAGCCGGGCCGGACAGCTAGTATATATATAAAATGCTGTCTGTAGGTTGAACCAGTGGGTAAGCCATATAAGAAGTTGGGTTGATGACGTGGCCACGTGGGATATATGATGCTGGAGCCGAATGGCAGCATGGCGGATGGGACACATTAATAATTATGATACTTACTTCTTTTTTTCTGTCTCTCTGGCATGGGCTGTTCGTTCTATAGGAAGCGTCTCTTCTGTCTCGCTGGCCGACCGTACGTTCTGTCTGTCAGGTGGGCTATGCGTTCTGTAAGATTTTTCTGGTTCTCCGGCGGGCTGTAAACGTCTCGAGTTTGATTCTCTTCAGTGGTCAGCAACAGAATGAGACTTAAGCCATGGCGTATGGCTGTTTTATAGCACCAAGTCACGTTATTATGGCTATAGCCATAACCAGTTTAAGCTGGTTTAATCCAGTTTACGGTGGTGTACTGCTAGATAGACAGCTGCTGACATGGCAATTTTACTACGAAAACCCGCTGTAGAATCCAGCCATAGCATGTTCAAACATGTTTTCAGTGCTGATTCATGGGTGACCGGGAACGGCCGCTAGCTACGATTTCAAGGTCGGGCATAGCGGTTCTAAAGTTACTGAGGCGTGTGCAAAAGTCCACCGATGGATAGAGAGAGAAAGGTAGAGGGAGAGAGAGAGAGAGAGAGAGAGAGAGAGAGAGTGAAAGAAAGAGAGAGAGAGAGAGAGAGAGAGAGAGAGAGAGAGAGAGAGAGAGAGAGAGGAAGAGAGGTAATGAAATAAATAAATAAATAAATAATCAGATAAAGAGAATAAAAGAGAGAAAATAATGAAAATACAAGGTCCGCTTGGTATATTTTAAGACTCCCTGATAGAATCTAGACTTTTTCGTCACTCGACAGTAAATCACATGTTTGAACTTTGACCTTTACCTGTTGTATTTGTTATGGTTCAGGGGCGATAATGCTGTTTTTTTAGGGGACGTTATTTGCGGGATTTATATTACATATTGTCGTGATTATCTCGGGAAGTAATGGCTTAAATTAAATGAGACTCGTAGTTTTATATTGACGTAACTACTCGCCACTAAACATACAGGAAATTGTTGGTGTTTAATTAAGTTTTTAGGTGTAATTTATAGTATTATAACAGAGTTAGTAATAGGAAGAAGGGGCAGTGATGTGTGCATAGCCAATAATGAAATAGTGCACGGGCAAGCACAATAGTAGGGGGGGGTAGCTAAGAACTGCTATGTAGCTAGGGGGATCGTCCTATGACGAGGATCATAGAAACAAGGTCAGTTGTGAAGGACCCACCATCTAAGAAGGACGTGTGATTCGCTGGGCAACATCTGGATTTGAAGGGTTGGTTGTTTTAACGTATGTTTATTCCTGAACTGATGTGAATCAGATTAAAGTAGCTTAATAGAAAGAACGGCCTTGGAGTAATGTTTGTTGCTTGTTCGCCTTAATCTGCCACTGTTATAGTATATTTATAAAACAGATTTCCACCAAGCGTTTAATGTTGATACATAGGGTCTGAGCTTCTGTCGAATTATCTAGCATACTGAGCCGTGCAAAAAGTTTATTAATGGAATCAAAAAATTGATCCTCGAGTTAGCTCGAGAGATGGAATAAATCCATTCGCTGTCATATTTGATTTCGGTCTTCTTCATAGAAGGAGGGGATCAATATGACTGGGGTTCGATCACACACACACACACACACACACACACACACACACACACACACACACACACACACACACGCACACACACCCGCCGGTCGGTTCGCGTCACCGGGGTGCCCCACCCGCGCCGACGTCCGGTTCGCACGCCGACTTCCGGTTCGTGCCGGTTCGTGCCGGGTCGGGTACAGGGGACCTGGGTAGGGGGTAGCCATGGACCGGAAGTAGTCAGCAGGACAACCGGAAGTAGTCACCCAGAACCATGAAAATAACCGCCAAAATTCAAAAAGGCGGTCTGAAAAGGACTCAGTTTGGTGACGTCAGAGCATAGGATCATGACTTTTGTATAGTAAAATATGACGTCCCTACGAAGGACTAAAGTCCTAAAATGATACTTAAATTGCACATCATATACTACTGCCGGTGTGCTGGGGAATGAACAGGCAGACAGATTGGCTTGCTTAGCAAAACTTAGTGGATTATTGATGCATGACAGGGCAGAGTTGCGGCCTTGTGAGAGCACGTGTACACCTCGGAGGAGCAAATGGATTACCATAGACTGGCAAGAATGAGACAGCGAGGAGTGACTAGGGGATCTGGTCGACGCTTGACGCTCAGAGGAAAGGCGAGACGGGCATATAATCAGATTGCTACTGGAACGATTGGTATTGAACTCTTCGCTGGCTGCTGAGGATGGGGACGAAACACTTATGGGAATGCCCCGAATGCTGTGATGTCGGTTCCTAAATCAATCAATCAATCAATAATGATAATGATGTAGGTCAATATCAGCCTATTAAGAGAGGTGTGAGACATGGATGTGTAATGTCTCCAGATATTTTTTTCCCTGAACAGCGAAAATATTTTCATAAATCTAAAAGATATGAAAGGAATCATCATTGGCGGATGATACAGTGTTGATTGCAGACAATGAGTAGGATCTGCAACGGTTAGTATATGCGGTTTGTTTCACACAGTGAACAACTAGGGTTAGAATTAAATTGCAAGAAGACACAGATTATGGTCGTCACTAGGACGAAGGAAATATCATAATGTAATTTACAACTAAATGGGAATATTCTCAAACAAGTGAATTGGCACAATTATTTCGGAACAGTCATAACATCTGATGAGAGATGCTTTGAAGAGATTAGAACAAGAATCGCCATGTCTAATGTAGCCTTTTGCAAGATGGAAAACATACTGACCCCCCAAAAAAATAATGTTATTTGCAATCAGAAAAAAGAGTGTTTAGGTGCTCAATGGACCGTGTACTTTTGTATGGATGTGAAGCGTGGATAATGAGCAAACAAGCTGAAAAACTTCTGATGGCTGTGGGAATGTGATTTCTAGGAAAATGCAAAGAATACCATGGACAGACAGAATAACCAATGACCACGTCCTACAAGAAAGAATTGAAAATCGTACACTGGTTAGAGAAATTTGACGTAGGCAGTCAAATTTTTTGGTCACGTTATAAGAAGAAATAAATTGGACAACTTGATGACAACTGGCAAGATCGAGGGGAAGAGAACAAGGGGAAGGCAGAGAAGTAAATACCTGTACGGCTTGGCCACGTGGTATGGTCGAGACAAGAACACTGAGCTGATCCACGACTCTGTTGATCGAGTGAGATGGCGAAATATTTCCGCCCACGTGTTTCTTCTCACAATTTCAATCTACCTTACTTGTTTCATTTTGTAAGCAAAATATCAACGCAAATATTAATCTGGATGAGTTGTTGCACCTCACACTGTATCGCCGTCAAGTATGTGAAGTCCATCTCCAAGTAAACAAAATATGTGACAACCGGAGCTTACCACAGCCATGTTTTTAATTGACTCGGCCGTGAGGTCCGTTTGTAGGTGTCAGCTTGTTAACCTCAAACCAAACTGTTGACTTGTGTTTGTCTTTCCTGAAATCTATATCTAGTTGTACATGTCAGAGTGTGAGCATTCACTGGCTGCTTATTGTAGCAGTATCATCGGTGTGGTAGGTAATCGTGATTGTTTGTAATGTAGTTCTTGTCGCGAAACTGCCATATTCCTGAAAATTGTTGTGTTAAGCAGATAGTACCGTCTTCTGTCACACGCTATCTCAGTTATGTCTAAGACCTGACTTTAGGTTAGTTATATTACTAGTGATCATTTCACTGCATTGTCCCCCGTTCTCGTAATTCTATTCATCTGGGTAGCATTCCTGATGTTTTGCATACCCCGTGTGATGTAACTAGTTGTTCGACGCCCTCTTTTTCTTTTCAAGCATTGGCATTTATCATACTGAGATCGAGCCAAAACAGGCTACATTGTTGGATATTTTAAAGTTGTTGTTCCGATGTGAAAGTGCATGAAGTGCAGTAGCGTGTGGAAATACAATGAGTGAATCCCCCAAAAAGAAAAGTATAATAGGTAAGTCAAACAAGAACACACGAATACAAGAATGGGAATATCCCAAGTGCTGTGATCTTGGTTTTTGACACAACTCAGCATAACTTAATGTTTAGCTTCTTTCCTGGATCCCAGAAATATTTGAAGGATCAAAGGATTTCAATCGCACGATAAAGTCCCAGAAATTTCAGTCATCATAAATAGTGCGGGGCTGCGTCTTAACTGATTCAGTGCCGAAGGATAATATAACGCCAAATGTGACCTCCCATTTGGATTCATTCATTCATTTAGTAGCATGTCCTTTGCAGAACCTCGCTCCCATAACAACCTTCGATCATAAGCAAGATGCCCCGCGTCCGATACACCCATCTGGAGATCATCCGCGACATCCTGCACCCATCTTCTCTTTGGCTTTCCTCTTCCTCTCTTCCCATGCATATATCCCTCCATTATTGTTCTTTCCAAACTTTCGTGACGTTTCAAGTGACCAAAATATTTCAATTTTCTTTGTTTCATCGTTTTTAATAGCCAACCTTCTTCAATATTTGGATACAAGGACGATATATCACTATACTGTGATCATCGTGTTATTTGCTTTGTTTCGTGGTACCTTCCGCAATTTTTAAAACTTAATTAGTGGAAATGTATACTGTTCTTGTTATATACTAATTTTATTTCGCATATCCTATTTACAGGACATCGCTGTCAACACCAGCATTTTCAGTAATTTGCCATTGCTGTCTGAGCGACCAGCTCGCATGCCCAGTAAGTAACCAACGCGATACCATCCGCGACCGAATCTCGCTCAGCTGCGTTACCCCACATGGATATACGGGATTACGGAGAAAGTCGTTTAACACCTTAGCCAGGGAGACCGGCTTAGTTATATACTATATTATGTATATAATCTTGTGAATACTTGTTTATTTGATTGTGCACCATGTTTGGTCCAAACATACCTTTTTTTGGCACTGAATCAGTTAAAACATTGGTCACCAGGAAACAAAACTACTAAAAGGACATGACTATTAACAACAAAGTTATTTGCATATCTTTACAGGACGTAGCAGTCAACACCAGCAATGTTTTGTTATTTGTGTTTCATGTGCAAGTTTATGTTCAGTAGTTTGCCATTGCTTTCTGAACGACTAACTATACTATTTAATATAAATATCAACGCAAGGCTGTCTGCTTCCAAATGGCCCGCAGCTGTGTTTTGTACGCGGTATGAGGCATTACGAATTGTATTCGTAACCCCTTCGCAACAGAGCCAACTATTTTAAATATCATGTCTATTGTTTCAGGGTGGGGGTGGGGGGGGGGGGGGGTCGTCGTCCACCGTGCTCAGGTACCATTGGGCAAGCCGACACCCTGCCCGGTCAGCCATTGATCTTAAGATATTTTGTATACTTTGTTACGCAATTGCTAGATTTCATCTTTTTTTTTTTTTGCTTTTAGGTTTGAAAAAAATAATAAAATGACAACAATGAAACTGGTGCTGTGTTTTGTGGCTGTGATCTCCCACACAGTCGTAGTATCATCCTCGGTTCACGTTGATGGTGGCTTCGAAACCCGAGATGTTGACAGTTCCGGGAAATTCCAGAGAAGACTATATTTACCCTATCCATATAGGTGGCCCTTCTATCCAAATGAACTGTACTACAAAAGGAGAGATGTAGAAGATCGAGAAACACGGGGAGTGCCTGACCAGTCGCCGTCTGCGGAAGAGCGTGTCCAACGACTCGTTCCTGTCGACGACTATCCGTGGGTTAAAAACAATAGGTGGGATGGAGGTGTCTGGTACTAAGTGACCCGGCTTCTGGTTTCAACAATGAGGCACTCTGAACCTCTGACTCTCCATCAGTAATACATTGATGATAATGACATGCGGTGTTTTTGTGTGTATTCAAGTGACGTTGTTGTCTGTTATGCCTGGAAGCATGATTTCGTAACGTTTTAACTGTTCTTTATTAATTAATTTATTTATTTATTTATTTATTTATTTCTGTTTGTCTCCTGTTTGTCTGTTTTATTTTCTGTCTGCCTTTCTTGCTGTCTTTCTTTCTGGTTTTCCTTCTTTCGTTCCTCCCTTCTTTACCTATATATTTCCCTCTATAGTGCTGCAGAGCTAGGTTTTGGCTTTGAATCTATTTTCTTTCTTTCTTTCTTTCTTTCTTTCTTTCTTTTCTACCGTCTTTCATTAGTTCTTTCTTTCTTTCTTTCTTTCTTTCTTTCTTCTTTCTTTCTTTCTTTCTTTCTTTCTTTCTTGTGACCTCTCAAATATTTCATGCCTTTCCTAATAAGTGCTGCAGAGCTAGGTTTTGACATTGAATCTATTTTCCACAACACACAAACACACACACACACACACACACACAAATATACACACTCACGCATACATTGATATACACATGAACACACATTGATATACATACACTCAAACAAACACACACACACACACACACATACACACATTGATATACATACACTCAAACACACACATGCACACACATTGATATACATACACTCAAACACACACATGCACACACATTGATATACATACACTCAAACACACACACACACACACACACACACACATGCACACACATTGATATACATACACTCAAACAAACACACACACACACAAACACACATACACACATTGATATACATACACTCAAACAAACACACACACATACACACATTGATATACATACACTCAAACAAACACACACACACACACATACACACATACACACATTGATATACATACACTCAAACAAACACACACACACACACATTGATATACATACACTCAAACAAACACACACACATACACACATTGATATACATACACTCAAACAAACACACACACACATACACACATTGATATACATACACACACACACACATACACACATTGATATACAAACACTCAAACAAACACACACACACACACACACATACACACATACACACATTGATATACATACACTCAAACACACACACACACACATATTGATATACATACACTCAAACAAACACACACACACACACATACATACATTGATATACATACACTCAAACAAACACACACACATTGATATTTACACTCACACTTTGAAGAGCTTGTTCAACCAACAAAATTCGTTCTTTCTTCTGTTGATAACACCATTCTGTTTGGAGTGCAAAAAATTACTCCATTAGATGACAACCATTCGCTGCGTATTGCTTCACGATGGACTGTAGAGCAAATTGTTTGATGACGTATATTTATTGCATTCCCAAATAAATCAGGAGCCGTGTAATGCAATCAACATCGAAAAATTAATATAAAGAGCCACGCCACGAAGATGTTGCTGTATATTGTCATGCAAAGAGTTAAGAAGAAAATACAACCCGAATTAGGAGAAGAACACTGTGGGTTTGTAGAAGACAAGGGTACGGTAAATGATGTGTATATATTGAGAACAGTAATTGAACTTTCTATAGAAGTAAACAAAGACCTACATCTTTGCTTTATTGACTACACAAAGGCTTTCGAGAAAAGAATGTAAACATCATAAAGATGCTTGCAGATCTATAAATTGATGGGAAAGACCTTAGACTTGTTAAAAAAAACATATTGAAAACAATAAGCTACCATAAGGATTGATAATGAAATAGGTCAATGTCAACCTATTAAGAGAGGTGTGAGACAGGTATGTGTAATGTCTCCAGATTCCTTTCCCTGTACAGCGAAAATATTTTCAGAAATCTAGAAGATATGAAAGGAATCATCATTGGCAGATAATACAATATTGACTGCAGACAATGAGCAGGATCTACAACACTTAATATGTGTGGTTGTTGCACACAGTGAACAACTAGGGTTAGAATTAAATTAGTTAGTTAGTTAGTCGACAGATCATCCTCATTGCACATCGAACCATTCAGTCCATAATTGCTCGGATCACCTCCTCAGCAAATCCTGCAGCGTGTAGCGGTTAACCACACCAGTACTGTGTTCGTTTATCAATCTTCTTTGCCCTCCTGAGTAGTGTTCTTGCTTGGCCACACTTCTTTTAATTTGCTGTTCTCGCATCCTGGCCATGTTGTTGATTCATAATCGACGCTCAGAGGAAAGGTGAGACGGACATATAACCAGATTGCTACTGGAACTATTAGTGTTGGAACTCTTCGCTGGCTGCTGAGGATGGGGACAGAGCGCTTATGGGAATGTCCCGAATGCTGTGATGTCGGTTCCTAAATCAATCAATCAATCAATCATAATTTGGTTCTTGCGAACGATTTACTTCTCTTAAAGCATTCAGAATGTCAACCTGGTCCATAGCGCGTCCGCCCTCCACATTAGCCTTACCTGCGAGCTGTCAGCCTGCTGTCAGCCTGCTCACTTCCTTATACTCCAACATTCCCTGGCTTACAAAAAAAGTCGCTTAAAAGTCGACAGGGTCGACTTCATGGCACCGGGTTTTATCCCATATGGCTCGGTCTCTTTCCGCAGCGCGAAAAGCGTCGCACAAAGCACGAACTCCGTAGCTCTAGCGACGACCCACAGGAGTCTTCGAAGATTTTCATTCTTGAACCAAAGGACGCGGCCCGGAATCGAACCCACAGCCTTCGGAGCCCGAGTCAAACGGCTTGACCACTTCTCCACGGAGAGTCCCTGGCACGAAAATGAAACTAATCTTTGCCAGCCGAGACCGCTCCAGAGACAGCAACCACTCTCTTCGGATCCATCCCATCTCTATCCTCTTGAACATGCTCATTGAGTTGCTGAGGAAATAAGCCCTAGTGAATGTCTGTGTCTCGAGCCATGTTATTGCTTTACTTACTGCCATGACTTCCATAGTCAGGCTTCTTGTGGTCACAACAAAAGCACCAGAATCTTTCTTCACAATTCTCCCTCCGGCCTGAGCCGTAAAACCCCATGAACTCCTCACGCGTTAAACGACCGACCCATCTGTGTAAATGACAACATCACTGTCTAATGAATTCTCGAAAATCAACGCTTGTACTTCTGCCTCCACAACAGCCGGATTTTCTCGTCTGCATTTTCTGTCTAGTTGGATGCAAACTGAACCAGATGTGCATAAATCTGTTGGCACTTGCACCCACTCCTCGCCAGGTTCTAAGTCCTCAAGTGAACACACCTGTTGAAGAATGTCTTCGGCTTAACCCATCCACGACCTTCATCTTTTTAACCTGCTGCGCTTAACCTTCACGATGCAGTGGATGTGTGTTTGCATTGACTCTGAGGTAGGCACGTGCTCTGCAAATTTGTATTCTGTTTTCAAAGGTTGGAAAATTAGAATTAAATTGCAAGAAGGCACATTATGGTCGTTAATAGGACGAAGGAAATATCACAATGCAATATACAAGTACATGGGAATATTCTCAAACAAGTGAATCGGTACAATTATCTCGGAACAGTCATAACATCTGATGTGAGATGCCTTGAAGAGATTAGAACACGAATCGCCATGGCTAAGATGGCCTTTTGCAAGATGGAAAACATGCTGACCAAAAAAAAAAAAAAAAACATGTAATTTGCAACGAGAAAAAGAGTGTTGAGGTGCTATATGGACTGTGCACTTTTGTATGGATGTGAAGTGTGGATAATGAACAGACAAGCTGAAACACATCTGATGGCTGTGGAAATCTGGTTTCTGGGGGAAATGCAAAGAATACCATTGACAGACAGAAAAATCAACAACCAACTCCTACAAGAAAAAATGAAAATCGTAAACTTATTAGAGAAATTAGATGTAGGTAGTCAATAATTTTTGTTATGTGAAGAATTAAATTGGAGAACTTGGTGATAATTGGCAAGATCGAGGGGAAGAGAACAATGGAAAGGCAGAGAAGTAAATACCTGGTAGTCTTGGCAACGTGGTATGGTCGAGACAAGAACATTGAGCTGATCCACGACTCTGGTGATCGAGTGAGATGGCGAAACATGACCGCCCACGCTTATCGGCATGACACATGATGATGATGATGTGTTTCATTGTTCAGATTTGTTCACACAAAATGTGTAATGAGACTTTACAAATACCCGGTAGAATTTCGTTGTTTCTTCTCACAATTCCAATCTACCTTACTTGTTTCATTTTGTAAGCAAAATATCAACGCAAATATTAATCTGGATGAGTTGTTGCACCTCACACTGTATCGCCGTCAAATATGTGAAGTCAATCTCAAAGAAAACAAAATATATGACAACCGGAGCTTACCTCAGCCATCTTTTTAATTGACTCGGCCGCGAGTTCCGTGTGTAGGTGTCAGCTTGTTAACTTCAAATCAAACTGTTGACTGGTGTTTGTCTATCCTGAGATCTATATCTAGTTGTACATGTCAAAGATTGGGCATTCACTGGCTGCTTATTGTAGCAGTATCATCGGTGTGGTAGGTAGTCGTGATTGTTTGTGATGTAGTTCTTGTCGCGACACTGCCATATTCCTGAAAAATGTTATGTTACATAATTTATCATCTTAGAGAATATGTGTACAATCGCCTTCTTTTGTTTTTTCGTATTTTTCTTCTATCACTTCTTCTTCTTCTTCTTCTTCTTCTTCTTCTTCTTCTTCTTCTTCTTCTTCTTCTTCTTCTTCTTCTTCTTCTTCTTCTTCTTCTTCTTCTTCTTCTTCTTCTTCTTCTTCTTCTTCTTCTTCTTCTTCTTCTTCTTCTTCTTCTTCTTCTCCTCCTCCTCCTCCTCCTCCTCCTTCTTCTTCTTCTTCTTCTTCTTCTTCTTCTTCTTCTTCTTCTTCTTCTTCTTCTTCTTCTTCTTCTTCTTCTTCTTCTTCTTCTTCTTCTTCTTCTTCTTCTTCTTCTGCTTCTTCTGCTTCTTCTGCTTCTTCTTCTTCTTCTTCTTCTTCTTCTTCTTCTTCTTCTTCTTCTTCTTCTTCTTCTTCTTCTTCTTCTTCTTCTTCTTCTTCTTCTTCTTCTTCTTCTTCTTCTTCTTCTTCTTCTTCTTCTCATCCTCCTCCTCCTCCTCCTCCTCCTCCTCCTCCGTCTTCTTCTTCTTCTTCTTCTTCTTCTTCTTCTTCTTCTTCTTCTTCTTCTTCTTCTTCTTCTTCTTCTTCTTCTTCTTCTTCTTCTTCTTCTTCTTCTTCTTCTTCTTCTTCTTCTTCTTCTTTCTTCATTAATGACGCGACTAAAAGCAAGAGTTAGTTCTAAGTTGACGATACTCCACAAAAGTTTTGATGGGAGTTAGTTTATGTTTCTAGTTGTGAATTGTAGCGGTATCCGCATCTTTTATTTTCGTCTACCGACGAAGAGCTTCTAGCTGTAACGTCCGTTTTGTCGCTTGTGATGTGTTCTTGTAAAATTCCAGAAACACCTTCTTCTCATTCTGCCCTTTATTCCCCATTATGGCATAGGTCCTCAACCAAACCTCCCCCACCCATTGTATCATGTACTGTCTCCTGCAACTTCCCCCATGTCCCCTCAACCAAACCTCCCCCACCCACGCATTTTATCGTGTGCTGTCTCCTGCAACTTCCCCCATGCCCCCTCAACCAAACCTCCCCCACCCACGCATTTTATCGTGTGCTGTCTCCTGCAACTTCCCCCATGTCCCCTCAACCAAACCTCCCCCACCCACGCATTTTATCGTGTGCTGTCTCCTGCAACTTCCCCCATGTCCCCTCAACCAAACCTCCCCCACCCACGCATTTTATCGTGTGCTGTCTCCTGCAACTTCCCCCATGTCCCCTCAACCAAACCTCCCCCACCCACGCATTTTATCGCGTGCTGTCTCCTGCAACTTCCCCCATGTCCCCTCAACCAAACCTCCCCCACCCACGCATTTTATCGTGTGCTGTCTCCTGCAACTTCCCCCATGTCCCCTCAACCAAACCTCCCCCACCCACGCATTTTATCGTGTGCTGTCTCCTGCAACTTCCCCCATGTCCCCTCAACCAAACCTCCCCCACCCACGCATTTTATCGTGTGCTGTCTCCTGCAACTTCCCCCATGTCCCCTCAACCAAACCTCCCCCACCCACGCATTTTATCGTGTGCTGTCTCCTGCAACTTCCCCCATGTCCCCTCAACCAAACCTCCCCCACCCATTTTATCATTTGCTGTCTCCTGCAGCTCCCTCCATGTTCCCTCAACCAAACCACGACCGGCCGCCTTATCTTTTGCTGTTTCTTGCAGCTTCATTCGTGTACCCTCAACCAAGCCCCGACCGTCCGCCCTATATTTTGCAGTTTCCTGCAGCTGCCTCCATACTCTCTCAATATTGTACATCGCTGTCTTGTTATTTTCTTCTTGATGTGTTTTTCCCTCGATTCTGCTTGCCTTGTGGGTTCCAGACAAGAGAGCGTCTAGTTAGTTATATAATTAGTGCCCCGGACTCTGCGGATTTCCACACAACTTGTCACATCTTCTGGAAGAGCCTCTTAAGTGTATGGATACTTTTTTTTTTTTTTTCTGTATATGACTTGTCCCTGTTTGGTTAGGTTTTGTGGCTGAATATTTCTACAGGATACGTTAATCTGCCTTAAGCACAACCCTTTCTAAATAGCCTCTTGCCACATGTCTGATAGGCTGTAGTGTTACTGTACTTTTTCTCCCTTGAGGCCCTGGAAACACACGGGCGGAATACTTCTTGGTCGCATTTTACGACATGCGTGGTATGTTGCAGGGTTACCATTCTTTGCTTCCCATTGGGGACCTGTTGACACACAGACCAAGCTTCCTTAATCGCCTCTTACGACAAGCATGTTAGGTTAATATTATTGACCTCACCTTAAGGTCCCGGTAAGACATGGGATAGAAAAGAGCCTAATACCCCTATAACCATTGTAGGCACTACCCACCATATGTACTGGTGTAAAGGATAGCTGTAGAACAGAGGTTCTCAACCTTTTTTGGCTCATGCACCCCTTCACTGTTCATAATGTTATTCCCTCCCTACTCTCTCCTCTTTCGTATTTCCTCCCTATACCCTCCCCCCCCCTTTATTTTTTTACACAGTATACGTAAAATTGAAAGCTAAATTTAATAACACCTACTAGAACAAGTCTAGACGTCTACATAAAACGTGATTTGCAGGTCTGCTTACGTACGTTTTAAAACGAATTTCATAAGAGCGAGAAGTATAGAACCGTAAAGTATGGAGGGAAAAACAATATCAAGCAACGTAATCTTAACGTATTAACGTAATCTTGAAAATATAGGGGGGGGGGGCGAATTACCTACCAGTTGAGAACCACTGCTGTGGAAGATTCAGAAATACGAGAATTGCCTGAGCATTCCTTATCTCTGAAAGAGCGTGTCCAACACTTTCTTCAGACCACCGACGAATCCTGGGTTAGAAACATTTGAAGGGGTGGATGTGCTGCGTTTTGACTTACATCGTTTCTGACTGACTGAATGACACACTGTGGTCGTTTAGTTTAGTTTAGTCAACGGACCAACATCACAGCACACGGGTGTAACCCATAAGTGCTCCGTTCTACTCCTAACTCAAGCCTGAGTCCGGAGAATCTCAGCTCAGTGCACGAACTCCGTAGCACCGGCGAGGATCCTGAAGTACTTTGGGTAGATTTTTAACTCGAAATTTTGCTCGGGCAGTGCCGTTAGGCTACTCTTTTTCGATTTCCAAGTGCCAAATAATTGTTTACGTGCGCAACAATACACATGAGCGTCCGATCTCACTACTCAGAGACCAGGGGAACTTTTTGTTAGTAGAAGTCTACGTGAAAAAAAAAAAAAACGGTCCTCACGGGGGCTTGAATCCGGGACCTCCAGCACTCGAGGCGGACACCATACCTCGAGACCACTCAGCCCCCGAGACAGGTGATAGTTTGTAGGATGGAGTTATACCTCACCATAGCACACAGCCTGGCTAAATTTGGAGACCATGTGTTGTCTTTCTGTATGATCCCTCTCTCGGCCTGCCTAACTTGCTCCATAGGAAAGGTAACACCAATACGTCTGGAATAAGACAAGCTGCCGAAACCGCAAAGCAATATTCTTTCTAACTGTTCGCATGTCGGAGCTTTAGGGCTTGGTTTGCTTTGCCATGACATTTAATCTTCAGGTTGCATTTCCTCGCACTAAGGTAAATCTTGTGTCGTCCCAATTGCGCTCATCCACCAGAAGCCGTTGGCACAATATGGGGTGTCGGGTTTGGTGAGCGTCACCCAATATTCGGTACCTACAGAAAGCAGGTAGTACCATCTACCGTCATACGATAGCTCGGTCACTTCTGATCAAGACCTGGCTTCTTTTTATTTTAATTTGCATATCCCTTATAGGACGTTGCAGTCAACATCAGCATTTTTCAACTGCTGTTGATGTTCTTGGCAAGATTACGCTCAGTAGTTTGCAATTGCTTTCTGAGCGGCCGGCTCACATACCCCGTAAGGTAAGTAACCAAAGCGGCGCGATCCGCTGCCGAATCTCGCGCAGCTGTGTTCCTCACGTGGATATACGGGATTACGGTGGATATACGGGATTGCGGAGACAGTCATTAACCCCTTCGCCAGCGAGACCGGCAAGACCTGACTTTAGGTTAATCTTATTACTAGTGCTGATATTGCCTGATCATTTCACTGCACTGTCCCCTGTTCTCGGTAATTCTGTTCAGCTGGGTCGCAATCCCCATGTTTTGCATACCCCGTGTGATGTAACGACTTGTTAGACACCCTCTTTCTCTTGTCACATATTGACATTTCTCATATTGTGACCGAGCCAAAACAGACTACATTGTTGTATGTTTCTCAGTAGTTGTTAGCATGAGAAATGAAAGGACGAATTACAGTTTAAAAAAAAAGGTGACAGGACGTCGCAGTCAACCCCAACATTATTTGCTGTTTGTGATCTCTTGGCAAGTTTTCATTCAGTAGTTTGCCATTGCTTTCTGAAAGACCGGCACCCATACCATTTCGTAAAAATCCTAACACAAGGCGGTCCGCTGCCAAATCTGACGCAGCTGTGTTTCGAACGCGGGTATGCGGTATTACAAACTGCGTCCGCAACTCATGTGCCACGGAGCCGGCATGAACTGCAGTTGCGTGTGAAAATGCAATGAGTAAATCCCCCAACACGAAAATTATAATAGTGAAGTCATACAAGAACACACGAGCACACGAATGGGGATATCCAATGTGCTGTGATCTCGGTTTTTGACACAACTCAGCTCAGCTTAATGTTTAGCTTCCCTCCTTAATCCCAGAAACACGTGGGATCCAACGAGCTCTATCGTAGGATAAAGTTCCATAACGTGCAATCTTCATAAACAGTGGCAGACTGGGTCTTAACCGATTCAGTGCCGAAGGATAATAGCCTCCCATTTGGATTGTAGGACAATATATCGCTATACTAGGGTCATCGTGTTATTTACTTCGTTTCGTGGCTTCTTTCGCAGTTTTAAAGCTCAATAAATGGAAATTTACAGTATAATATTTGTTCATTTGATTCTGCACCATGTTTGGTCCAAACCAACATTTTATTAGGCACTGTATCAGTTAATGAAGGGGTGAAACCTTTAGAAATTCATCGGCGATTGAAGGTCCATTATGGTGATGCACGCCTGTCAGCTCAAAAAGTGTATGAGGGGTGTATGTTTTTTTTTTTGCGTATCCTTTTACAGGACTTAGCTGTCAACAGCAGCATCTTTCAGCTGTCTGTTGATCTCTTGGCAAGATTACGCTCAGTAGTTTGCCATTGCTTTCTGAGCGGCCGGCTCAGTATCCGCAAGTCACGAGCGGGGGTCGAACCACCTCAGTTCTCGCTCCGCTGCGAGACTCTGCGTGATAAACGGGATTACAGAGAGAAAGTGTTGTAACCCCACAGCCAGAGAGACCGGCCATGAGGGGTGTAGGAAGTTTCAAAACGGCGTGACTTCTGTGACAGACTGTTCACGATCGGGTCAGGCACACCGAGTAGTGACCGCAGAGAATTTTTTTTTCTACAGGAATCCAAGCACTTTATCGATGCTGAAGGGCTTCCATTGACCACAGTGGTGACTACATAGAAAAATGAATCATTTGTTCTTTACTTTTGTCAGGATATATTCACACACAACAACAACAAAAATCATTTAAGGTTAACATTTGAAGTCCCTCGTATTTGTTTACTTTGTTACCCAATTGCTAGCTCTACCTTGTTGAGTTGTTTCTTCTCTTTTTTTTTATTTTTAGAGCGAAAAAAATGACAACAATGAGACTGGTGCTGTGCTTTGTGTCTCTGACCGTAGTATCATCCTCGGTTCTCGTTGATAGTGGCTTCGAAAACCGAGATGTTGACAGTTCTGGGAAATTTCAGAGAGTTGTCGGCAGTGACAAGTTCGGGCCAGATTCAAATAGTGTAGTGGTTTCAAGGAGAGATGTAGAAGATCCAGAAACACGTGGAGTGCATCATCGAAGTGTAGTGGTTTCAAGGAAAGATGTAGAAGATCCAGAAACACGAGGAGTGCATGTTCGAAATGTAGTGGCTTCAAGGCGAGATGTAGAAGATCCAGAAACACGAGGAGTGCATGTTCGAAATGTAGTGGCTTCAAGGCGAGATGTAGAAGATCAAGAAACACGAGGAGTGCATGTTCGAAATGTAGTGGCTTCAAGGCGAGATGTAGAAGATCCAGAAACACGAGGAGTGCATGTTCGAAATGTAGTGGCTTCAAGGCGAGATGTAGAAGATCCAGAAACACGAGGAGTGCATGTTCGAAATGTAGTGGCTTCAAGGCGAGATGTAGAAGATCCAGAAACACGAGGAGTGCATGTTCGAAATGTAGTGGCTTCAAGGCGAGATGTAGAAGATCCAGAAACACGAGGAGTGCATGTTCGAAATGTAGTGGCTTCAAGGCGAGATGTAGAAGATCCAGAAACACGAGGAGTGCATGTTCGAAATGTAGTGGCTTCAAGGCGAGATGTAGAAGATCCAGAAACACGAGGAGTGCATGTTCGAAATGTAGTGGCTTCAAGGCGAGATGTAGAAGATCCAGAAACACGAGGAGTGCATGTTCGAAATGTAGTGGCTTCAAGGCGAGATGTAGAAGATCCAGAAACACGAGGAGTACATGTTCGAAATGTAGTGGCTTCAAGGCGAGATGTAGAAGATCCAGAAACACGAGGAGTGCATGTTCGAAATGTAGTGGCTTCAAGGCGAGATGTAGAAGATCCAGAAACACGAGGAGTGCATGTTCGAAATGTAGTGGCTTCAAGGCGAGATGTAGAAGATCCAGAAACACGAGGAGTGCATGTTCGAAATGTAGTGGCTTCAAGGCGAGATGTAGAAGATCCAGAAACACGAGGAGTGCATGTTCGAAATGTAGTGGCTTCAAGGCGAGATGTAGAAGATCCAGAAACACGAGGAGTGCATGTTCGAAATGTAGTGGCTTCAAGGCGAGATGTAGAAGATCCAGAAACACGAGGAGTGCATGTTCGAAATGTAGTGGTTTCAAGGCGAGATGTAGAAAATCCAGAAACACGAGGAGTGCCTGACCAGTCTCCGTCTGCTGAAGAGCGTGTCCAACGACTCGTTCCTGTCGACGACTATCCGTGGGTTAAAAAGAATTGGTGGGATTATGGTGTCTGGTACTAAGTGACGTGGCTTCTGGTTTCAACAATGAGGCACTCTGACCTCTGACTCCCCATGAATAATACATTAGTGATAATGGCATGCTGTGGTGTTTTGTGTGTGTTCTATTGACGTTGTTGTCTATTGTGTCTGGAAGCATGATTTCATAACGGTTTATCTGTTCTTTCTTTCTTTATTTATTTCTGTGTGTCTCCTGTCTGTCTGTTTTATGTTCTGTCTGCCTTTTTTTCTGTCCTTCTTTCTTGTTTTCCTTCTTTCGATCCTTCTTTCTTTCTTTCTTTCTTTCTTTCTTTCTTTCTTTCGTTCTTTCTTTCGTTCTTTCCTTCTGTCTGTCTTTCTTTCTGTCTGTCTTTTTCTTTCTTTCTTTCTTTCTTTCTTTCTTTCTTTCTTTCTTTCTTTCTTTCTACATGTCTACATGGACCGATCTAATCTAGAAGACCTCCTACGTGGCGAAGACGTTACGGCCTCGATTCGTAATCCCGTATACCTGTCAGGGTCTTGTTTAAATGACCAAAGGCTCGTGTTCACTAACAGGCGTGAAAACACTCACATAAACATAATGAGTGTACAAACACACGGCGATATAACTCAACCACTTTAATCACACTTCTCAAAACGCAGTCATATCAGGCATCACTCAAAGTTAGCGATAATGCCATTGCCAGAAACATGCAAGATATCAATTCATAAATACAAATGGAATATATCACTCACGCAATCTTCACTCTACTCAACAAAGCATACAGGCTTTCTTCCATCAAGCCTCGACTTATACATAGCAACACTCTTTCATGTCCGTCCGGTCTAGCTGTCCTAGGCTGTCTGAGCTACCAGCAGTGATTCCCTCGTTGGCCCTGCTTTCCGCTCTCGTGGTCTGCGTGCACCACGCTGACCTCTGGCCATCGCCTGCGTAGTAACTGTTAGTCTAGTTCACGGTCGAACCTGGTCGTTGCCGCCAGGCGGGAGAGATGAAGACTGGGAGATTCTGACATTCTCCGCCGCCCCCTCTTATGAAAGGTATACCCTTTCATTACTGGTGTTTATAGTTTGGTTACATTAATAATGTAACGTCAGAATCGACCAACTGTTTGTCATGTTAGATGACTCTTTGGTATGTATTGACGTTTACTGGGTAGTTGCATGATATATGCTTTCTTCAGTAATGCCATAAGGCTACTCTCATCAAGTACTTTCCCCTAGTTGGATTTGTACTTAGGTTGATAATGGACTCAGCCAGCCCGGTAGTTATCCGCGACTAACGCTATCTCTCAAGCAACGCGCTACCTCACGACAAAATACAAAAAATCACAAAAAGAATCATGTCAGGCCTTAAGTCATCTTCCTTATAAGATTACTTCAGAACTAGACGCCAACCGATATAGTCGGATAGTCCAATTCTGGTCCTCAACTTTAGTAGTTATATTCCACGCATAGTTGATGTCACATGGTGATGTGTAGTTGTTCTGGCTATTCTGAACAAAATACTATATGCATGCTTACATTTTCCCAATATTTCAAATTGTTTCCCTTTTGATGTAATGGTGAAACGTTATGGGAGGTAATTTCTAAATTCTTAAAAAAAAAAAAAAAAGTACATTTGTAAGTTCTATTCTAAGCGTCATAGTTTGATATTTATTTTTACTAGTGACATAGTTGGCACCATTGAGAAAAAATTAATCAATCAATGATTCTTAGATCACAAATATAGAATTCTTTCATTCAATTCAATCAATCAATCATGTGCCATGCCGGAAAGCGTGGGCGGTCATGCCTCGCCATTTCACTCGATCACCAGTGTCGTGGATCAGCTCAGTGTTCCTGTGTCGTCCATGCCATGTGGCCAAGCCATCCAGGTATTTTCCTCTCGGTCTTCCTCTTGGTCTGTTCCCTTCGATCTTGCCAGCTGTCACCAAGTTCTCCAATCCATTTCTTCTCATAACATGTCCAAAAAATTTTGACTGTCTACGTCTAATTTCTCTAATCAATTTACGATGTTCATTTGTCTCCTGTAGTACTTGGTCATTGGCTTTTCTCTGTCCATGGTATTCTTTGCATTTTCCTCAGAAACCACATTTCTGCAGCCATTAGATGTTATTCAGCTTGACTGCTCATTGTCCAAGTTTCACATCCATACAAAAGAACAGGCTCTATGTATCCCCTCAACACTCTTTTTCTCGTTTCAATTGACATCTTTTTATTGGTCAGAATGTTTTTCATCTTGCTAAAGGCTACTTTCACCATGGCGATTCTTGTTCTAATCTCTTCAAGGCATCTCCCATCAGATGTTATGACTGTTCCAAGATAATGTACCGATTCACTTGTTGAAGAATTATTTGTATATTACATTGTGGCTCTTCTTTCTTCCTAGTGACGACCATAACCTGAGTCTTTTTACAATTTAATTCTAACCCCAGTTGCTCACTGTGTACAACATCCGCATCTACTAATTGTTGCAGGTCCTGCGCATTGTCTGCAATTAATACTGTATCATCTGCATATCTAATGTTATTGATGTTTCGTCCTCCAATGCTGATTCCATTTATATCCTCTACATTTCTTAAAATATTTTCACTGTACACTGATAAAAGATCTGGAGACATCACACATCCCTGCCTAACACCTCTCTTAATTGGCTGATACTGTCCCATTTCATTATCAATCCTTATTGCAGCTTGTTGTTTCCAATATATGTTTTTTATAAGTCTAATGTCTTTCCCATCAATTTGTAGATCTGCAAGCATATCCGCCATGTTGACATGTCTAACTCTATCATAAGCTTTTGTATAGTCAATAAAGCACAGATGTATATCCTTGTTTACTTCTATAGAACGTTCAATAACTGTACGCAGCATATACACAGCATTTACTGTACCCTTTCCTTCTACAAACCCGCATTGTTCTTCATTCAATTAACTCTATGTAAATTTGGTGTCACAAAGTTATTTCAAATGTCATTCATTTGTGACTATTATTTATATAGTCTGCTACTTTTTCTAAATTTACCTAAATAATTCGAAAAGGAAACGGAAGTACACAATTGATGTGTTCACACGTTGGAGTAACACACTGTTCTTTCACATGTTCGGATAACACTGTTCGGATAACAGTGTTCTATAGAAGTACGGATTAAACTGTTCTGGATGTAGTGAATTTCTACTTGTCGTCTATGTAACATAGTTGTAGCGTTAAAATGTTAGAACACTTTGCTCTGCTTATATTCATAAGCGTCAGTACTACGGATATTACCAAAAGGTGGCATCAGGTACGTTTGTGCACATGTAGTACTGTTCTTGGAGCACTGTTGGTATAACTATCACTACGTGTTTAAAATACTGTCTTTATCATTCTAACCGTTCATATATTCCTCATATTCACTTTTTAAAAATATAATTTAAATAAATTGGAGGACTATGTCCTTATCACAATAAGACACTTGTCACAGCGTTCTTTGGTTAGCTTAAACATTAATTCGCTGGATTGTGATAGCTATCTGAGCGCTATAGGAGACAGGCCATGTTCACTGCCTTAGTCTTTGCGCTCAGGCGTAGTTAGCCTGCCGTCGGACATCTCGAGTGGACATCTGGAAAGTAAGTCTGCAATCGTATTTTCAGAGCCGCTGATGTGTCTAATCTCAAAGCTGTAACTTTGGAGTAACAAAGACCATCTTGCGATCCTATGGTTTGTCAGTGTACCTGTAGTAATGATAGTTAACGGGTAGTTGTCTGTCTCCACGATGAAATGTTTACCTAACAAAAATGTAGACAATTTCTTAACAGAATAAATTAAAGCCAGGGCTTCCAATTCTTGAGTCGACCATCTCCTTTCTCTTGGTGTCAATTTGCGACTTACGTAACAAACTGGATGTAGGATGTCATCATAGGTTTGTGGAACTCGCGTCAGTTCTCAATCTGAAAGGAATTTCCAAATTTGGCAATTTAAGGATGGGATTACGCGAGAAATATGACAATACTTTTGTAAATGCCAGTCTCAGGCCTTCTCTGTTTACAATCTTATTTGGTTGGTTTTTGGTTAGTAGATTAGTAAAACTTTCTGTCAAACTAGAAAAATTAGGTATGAATCGTCTGTAATAATTCAGTAAACCTAGCATGCTCCTTACTTCCTTCTTGGTTGCAGGAAGTGACAATTTTAGAATTTTCGAACAATATTGTCATCAGTGGTAACATATCCATTACAAATTTTATATCCTAGAAAAGTAATTTCATGGTAGGCAATTTCTACCTTTGATGGTTTCACTGTTAGGCCGTGTTGTCTGATGCGTTCAAATGTTTGTCGTAGTGTCGTTAGGTGATCTGTCCTTATCCTAGTATGTATACAGATGTCGTCCATGTATGATAGTATGTTTGGAATGTCTGCCAGTAGCAGTCTTGTCATCCTTACAAATGTTGCTGGGGCATTGACTAGCCGGAATGGTAGTTTACGCCATTCGTATAGTCCCCAGGGTGTGGCAAATCCTGTCAAGTGTATGGAGTCTTCGGTCATGGGTATTTGCCAGTACCCTTTCGTCCTATCAAGTTTAGTAAAGTATTTGGCATCTGTCATCTCTGTCAGTATGTCCTCACAGTTAGCCATGGGTTCTAAATCTAACTGTGTTATTGCGTTGAGTTTTCAATATTCCACGCATAGGCGTATTGAGTTGTCCTTCTTTTTGACAATCACAATAGGAGAACAATAATGTGATTGTCATCTTCTAAAGATTTGGTTTTTCTCCAGTTCTACAATTTCTTGATGTAATTTGTCCTTGTAGTGTATGGGTATTGAGTACGGGCTGCATTTTATTGATAAGTGAGTCGTCAGTATGATTTGATGTTCTACTAGATCTGTCTGTCCTGGATGGTTGGAGAAAATGGTCCTATAGTCTTGTAACAGTTGTCTGCAATTGTCGGTCTCAGTCTGAGAAAGATCAGGACATAGTTTGATGTCTTGTAGTGTGTCAGTCGTATTAAGTGATGGAACTGGTATTTCGTCTGTATCTTCTGATTCTGTGTGGTCCACTACGGTTGTGCTTGCTGCTGTCTCGTTTTGGTCGCCGTCTCTATTGTAGTAGGTTTTAATATGTTAATATGAAATATGTTGTTTCTGTTGTTTATTGCACCTTCGTAGACTACAGTCGAGATTTGTCGTAATATTTTGAACGGTCCTTGCCATGAGTCTGTTAGGAGGTGTTTGTCACTGGGCAATAGAAGTAGTACATCCTGTCCTGGTGTCAGTGTTATTGTCCTATTTCCTCTGTTGGCATATTCTCTGTATATGGTACCAGATAGTTTTAATGATTCTTTAGCCAATAGGCATGATTTCATGATCCTGTCACGTAATGCTGTTACATGCTCATATGGTGACACAATTTTATGTTCATTCTCAAGTTTAGTTAACAAAGTATGGTAAATTGATAATGGGCCGCGTGGTTTGGCACCATATACTAGCTCAAAAGGTGAAAAACCAGTGCTAGAGTGAGGTACTTCTCGGTAAGCGAAAAGTGTGGCAGGTAAAAAGGTGTCCCAGTCATTTGGGCATTCTTGGGTGACTTTCGCTAACATGTTTCAAGTCACCATTCATTTTCTCTATGATACCCGTTGAATTAGGGTGATAGGGACTGTTGAAACACTGTTTAACGCTTAGCATTTTATTAAAGGCTTGAGTCGCAGCAGAAATAAATTGACTCTCTCTATCAGATAGAATCGTATCAGGAAAACCTATCCTCGGAAAGATGTGGAAAAAGACTTCTATAACATCCTTAGAAGTAATGTTCTTAAGCGGAATAGCCTCAGGGCAACGTGTACATAAATCAATTACAGTTAGAATATACTTATTCCCTCTTGATGTAACATGGTTTAAAGGACCTACGATATCTACTGAGATTTTCTCAAACGGCCTACTTGCAAGATCTGTTGTTTGCAGTTCTGCTTGAGGATGTTTCCCCTTTTTCACAAGCTTCTGGCAGATGTCACAAGATCTACAGTACTGCATGATATCACTGCAGAATTTAGGCCAGTAGAACTGTGTTAGTATCCTTGCTCTGGTTTTGATATAGGCCATATGCCCTGCAAAAGGTATGTCATGTGCTAGTTGCAATGCTTTTTTGCGGTGTTCAGTTGGTAACACCGTTTGTGCAATGGTATTGGCATCTTTTGTGTAGTACCTTGTAAGGATACCACATTTCAAATCAAAGTGCCAGCTAGCATTCTTTGTTAGTTTTGGCTTTTGGCCCACAAGTTTAAAATATTTTTCTAATGATACATCGGCCTTTTGTGGCTTCACAAAATCTTCCCTCATGTTCTTAAGAGGTGTTATACTTGGACTTAATAGTTCTAAGGTCTCAGCTTGGTTGGTCTGAGATTGTAATTCAGCAGCTGATTTAGTTACTGCATTTGATAAAGTACTTTCACACCAAGATGTTACACAAGCATGTGGCATATCATTCACTTCTGGAAGGTTACCAACAATTATATCACATCATGGGTTACATAATGCTGCGCATTTAACCTTGCCTGTCAAGAATGGTGTTTGAATATATGCCCATGCAACTGGGTATTTCTCAATATTTCCTGAGAAAGTTCTGCATGTCACATGTTCGCCTGTGAAATCTTCAGGTAAGATAAAGTCTTTCTTCAAACCAATGAGGGTGCTTCCGCTATCACGTAAAACACTGGCTACTTTGCTGTTAACAAAACCTTGATGGATATTCAGCTTGCCTTTCGAATCTATAACAAGATTTGCTTCTTTATTTGCTATAGGTATGGAGTGGCCGCATGTTAAAACGCCATCTTCATGGAAGCGGTTACAGGTTGTGCATTTTCCCAGATGAAATACATCAATGGTTTCAGTTGCATTAGCTGGATGTTGACTCTCTACTAGTTCTTCATCAAAGGAAGAGCTATCAAACATTGCCACGTTGGCTTTTCTTGTCATCTGCTTTCCTTTACATGCATGACGCCAGTGGCCGTACGCTTTGCAAAGGTAGCATTTGGTTAATCGTTTGTAGTTCTTTCGCTCTCTGTCTCCCTTGTCTATATAATTCTGTAAGTATGTAAGATACCCAGGGTGTTTGTCACACATCTCACTTTCATTGTGTTGAAAATTACAATATTTACAACGATAATTGTTACCAGCAGTTTGCCTGAAAGGTTTTTGTCTGTTGTAAGTATTTGGTTTTGATCTTTCATAGGTAGCAGCAGCTACGAATTCAGTGTCTTTCGGCACATTTGTAAAACAATCTTTATTTGCTGTAAAGTATGCTGAACCGCGTTTTTCAATCTGCTGTACACTCTCACATTCACACTCTTGCAAAAATTTTGAAAAAGGTGGTGGTAAAGAGGAGATGATTTTATCTCTTAATAAGAGATATTTCAACTTATCAAAATTGTTATCAATTTTAGCTGATAATAACCACTTACTAAATACATCCTGTACTACTGACGTGTAGTCAGAGAACGTTTGTGTTGCTTTTGGAGATAACTTAGCAAACTGTTCTCTGTACCCAGCTTCATCTAATAGGAAATGTGCCATAATTTTAGCATTCATATAATGATAGTCCTTTCTTAAATCTTTGGGGATAGTCTCTATAACTTTTAGTGGTTCCCCAGAAAGACTTCTCATATAGATGATGTTCCAATCTGTAACTGGGACCTGATAATGTTCCATTATCGTCTCAAAGTTCTGGGTGAATGCTGAGATACAGTATAACAGAGTTCCATCTCTGTTAGAAGGTTGGGAGATAGTTAATGGGAAATAAAGAAGGGTTTGGGAAATGGCGCACCCGTGAGCACTATTGAAAGGGGGGTTGTTAGGGAAGCTCACGGGTGACGTCAAGGATAAACGGAGGTAGTTCCAACTTAGCCTGTGATCGGTCAAGATGTGTTCTCAAGAAGTTGTACAAATTTATACCTTTGGATAATAAAACCCATTTACACTTGACCAGGGTTTTGGTGTCATCTCTTGTGATTGCCTTTCACTGTTCGCTCCGTTACAACAGTCCCCAGTAGCGAAATCTTTGACGATCCCTTGATACTTTTTGTATTGATTTTCTTTTTCCTTCATTTCTAGCTTTCTATATTCTTTATCAACTGATGTTTCGAGCTCTAGCGGTTTAATTTTTAACTGCATTTCAAGTTCTTCTCTTTTGCTGTGTGCAGAAATCTCAGCTTTTCTTAGCTCAGCGTCTGTTTCTGCCTTTCTAGCCTCTAACTCTGCCTGTTTGTTTTTAGCATCTGACTCTGCCTTTCTTATATCAGCATCTGTTTCTGCTTTCCTAGCCTCTAACGCTGCCTTTTTCAGTTCCCTTTCAGCAGCTCTGTCCTCCCTTTCTTTGGCTTTTTCCTGTAATTGGACATACTCTGCATATTTTGTCTCACTCCACTTTGTTAACTCGTCTCCAGTTAACTTTAACTTTAATCCAGATTCAATAAAGTCTCGTAACGAAGACATGGTGATGTTACAAAATAGTTACACAGGTGTATATACAAAATAGTTATAATATGCTACTAAATACAATAATTATATAATATACAATGACAAAATAAATGTACAGTCAAGGCCTGATCCCGCACAAAAGTATATAAGAAAAAAATACTTAAGTGACACTGGAATTTTGACACTCTGGAAGTCTGTTGGCAATTTCACCAGAGAAGGGATGATTGGTCTTCTACAGCCAGGAGAATGACCTTGGTACTTTACAATTTCAGATGAAAAACCTGTTTACTTTTGGAGAGAGAAAATATTAGTATGTGTATGTTTTTGTGGTGTATGTGTTGTCAGTTAAGTGTTATAGGTTTGTATGTACGTCAGGTATGTTTGTATAGTCGTCTCGTCGTACGTTCAGATTTCAATTCAGTATGACTTCTTCTCCGATGCTTTCGTTCACTTTACAGAACTATTTCACTCCATTGCATTTTAACACATGTCTTACACGTTCAATCGTATCTTCCATCTGTCGTTCAAAAGTCGTTCAATCGTCTTTCTTCTGGTCCAAACACGGACGATGATCTCACGTTCAATCCTCTACACGTATGTTCTTACAACTTTCTCTCCCTTTTCAATCACAAGATATTAATGTCCAAAGCCGGACGAGCTACCCACGTTCACTCCTGTCAGGGTCTTGTTTAAATGACCAAAGGCTCGTGTTCACTAACAGGCGTGAAAACACTCTCACACACATAATGAGTGTACAAACACACGGCGATATAACTCAACCACTTTAATCGCACTTCTCAAAACGCAGTCATATCAGGCATCGCTCAAAGTTAGCGATAATGCCATTGCCAGAAACATGCAATGCAAGATATCAATTCATAAATACAAATGGAATATATCACTCACGCAATCTTCACTCTACTCAACAAAGCATACAGGCTTTCTTCCATCAAGCCTTGACTCATACATAGCAACACTCTTTCATGTCCGTCCGGTCTCGCTGTCCTAGGCTGTCTGAGCTACCAGCAGTGATACCCTTGTTGGCCCTGCTTTCCGCTCTCGTGGTCTGCGTGCACCACGCTGACCTCTGGCCATCGCCTGCGTAGTAACTGTTAGTCTAGTTCATGGTCGTACCTGGTCGTTGTCGCGCCAGGCGGGGGAGATGAAGACTAGGAGATTCTTTCTTTCTTTCTTTCTACATGTCTACGTGGACCGATCTAATCTAGAAGACCGCCTCCGTGGCGAAGACGTTACGGACTCGATTAGTAATCCTGTATACCCGGGTTCGAAACACAGCTGTGCTGGTTTTTTTCGAAAAAGGTATAGGTGCCGGTCATTCAGAAAGCAACAGTAAACTACTGAACATAAAACGTGCCCAGGAATCACGACCAGTCAAAATGCTGGGGTTGACTGCTACGTCCTTGAAGGCCATGCAACTATTTTTTTTTACATGGAAGACCGTGCCAGTTTCATCAAATCCAGCTTGGAAGGATTCGAACAGATGACCGCTAGCTCTGTAGACAAACAACCTAGCCACTGCACCTCTGTGGCTACATTAGAATAGAAGGAGATAGACTAAATAATAGTGAAAGGTATCTAGACCAAACAATAAGGTCTTTCTACACCTGAGTATTGACATAGAAAAGACTTACCATAACTGTAAGGTACTCGTATTTCTATACCTGAGTATTGACAGAGAAAAGTCCAACCAAGACTATAAGGTATTTCTACACCTAAGTATTGACACACAAAGACTAAACAATACTGTCAGGAATTTCTATACCTGAGTATTGACAGAGAAACGACTAAACAAGACTGTAAGGAATTTCTATACCTAAGTATTGACAGAGAAACGACTAAACAAGACTGTAAGGAATTTCTATACCTGAGTATTGACAGAGAAAAGACTAAACATAACTGTAAGGTATTTCTACACCCCGGAATTGAAAGAGGCAAGACTAAAGAAAATTGTAAGGTGCTTCTAGATCCAGACAAAAAAGAGGAAAGATTAAACAAGACAGGTATTTCTGCATCTGAGTATTAACCGAGAAAAGACTTAACAAGACTGTAAGGTACTTACACACCTCAGAAAGGAGGAGAAAGTTTAAATAAGATTTAAAGGTATTTATACACCCTAAAGTCGTAGAAGAAATACTAAACAAGACTACGGTACTTTTGCACCCTAAGGTAGTAGTGTGTTCTAATTAACCTATGGCTGTGACTAGCACCTTTCAAAGTATTTCAGGATCCTCGCCGGTGCCACAGAGTTCGTGTACTGAGCTGAGTTTCTCCAGACTCAGGTTTGAGTTAGGAGGAGAACGGAGCACTTATGGGTTACCCGTGTGCCGTGATGTTGATCCATCGACTAAACTAACTAAACTAACTAAACATTTCCTCCAATTTACACAAGAAATAGAAATTGCAGACTAACTAAGTGTCTTCAAAGCAATGTTTTCCCATTGTAAATTTAAACAAAGAAGGCATAAACAACGGATTGCACAATTTATTGCCTGGCATATTGCGCTGTCTCTCTCCAGGTGCATAATGAAGAATTAAACATGAGACAATATATGAATCCTTTTGTTTAGTTAGAGATGTGATATTACAGAATAATGCTCAAGAGTCCTTAGTAGACAGAGTGGGACTTCTAAAGGTTTTGACAGAGGCTGCGCGAGAATCGGTAGCGGTTCTCGCCGCTTTGGTGACTTACGGGGTATGTGAGCCGGTCACTCAGAAAGCAATGGCAAACTACTGAGAATAATCTTGCCAAGAAATCAACAATCAGCTGAAAAATGCTGATGTTGACAGCAATGTCCTGTAAAGAAAATGCGAACAAACAAAAAGTAAGCCAACTTATTACAAAGATCAGGAAGATACATTTGCCTTTTGTTGGTTTAATTATGAGAAATGAAATGCTGGAACGTGTTGTAAGAAATTGAAAGATTTATGGAAAGAGAGATACGGAAAACAAAAAACAAAGTGAGAAGATTTCTGGAAGCCTTTAGTTCTGGCTCAGAAGCCTGACAGCTAATAAAGTGATACATGCTGTTGGAGACAGCAGGATGTTGAGAAACTTGATAGCCCTCACCATTCGGCAAGAAACGTAATAATGATAGTTTATGTTCTAATCCACTTTATTCTCTACTTCTATGAGTGCCAGTCAATCAATGCCTGTAAATTATGTTTCATCCGTATAATGGTACTGAGGGAGTTTATGCATCTTACATTAAGAACGCAGAAGCAGCGCTTTCGCTAGAGAGAACATAAAAACGTATTGTTCAACAAGAAGAAATTATATCGCAACGAAGCGTCTTGTTTACATATATCACCATCCATGAACTCCTTTCAAAAACAATCCTTCTTGTTTGCGAGTAAATTTGATTTGATCTTATAATTCTTATATTAAATATAAACCCAAAGGGAAACGGCAAAACCCTCTATGAAAACAACTGACGACCCTGATCAATGAACAATTGAGAAGATTTGAGCCAAGGACCGATATCACAGAACTCTTGACATTCCCATACGCTCCGTCCTCATTTTCAAGAACCAGCGAAGAGTCCCAATACTAATGATACCATCTGCAATCGGGTTGTGTGTCTGTCTGACCTTTACTTGGAGCACTGTCACGGGTTAAGTAGGTAAGGAATCTATGAGAGGTCTAGCAAACCGGTAGTGAATTTACCTGAACCTAGAAAAATACTGCTCATAAATTAAGGAGGAAATTGGAGAAAAAGAGCTGGTCACAGCCATTGGAACTTCAATAATCCCTCCCCACGCTGCTTAACGGCGTAAGTGGAAGACAACAAAAACAACAACAACAACAACAACAACAACAACAACAACAACAACAACAACAACAACTGTCAGCCAGGTCCTCTGGTCACTCTCTGCCGCATCATTCTCTCCAGGCAATGACGGCGCATCTGTTCTTCCTCACAATACACATGATGCCAAAGGACTGACCACACCCGACTTCAATCCATCCATCATGTGCCATGCCGGAAAGCGTGGGCGGTCATGACTCGCCATTTCACTCGATTACCAGAGTCGTGGATAAGCTCAGTGTTCCAAGCCATCCAGATATTTACTTCTCGGTCTTCCCCTTGGTCTGTTCCCTTCAATCTTGCCAGTTGTCACAAAGTTCTCCAATCCATTTCTTCTCATAACATGTCCAACAAATTTTGACTGTCTACGTCTAATTTCTCTAATCAATTAACGATTTTCATTTGTCCCCTGTAGTACTTGGTCATAAGTTTTTTCTGTCTGTCCATGGTATTCTTTGAATTTTCCTCAGAAACCACATTTCTACAGCTATCAGATGTTTTTCAGCTTGACTACACATTATCTAAGTTTCACATCCATACAAAAGAACAGGCTCTTTGTAGCACCTCATCACTCTTTTTCTCGTTTCAATTGGCATCTTTTTATTGGTAAGTATGTTTTTCATCTTGCTAAAGGCTACTTTCGCCCTGGCGATTCTTGTTCTAATCTCTTCAAGGCATCTAAAATCAGATGTTATGACTGTTCCGAGATAATTGTACCGATTCACTTGTTAAAAAATATTCCCATTTACTTGTATAGTACATTGTGGTATCTCGTTCTTCCTAGTGACGACCATAATCTGTGTCTTTTTACAATTTAATTCTAATCCCAGTTCTTCTCTGTGTGCAACAACTGCATCTTCTAATTGTTGCAGATCTTGCTCATTGTCTGCAATCAATACTGTATCATCTACATATCTAATGTTATTGATGCTTCGACCCCCAATGCTGATTCCATTTATATCTTCTACATTTCTGAACATATTTTAACTGTATAGGGGAAAAAGATCTGGAGACATCACACATCCCTGCCTTATTGAACACCAATGCCCCACCTAGAGGTGCAGACCCAGACAATTGGTCCACCTACTCCTTTCCCAACACACCATTCTGCCCTGAGGAACAAGAATAAGTGGATGCTCCTTATTTTTTGATTGATTAAACTGAAGCATACCACTCTGCAGGAAACATACATGTCTTCACCCTGCTCAGCTGCTCTGTGAGAAGGTGTTACAAATGCAATTCGTAATTCCGCATAACGCATAGCTGCGGACGATTTGGAAGCATGCCACTTTGCGCTGGTTGCCATACAATGGTAAGAATGCCGATCGTTCAGAAATCACTGGCAAACCTTGTTTTTCTCCTTCGCATATCCTTTACAGGACATTGCAGTCAACACCAGCATTTTCAGCTGCTATTGATGTATTGGCAAGTTTTTACGTTCAGTAGTTTGCCATTGCTTTCTGAACGACCGACTCACATACATCCGCAAGTAACCAACGCGATGCGATCCCCTGCCGAATCTCGCGCAGCTGTGTTTCATACGATAGTATACGGGATTACAAACAACGTCCTTAAAACCTGCACCAGGGAGCCCGGCACTGGCAAACTACTGAACGTACAACTTGCCAAGAAATCACAAAAATCCCCCAAAACAATAATTCTGGGGTTGACTGCGACTTCCTGTAAAGGATATGCTTTTCATTACGGAGGTGGCACTGTTGTGATGATGATGATGATCGCGTCTATGTCCTTATTTCGCCGCCGGAAGTGCAAGTTTTGCATTGCTCCAGGCGCGGCTGTTAACTTGCAGACGTCAACGTAAACACGGTACAAACAAACGGTTGCCCGCATCTTTGTTATCACTGTATTTCATTGTTTCTCGTATTGCTGACATTACAATGTTACATAGTCGTGTTTCATGAATATATTCGATTATTTCTGGAAATCTTTTACTGAGACGTGAAAAGTTGTTGAAATGTTTGTGAACTCGGAAATGTAAACAATTTTAATTATATATATAGTACAATAAAAATTAAAAATGAGTTTGTTTCGAGTTTCGATGTACAAAATCAATCAATGGTTGAAATGGTGTGACGGAAATCACCAACAAGGCGTCAGGAAAGCTAATTTTAGTAATTTATTAATAATCAGTGGATCAGCTGAAGAAAAATTAAAGCACGTAAAAATGCAATCTGATTTATAAATTATGATTACAATACATCATGTCATATATAATATATTATATTATTATTAATTATATTATATTGTATAATAATTAATAATTTAATTATAATAATTAATATATAACTGAAAATAAGTTTTAAGAAGACATACTGAAAAAAGTAAAAGTACTTTATTTTATTCGACATTGACTATCATTATCAATATTAATGTAATATGTAACTAACCTACTAGTGACCGGTCTGCCTGGCGTAGGAGTTATGACTTTCTCGTAATCCCGTATATTCTCCTGAGTAACGCTGCTGCGTGAGAATCAGCAGCGGTTCGTGCTGCTCTGGTAACTTACAGGGGTATGTGAGCCGGTTGCTCAGAAAGCAATGGCAAACTACTGAGCGTGATCTTGCCTAGTACATCAACAGCAGCTGAAAAATGCTGGTATTGACTGCAACATCCTGTAAGGGATATGCAATAAAAAAAAAAACTACCTTCTAATAGTTGTACTGATAGTTAGTACTGTCATAAAACTAATCACTAATCTATGATTCTGTGTCAGCACATAGTCGTGAAAGTAGGTAGCTGAAACTGGGACATTTGATTTATTTGTGGGTGGTTATCTGGCTCTATGTTGTAAGTATTGCTACACTAATGCTAGTAGTACTAGTAATAAGTAATATTAGTCAAACTTACTGTTAGGTAAGGAAGTAATCATTACTGTAATAAAACGTGGGACACTGTCACTAGTCACTGACATTAGGAAAGAAAGTATTGTTCAAAATTTAGTTTGTCTTCTTTCCTGACATTGTCAGTTTCTGATTTAAAAAAACAAACAAAACAACACTTAACACTGTTAGATAATTTGAATTGATGGTTTGAATTTTCTAGGAGAATAGAACGTTTGAGGCTAGGGAGACTGGTTTGTAATCAAGGCATATAGTAAGTTGGATGCACAATCCTGGGAAATTGAGAAAGACAATGAGTTAAAGGGTCGGCCACCCCACCTCATAGTAATTCACAACACAGTGATCTAGTAAACATGATATCCATAGTCTTAAACTATGCATATGTGGCCACTTTGATGCATTATTAATTATACGATTTTCCTGGAGATTTGAGAAGAGCAGTGAGTAAAAATGAATGTCAACCTCGCAGTCAGAGACCTAGTCGTTATTCAGTACATACACAGGATAATTGTAAGTCTGCATTAAGCCTCAGACAGGCAAATCATTCAAACAAATCTAACACACTCTAACACCATCTGTCATAACACCGCGATCAATTTATTGGCAATAAAAATAGTACATGATTATATATTACAATATGTACACTTTGTACACAAGCAGGATTATTCAGACACTCTCACTCACCTTTCTCACCTTCGATCTATTATATTAACACTGGTGTTGGTGTTGTTTGACCATCAAGAATGATGATGACCATTCATTTCATCCAGTTGATATTAACACTAGACCCATACAGTTAGTAGGGTTGTCCAAACACTATTCTCTCCCACAGTTATATCACTATCACACTTCACAATCTCACTCGCCAGTATAAATGTTCTAAACAAAAAAAAAACACGTTCCGTCCGATGTCAAACACACACTCCCCAGTCCTCTCCTTTCTCCCCCGTCTTGCAATCCCGTGCTCCCCTTTTCACAGGTCCCCTTGCCTGAGACGTGTTCACTTTACCATCCCATCTTGTCATGATTTGTTGTCTGTAATCTACACTCATCTATCCTTGAACTCGTGTGAGTCTGTCTGTCTTATTCTGAGCTGTCGTCAGTATACGCTACAAAGTCTTTTAACTCCCCCTAGTCTAGACTGTTGTCAATATATATTACAGGCTCTCTTTAACTCTACCTGTCCTGTTCTAACTATCGTCGGTATATAATACATATAGGGCTTTGACACTCGCCACACTCACAGTACCATGTTTTAGCATACTTAAAATATATAGCGCAAACCGCCTGTCAAGAGCATCACACAAAGTACAAACTTCCTAACTCCAGTGATGACCCACAGTGGTTTGCAGAAAAATTGCACCCGTGGTCTAAAAATGAACACATGAAATTCGTAGCTTTTTAAATTCTTTGTCGCTTGCTCGCTTTGAACTCAAGCAAGACCCATAACGTGCGACTATATTTAGTACACTGGACTGATTTTTGCGTGTGGATTAGTTTTCCCTATTACCAGTGTCCCTCTGTGTCAGGTGAACCCACTCCGACTTCAGATGTACTTGTAATTTACGTCCCCAAGTCAAGGATGAGAAGTTAACATTTTAGTCCAACTGACCGGTGAAGGGGTTGAAACCACTACCTCTGCATCAGCACACTGGAAGTTTAAGAATGAGTGCTCTTATCCATTTTGTCATGCTGACCCCCAATTCATAGCTTGAAGCAGACAGCTTCGACCACTTCACCGCGGAGATCACTTGGCCTTCAGGGTCGACCTAGTCTAAAATGGGCACCAAGAGATGTCCCAGCAAGCTAAGGTGGACAGTGATACTGACAATATCACAAAACAAGCCCGATGGGTTTATAAAATGTTGAGCTAGCACCACTTGTCCAATACACCTCAAGGTATCAAATGTCCTTGACTACCTTGAAGCACATGCTAGAGCTGTGGAAGCCTGGACATTGAACAAGTAATTAGAAAGTTGAATAGAGGCCTTGATACATGGAAATACAGAAGAATATGTCGTATTTTATGGGGGAAAAAAAAAAATTAAAGACAGAGGTTCTAGAAAAACTGGGAGTGAAAAGAGAATTGATGAATACAATAAAAAAGAAGCAAATGAAATATTTTGGCCACATTAAAAGACATGACACTCTTATAAAAACAATACTAAAGGGCAAGGTTGAAGGCAAGCAAGAAGAGAGGAAAGCGGGCAATAACAAAGCTACAAGTAGACACTTTGTAAAATAAGATTTCTTTTGTAAGTTTGGCTAAACACAAGAACAGACACTCATGATACATTGATTGGTTCATTCATTCATTCAGTAGCATATCCTTTGCAGAACCTCGCTCCCATAACAACCTGATGTCCCGCTTCCGATACACCCATCCGGAGATCATCGTCCACATCCTGCACCCATGGCCTTCCTCTTCCTCTCTTCCCAGGCATATACCCCTCCATTATTTTTATCTCCAAACTTTCGTGACGTTTTAAGTGACCAAAATATTTCAATTTTCTTTGTTATATCACCTTTAATAGCCAACCGTCTTCAGTATTCAGCTCTTGAAGTATGGATGCATTTGTTCTTTTCTTTATCAAAGATATGTTTAGAGCTCGTCTATAACATTTATATTCAAAGGCATTTATGCGCTGTTCAGCTTGTTTAGTAAGTGGCCAGGTCTCACAGGCATATGTTGCAATGGGAAAGATGCATGCTCTTAAAAATCAAATTTTTGTAGTTCTCTCTGTCCCATTCCACAATTTATTCAGTTGCTTTAGTCTTTGAAGGGTAATAGACATTCATCTTTTAATTTCTTTCATTGTGTCACCATTGTTGGTAATCAATGACCCAAGATATGATATTCAAAATTTTCCACCACCTCAAATTTTTCCTCATTAACATATATTTCTTTCTCCATAGTAGTTTTATCTGTATGCATTATCTTTGTTTTTGCTATGTTAAGATATAAGTTGTGATTTCCACTAATCAATTGGGTTGAGGTTATTAGGTTTTCTATACCATTCTGTGTTGTGGATAGCAATACTGTATCGTCAGCATATCGAATCTCTGGTATGTCATGACCACCGATATTTAGGGCATCATATAGCTCCCTGTTTATATCATCTCTAACATTTCTCATTATATTTTTGGAGTACAGGTATGCACGTAGAATAGGAAATTACAAATGGGGCCTTTTTTAGAACATGAGTGAAAAGACAATTGCATAAGGTTTTTGTCTTGTCAGATAATCATTTTTGTTTTGTCTTCAGGAAATTACTTGGTATGCTGCTTGTTTAATATGTTACTGCAGTAGGTATATCCATCTGCTGGCCGGACCATGGACCTGTGTAAGTGCTGCCCAAGTGCACATCAAGATATACCACTACTCACAGACCTCTGTTCCATAGGGGGCAACACTGAGTTTCTCACAGATGATATCATTGCAGGTTTGAAGATCTCTTGTCTCTAGTTTTAATGTGTATCATCACAACATTACAGTCATGATCAGAGGTAGAAAAAACTAAACATTCAGGAGACCGCATATTTTTATGCAAATATTAGCTAAGAAAATGATTGACAATTCAGGCACCAGGTTAACATTTCCAGACACTTTAGCGACTGGCGCTCTGGATTTTTCTACCCCTGGTCATGATCAGGTATGATGTATGTAATATACAAGTAAATGGGCATATTCTTAAACAAGTGAATCGGTACAGTTATCTCGGAACAGTCATAACATCTGATGGGAGATGCCTTGAAGAGATTAGAACAGGAATTGCCATTGCGAAGGTAGCCTTTTGCAAGATAAAAAACATACTGACCAATATAAAGATATCAATTGAAACAAGTTAAAGAGTGTTGAAGTGCTACATAGAACATGTACTTCTGTATGGATGTGAAGCATGGAGCAAACAAACTGAAAAACAGCTGTGGAAATGTCTTTTCTGAGGAAAATACAAAGAATACCATGGACAGACAGAAAAACCAATGAACAAGTCCTTCAAGAAACAAATGAAGATTGTAAACTCATTAGAGACATTAGACGTAGACAGTCAAAATTATTTGGGCATGTTATGAGAAAAAATGAATTGGAGAATTTGGTGACAACTGGCAAGATTCAGGGGAAGAGAACAAGGGGAAGATCGAGAAGTAAATATCTGGATGGCTTGGCCACGTGGCATGGTCAAGACAGAAACACGGAGCTGATCCACGACTCTGGTGATCGAGTTTTTTTTTATAGAGTACCAACATAACATATCCCCCAACACACGCACGCACACACACACACACACACACACAGAGAGAGATCTAGATACTGTCTCACAGAGCACCCACATAAATATCTTCACATATGCACACACATCTAGATACTATCTCACAGAGCACCCACATAAATATCTTCACATATGCACACACATCTAGATACTATCTCACAGAGCACCGACACAAATATCTTCTCTTATGCACACACATCTAGATACTGTCTCACAAGACACCCACATAAATATATTCACACATGCATACACACCTAGATTCTGTCTCACAGAGCACTGACGTAAATATCTTGACATGTGCACACATCTAGGTACTGTCTCACAGAGCATCTACATATCTTCATACATATGTCCAGATACCGAGGAAGGCTAACCTCATTAAAAAATGCCCGCCGAAGCCGAAGTGCTGTCCTACGGGTGGCAAAATAAAAATTGGCACTGCGCATTTACGTCCGAGTGAAATGTCTCGTCCGAATGTCTCTCATGCTAGGAACAGCTCTGACTACCTAGTTTCTGAATGCCGCTCTTGTTCGGAACAGCTCTAACTAGGTAGTTTCCGAATGTCCGTCGTGCCTGGAACAGCTCTGACGGGCACAACGACTAGCACATGTCCGAACCGAAAACTTGCTGAGTGGATACTGTCTGCAGACCTGTCTGGTTTGTGCGGGAACGGCCCGGGGCGAACAAAATGCCCAATATATTGAAGTGAGGTATTAAAGCAGCCATGAGCAGGATGTGACGATTCCCTCGGTGAGCCCAGCACC
This sequence comes from Cepaea hortensis, assembly GCA_963921405.1. Lineage (NCBI taxonomy): Eukaryota > Metazoa > Mollusca > Gastropoda > Stylommatophora > Helicidae > Cepaea > Cepaea hortensis. The sequence continues at coordinate 87,338,547 of OY992884.1, read as the reverse complement.
AGGGCGCTATGTGCCGGCCCTGCAATTATGGAAGCCACCCTGGATGGCGTAAAATGCCATGGACTGTCCCTGCCTTCCTTTGAGGGACGATCGTTGTCTTCGACTGTTCCAACTGGGCCAGCTGGGTTGTGGACGGTACCGCTAAAATGAGAGTCTCCCAGGAATGCTACCTGGTCAAAAAAAGCACGCTAAAGCCGGATGTGTTGGCCTACGGATTTCGGCCCAAGGGCGCATAACAGACACACCGCAATCACATCTGAAAAAACACTCCGGATGAACGCAAAGAAGAAGAAGATACAAATGTCCAGATAACATCTCTCACACAATCTCTGGATACTGTCAAAAGGGCATCTATATATCTTCACACACACATATAGATAATGTCTCAAAGAGCACCCACATGACATATTCATACATGCATCCAGATAAAACATCATACAACATCCGCATACCTTCTTACATACACATATATTGTTTACCTTTAGACATGAATCTTCTTTATTCAGGGTTAGGCGAAACAAGTTTAAACTGGTTTGAGGAACTGACAGAAAGTTACCTTGCTGACCAACAGAAGAAGGATGGAGAGTCCAGCATGCCTGGAGATGACTCCGTGGGTTGGTCACCGTGTCCCAGGGGTGGCCTGTTCACATTTCAAGGTTTGTTTATCATATTTAGTACATTTAAAAATGACAGTTAAGGCATGCATAGCTTTTTTATGTCTAAGAGTGGCTAGGTATTTGAGGGTGTGATTCAAATGTTGGTTCCTGGCCAGCGTTTCATTGGGTTTTGAATTCCATTGACAGAATGAACAGATATAAACCAAAAAAATGACATAAATTCAATATATCAGTAGGGGAAAAATACAAGTACTCAATGCAGTCAGTCAGGGAATTTACTCAATGCAGTCAGTCAGAGAATGTACTCAATGTGGAGAGTCAGAGAATGTACTCAATGTGGGCAGTCAGAGAATGTACTCAATGTGAGCAGTCAGAGAATGTACTCAATGTGAGCAGTCAGAGAATGTACTCAATGTGGGCAGTCAGAGAATGTACTCAATGTGGGCAGTCAGAGAATGTACTCAATGTGGGCAGTCAGAGAATTTACTCAATGTGGGCAGTCAGAGAATTTACTCAATGTGGGCAGTCAGAGAATGTACTCAATGTGAGCAGTCAGAGAATGTACTCAATGTGAGCAGTCAGAGAATGTACTCAATGTGGAGAGTCAGAGAATGTACTCAATGTGGGCAGTCAGAGAATGTACTCAATGTGGGCAGTCAGAGAATGTACTCAATGTGGGCAGTCAAAGAATGTACTCAATGTGGAGAGTCAGAGAATGTACTCAATGTGGGTAGTCAGGGCATTTAGTCAATGTGTCAAGTCAGAGCATTGCCTCTGTGTATTAAGTTGCAGCATAGATTTGACATTGAGGCACATTACAGATTTGGTTTATTGAGGTATATCATAGATTTGATGTATCAAGGCACATCATTGACTTGATGTATGTAGGCACATCATAGATTTGATGTATGGAGGCACATCACAGATTTGATGTATGGAGGCACATCGCAGAGATTATGGAATGAGGTACATCACAGATTTGATATATCGAGGCACATCACAGATTTGATATAGTTAGTTAGTTAGTCGCGATTCCAACTTCACGGCAGCGGGTCGTCCCCATTATGCTCCGTTCCTCTGCCAGTGAATATCACACAAAATGCTCCTCACTGCCCAATGTGAAAAGTGGAACAGACAGGAGTTTCGGCAAGCCAACAGCCCACACAGGTACACTGTGCATAATGTCGACGCCAGAATGCACAAAACACAAGTCCTCCATGAAAAAGACAGTTCATTGTCGATGGAATCAGCAGTCACCAGAAAGACTTCTTTGACCCTGGTTTCATCCCACATGGCTCAGTCTCTTTCCGTAGGGTGATCCGCCAAAAACGCCGCACAAACTCAGCGACGACTCCCAGGAGTCTCCTGAAAAATGCACTTGTGACCTGATAAGGCAAACCTGTCAATTCAGCGACAGCCAGCCATTGTTCTGAACATGCAGACTTCATTGACCTGGGGTTCATCCCACATGGCTCTGTCTCTTTCCTCAGGGCGACCCGCTGAAAGCGCCACGCAAAGCACAAACTCTGTAGCTCCAGCGACAACTCCCAGGAGTCTCATGAAAAATGCACTCGTGAACCGAAAAGGTGAACCAATAAGTCAGTGAGCCGGCTATTGTTCTGAACATGCAGACTTCATTGCCCGGGTTTCATCCCACATGGCTCGGTCTCTTTCCGCAGGGCGAACCGCCGAAAGCACCGCACAAAGCATGAACTCCGTAGCTCCAGCGACAGGAGTCTCCTGAAAAATGCACCCGTGACCTGAAAAGGCAATTCAGCGATAGCTGGCCATTGTTCCGAACATGCAGTTCACTGTGGAAACAACAGCGGACAGATGTAAAAGCATTCCAAGCAAATTTCACAGCTCACAGTGTCACCCACGCACTCACTCAGAAGCATGGAACCATGTACTACCAGTCCAACATGAGGAAAATGCGATTTTATATATCGAGGCATATACAGATTTTATATATTGTGGCACATCACAGATTTGATGTATAGAGGCACATCACAGATTTTATATATCGAGGCACATCACAGATTTGATGTATAGAGGCACATCACAGATTTTATATATCGAGGCACATCACAGATTTGATGTATAGAGGCACATCACAGATTTTATATATCGAGGCACATCACAGATTTGATGTATAGAGGCACATCACAGATTTTATATATCGAGGCACATCACAGATTTGATGTATAGAGGCACATCACAAATTTTATATATCGAGGCACATCACAGATTTGATGTATAGAGGCACATCACAGATTTTATATATCGAGGCACATCACAGATTTTATATATCGAGGCACATCACTTATTTGATATATCGAGGCACATGAGAGATTTTATATATCGAGGCACATCACAGATTTGATGTATAGAGGCACATCACAAATTTTATATATCGAGGCACATCACAGATTTGATGTATAGAGGCACATCACAGATTTTATATATCGAGGCACATCACAGATTTTATATATCGAGGCACATCACATATTTGATATATCGAGGCACATGACAGATTTTATATATCGAGGCACATCACAGATTTGATGTATAGAGGCACATCACAAATTTTATATATCGAGGCACATCACAGATTTGATGTATAGAGGCACATCACAGATTTTATATATCGAGGCACATCACAGATTTTATATATCGAGGCAAATCACATATTTGATATATTGAGGCACATCACATATTTGATATATCGAGGCACATCACAGATTTGATGTATTGAGGCACATCACAGATTTGATGCATCAAGGCAAATCACATATGTGATATATGCACATCACAGATTTATTGCATCGAGACACATCACTGTTTTGGCTAATTAATAATAATAATAATAACAGATATAAAAGTCCTGTAGTGGGAACATGCTGTGGGAATGTGCAGTGTTATTACCATCACATGTTTAGGCCTGAGTGCACGGGGGAACAATTTGCCTGTCTTTATGAATCATGAGAGCTGGCATCAAACCCTTGTATGACTGCACTGATGCCAGCATAATGTTCTAAGCTTTAACTAAAAGTGCTTGCTATAACCATTATACTGACTGGCACCTTGCTGTCATGACAGATGATTAAAATGGGGTTATCTCTCCATAACACAAAGCCTGGGGCTGAATTTAGAGACCATGTGTTGCCCATGCAGCATGATCCCTCTCTCAGCCTGTCTAGTTTACTATAAAGGAAAGGTGACACCAATACATCTGGAACAAGACAAGCTGCAGAAGCTGCTGGATCTGTAAAGCAATGCTCTAACTGTCCGCCTGTTGGAGCTTCGATCCTAGACTAGTTACCAACCAAGGCTTAGGGCCTGGTCTGCCCTGCCATGACATTTAGTCTTTAGGTTGCATTTCATCACACCAGGATAAGGCTTGTACCCTCCCAGTTGCGCTCTTCCGCCCAAAGCTGTTGGCACAATGTGGGGTGTCGGGTTTGGTAAGCCCGCCCAACATTCGGCGCTAACCATTATACATGAAACAGTTAAAGCCTTACAAAGACAAGATTCCAGAGTAAGACTTTCTGACACATGACTTTGTATCTTTCTGTTTCCCTCATCTAGTAGGAGGCAGCAGCAAGCCTGATGCTGTGACTCCAATTACTGCCTTACTGTCACTTTCGGACACTTCCAGGGACTTACAAGTTCACAGGTAAACATCAAATTATTTGCAATGTTGGATTCAGAACCGTTTCTTTTATATTTATTATTGTCATTTCTTTTGTTATGTTAAGTAATTTCACATATAACAAGGTTACCTTGTTTAGTTGTTGTCAGTGAGAAAATACCCTTTTTAATTATACTTTGGTTATTTTTGGGGTTGTTAGTTGTTTTTTAATGTTTTGAAAAAAAAACTAATTTATTGCATTTTATTTATGTATTTTTGTTTTAGCTCTGTCATTCATAAATACATTCTTAGAAAAAAAGATAGTCTATTTTGTCAATTTTTTTTGCCTGACCTAATTCCATTCCTCATCCCAGGGTTAATCTTCTATTTTTCCTAAACGTATCCTCGGAATGTATCTTTATGCCTATTAGTTTAATTTATTTATGTTTATTTCTGTTTTCATAGCTCGTTTATGGTCAACAGTAGAAGAGAAAAAAAAGGAAACAAACCTGTAATATACTATTACCCCCAAGTGTTGAAGAGGAAAGACCAAACATGATTGCTTGTTGGTTGGAAGGCATGGGCAATAAGACATGTGAATGTGTCCTGGGCAAGAAGATGAAAGACAGCAGATGCAGTCTCAGAAGAGATCAGCCATTTCCACCAAACTAGCTGGCAGCCATATCATTATCACAATATATATATATTTCAGTCTTTGGCTAGCCGTGAAGCTTCTTGATAACTACATTTCATAGCTGTTTGTTTTGTGCTGAATTTTTAATCCCACCTATGTCTGCATTGATACATATGTGCAATGTTGTTTTATACATTTTGTCCTTGGTCTACCCCTTTCTATTTGTTCCCAGTGTTATGTCCCCCAGTACCCTTTTTTGGTGTTTCTTAATGTCTTAGTATGTGATCAAGCTATGAAATTGTCTTTATATTTTCATTACAGTGAGAAGTCTGCTTTGCTTTGTTTGTTAGTTCCAGAACTTGTTCAATAGTCAATTTTTCAATCTTGTTGATTCTTGTCCCTTTTCAATAATTCCACATCTTGAATACATCTATGTTTTTTAATCATGTTTATTCATTATAGCTGGTTCTGTGGTGCAGGAGTTGCGAATGCAATGCAGGTGATTTGGACACAGACCGCCTTGCATTGGTTTCCATACAATGGTATAAGTGCCGATTGTTCAGAAAGCAATGGCAGACTACTGTGTGTAAACTTGTCCAGGAATCACAAAAAGCCAAAAAAATTTTGGAGTTGACTGCTATGTCCTGTAAAGGATATGCAACTAAGTAATTTTATTCAATTTTATTCATTATCCATATTTTTAGAGCCTTCAGCAAACACCAATACTCAAAACATTTCTGCTTTCTTACTGCCTGACCAGATGTACAGAATCACTACACACGTCTGTGTTTGTCTGTTGGGTAGGATGAATGGTCACTGGGCAGATAGCATACAAGCCTGTCATATCCCAAGACATGGTTATCTTAAACAATGCACACAATTTGTCTCTATTAGAGAAGGTATACAAAATAGTGTGTACATTTCATTGGCATATGCTTTGGCAGGCAACTTGTGTGCCGTAACTAACACATAAAACCTGCTGACAGATGCCTTTGGTATCATTGGATGTGCCTGTTGTGTGATAAATATGTACAGTATTTCATGAATAAGATCTCATGGACAGTCTTGTAGAGGCACTGACATGTAGTTGAAGGTATACCAACCAGCAGGCTGTGCTAATCTGGTGAAAATATGCTATACGTGGGCCATCTTATTGCTGGTCCTTTGCAAATGTCGCTCCCATCACAGCCACTGGAAAGACTCTCGGTCCCTTAATGATCCCCCTTGCCTTGTGTATTTTCATGCTCAAGGTGGACACGGAGCAGTCTAGACACCTGGGGTGTGAGGGTGGGTGAGGCAGTGGAAATGGCCAGGGATTGGGATACCTTTTGGCAAGCTGTGGTGAGAGCAGTGGTTTGCTAAGGACCTTCTACTTGATGATAGATATCTTAATATCCTACAGGGAGTGGCTGACCTAGTGATTAAGAATGCCGGGTTCTCCTTCAGGAGACCCAGGTTAGAATCTTCAATAAGATGTGGATTTTTTCTGTTGGAGGCAAAAAGAAAAACCCTAACCTGCACTTTGCAGCGACTGCACTAGCCAAGCAGCTTTAATTCCTCAGGCTCAAGACCCCCCCCCCCCCCCCCCCCACCACCCACGCACGTCTTACACTGCAAGATACTATAGGCAGTAGATGACAGTAATATCCTGCGCCTGCCTTTGTGCTGCTCAACCCCTGCCTTGACTTCCGAGGACCATTCCTAATCCATTACTGTTCTTTCTAAACCACTGTGGTGCTTAATATGGCAGAGTATTTTAGTCAGAGACGTGATGCTGCTCGTGAGTCAAACTCCTTTTAATGTCCAGATCCCACAGAATGTCAGCACTTTTCCTGTTGTACAGTACTCGCAAAGATCCATCTACAGCATCCAAGTTCAAAGCCCCGACTTGCCTCCGCAGTGACTGAAACATTTTAAAGTCCATATTAAGTATACAAGTGCATCTCATCTCATCTTATCTCATCTCATCTTGTTCCTCTTTACCTTGTGGTTTTGGGTGAAGCATAAACAGCAGGAGAATGAACCTTTATAGGCTTCATATATCACAAATCCCATGGATTCTCTTATTTCCTCTGTCCATTGTTTACATGGTCAGCCTCTTCTTCTGGTTCCGTTTGGTCTGTACATCATTGCTTGTTGTGCTATACTGTTAGTTGGTAGCCTAATTATATGGCCAAACTATTTAACTTGGCTGTTTTCTGATGAAATGCAGTGCTGCTATAATGTCCAATTTAGCCCTGATTTCTTCATTTCTGATTTTCTCTCTTCTTGATACGTTGAGTATTCTACACGTGCAAATACTGGAAATCAAAGTTCAAGGTGAAAAGGGAAGAGAATGAACTACAGGACACAGGCATCTAAGAGCATGATTGTTAGAACTTACAGTGAGCTGTAGATGATTGTTAATAGCAGTGGATTCATGTGATCTACTCACGAAGACAGTGACAGTGGTAACGACAGAGATGGCAGTGATGATGATGACCGGGCAATGTCTGTAGAACCTGCTTAAAATTGTAAACTTTCAACCCAAAATTACAGCAGTTCTCCAACCAGATCCAAGCACCTGGAGTATTTGTGCACTGATCAACTGGACATCACATGGACAAGTGCAATGGCCACTCCCCAGCGTTCTGGGAACACTTCATTGTCACCAAGTAAGATGTTATGAGTCCAGATAAAAGTAGTCATTTTAGTTTCTGGCTAAATTTTGCATCTCTAACTGGGAAGACAGTTGGGTATGTCTTCACTTTGTGTTGATAGAGAAGTTGTCTATCTCCATTGCTCATGTAGGCATCATCACATAGACTGTCCTTTGCAGACTTTCACTCTCATCATGACCCACTGGACAAACTCTCGGTCCCCTGCCAGTTACCCTTCCTCAGATATTTTCATACTTAAGGTGGACACAGCATACTGCAGACACCTTGGGTGTGAGGGTGCACGAGATAGGAGAAATGGCAGGAGATTGAGTAACTTTTCTGCAACAGATCTGCTCCTTGATGAAATGTAGTGGTGGTGAACTTTGTGACATCCTGCAAGATTGAGGGGAAAAGAACAAGGGGAAGGCAGAGAAGTAAATATCTGGAGGGCTTGGCCACGTGGCATGGTCAAATGAAAACCTTAAAGGTGTGTTAGAAATTACAATAACCATGCCATTGTTTTGTAACCTGTCAATATTGTTGTTAAAGATGTCAAGAATGTTAAGCATGAGACATCACAGTGCAGATGAACATGGTGGTGTCAAATGGACAATTTAAAGATGGCTGCCCCACTTTTGACATTCACCAAAGAGGAGCAGCATTTGTTATCCATTTTTTGATTAGTGAAGGGGTGAAACCTATAGAAATTCATCGACGAATGAAGGTCCAGTCTGGCGATGCATGCCTGTCAATCCAGCAAGTGTATGAGTGAAGTAGCAAGTTTTAAAATGGCATGACTTCTGTAACAGACTGTTCATGACCGGGTCAGGCACACTGAGTAGTGACCCCAGAGTGGTTACACACGCGACCAAGAGAAATTTTTCCTACAGGAATCCAAGCACTTTATCAGTGCTGGAGGACTTGAATTTAGTGCAGAGGTAACTACATAAAAAAATGATACATTTGTTCTTCACTTTTTTTCAGAATATATTCACCCCCCCAAAAAATGTTAATTTGATGGCCTATCTTATAATGTTTATGATATACTTGCAGATACACCAAACAGTGGTGACACCAGTATTGTTACTACACACCTGTGTAGTAGGAAACCCAAGGTAAAGTTGTGTGTGTCAGTAACTTGGGATGACAATTACTTATTCAGGCATTTGGTATTTACAAGCTGGGGCAGGTGTGGCATTGAATGTCAGAACAGTTGGCATTGAATCTATATTTGATATGTAAAGTAGCAGGGATTTATTTACAAACTGACCTGTGTTCCCAGGTCGACAGTCTAAAATTGGTACCAGGAAATGTTTTGGAAAGTAAAGGCAGCCAATGTGGTATTGATCACATCAACCATTGAATGCTGATTGATCTATACAATTATGATTTTAAAAAGTTAGTTAGTTAGTCGAGGTTCCAACTTCACGGCAATGGGTTGTCCCCATTATGCTCCGTTCCTGTGCCAGTGAATATCACACAAAATTCTCCCCACTGTCCAATGTGAAAAGTGGAATAGGCAGGAGTCTCGGCAATCCAACAGCTCGCACAGGTACACTGTGCATAATGCCACTGCCAGAATGCCAACACAAAATTAATCCACGAAAACCACAGTTCATCGTCTATAGACTCGGCAGTCACCAGAAAGACCTCACTGACCTGGGTTTTCTCACATGGCTCGGTCTTTTACCTCTGGGCCACCCGCGGAAAGTGTTGCATAAAGCGCGAACTCTGCAGCTTCAGCGCTGACTCCCGGGAATCTCCTGAAAAATGCACTAGTGAACCGAAAAGGCAAATCAGCCTATTCAGCAACAGCCGGTAGCCATTGTTCCGAACATGCAGGTCACTGTACAGGACAGATGTAAAAGCATTTCGCGCGAATTTCACAGCTCACAGTGTCGCCATGTGATTTTACAAAAAACATGACAGTGGGTATATAGCATCTACATGTCATTATGAATGTCTATATGAAACCTCCGTGGCGAAGGGGTTGCAGACGCTATTTGTAATCTCGTATACCCGCATTCGAAACACAGCTGCGGGCGATTTGGCAGCAGACCGCCTTGTGTTTTTTTTTTTTTACGAAATGGCATGGGTGCCAATCGTTCAGAAAGCAATGGCAAACTACTGAATGTAAATTTGCTGATAAATCGCAACAGCAAAAAATGCTGTTGTTGACTGCGACATCCTGTAAAGGACATGCAGCTAACTATTAACTATCTTCTTCTTCTTCTTCAGCGTTCCGAGCCATTGAGGTTCTTTGCTGCAAATACAATCCGTCTCCATTCGTCTCTCTGGTGGACCTTCTCTTGCCAGTCGTTGATTCCAAGTGCTTGTAGGTCTGTACATGTATTATCTCTCCACCGCCTTCTTGGTCTACCTCGGGGTCTACGGTCATTTATTTCCTGAGTGTAAGCGAGTTTTGTTTCCCTATTATCTTCCATTCTTTCTATATGCCCCAGCCATTGTAGTCTATTAGCCTTCATGATACCAGTGATTAGCGGGGACTTAAACAGATAACTATTAACTATATGAAACATAAATAGTATATATGTAAAAATTGTGACATTTAAATACCCTTTCTTTACTAGTTAAGATATTTATATTTATACATGACTTCCAGTCCCGAACATGGAGGTTAGGCATTGAAACAGTTAAGGCCTCTGGTGTGTTTATGCTCATGGCTACCGTTTGCATTCACATTTTCCTCATGTTGGACTGGAAGTGTATGGTTCCGTCGCCCTGCTACTGAGTAAGTGTGTGGCATGACACTGTGAGCTGTGAATCTCGTGTGAAATGCTTTTACATTTGCCTGAGGTTGTTTGGAGCAAGAACTGCATGTTCGGAGCAATGATGGCTTGCTGTTTCGCAGAATTGACCTGTTTTTGCCTTATGTGGAAATGTGTGGCTGCTGGTCTTCTAGTGACTGCAGCTTCCATCGACGATGAACTGTATTTTCGTGGACTTTTGTGTTTGCATTCTGGTGACAGCATTATGTAAATATATTCACAGCGGTGCTGGTTTTTTCGAAAATAGGTATAAGAGCCGGTCGTTCAGAAAGCAATAGCAAACTACTGAACGTAAAATTTGCCCAGGAATCGCGAACAGCGAAAATGCTGGGGTTGACTGCTACGTCCTGTGAAGGACATGCAACTTAATTTTAATTTTTAATTATGCATTCTTGATTTTGACATAATCTTATATTAAATTCTTCTGTCTGTATTCTATGTTTGGTTACCATTGTGCCTCGTTGCTTGTTGTGGGGTAGCAATAAACTCCCTAATGTTGTTCCATATTCTCCATTTTCTCAGTCGATCTATACAGTTTTTACAAAGTTATCCTTGTCTGACTTCTCTTGCAATCCTTCTAGAGTCCATTCTGTGAAAGTTATAGTCATATCAGGGTCTCTTCTGGAGTCTCTTCTGATTTGACAGTTCCAGTGATGGCGTCAGGATCTCTTTAGCATCCCATGCTGTGACAGATTTAGTGACGATATCAGGGTCTTCTCTGAAATCCATGCTATGACAGATCTAGTGATGGCATCAAGGCCTCTTCTGGAGACCATGCTGTGACAATTCTAGTGATGGCATCAGGGTCTCTTCTGGAGTTCATGCTGTGACAGTTCTAGTGACGGTATCAGGGTCTCTTTAGCATTCCACGCTGTGGCATTTCCAGAGATGATATCTGAATCTCTTTTGTAGTCCATGCAATAACAGTTTCCTTAGACTTACCTTAAATAGCATAACAATCAGTATAAGTACTAATGGGTTCATATCAACATCACACATTGTGCTTGGTTCCTCAGGTGTTTCACCGCCAGCTGTTTTCACCAGTGGGTGCTTCAGCTTGTGATGACAGCCTTACACAGATACTGGAAGCCAGCGGTGATGTTGATATCACTGTGGAATCTGAGAGAGCTCTTGTCAACGAAGATGAGTTTGAAAGCACCTTAGTCTCTTCAATTGTTACTCCACCGGGGTTTTGTGATAGAGGGAAAGGGGTATATAAGCACAGCACCCCTGTTGCAGGTGTGGTAGATTCTGTGACCAGTAAAGGTTCTAAAACAAGGAAAGAAATCATTTTTCAACAGAAGAGTACTGAGGGATCAGCATGTGCTGGAAATGCCACAGATCTTGATCAGTTTTTTGCTGAAAACCTGTCCCTGTCTACTGCAGACATGGATGTGATAGATCAGTGCAGGACAAATGATGGGGACGTGTCAGACCATTTGGCAGCTACCGCTGTGAATGATTTATCAGGGTTTATGTATATACCAGAGGATAAGAACATTGAAGATTCTTTATTGCTAAGGAAAAGCTCAAAGAAATCTAAAAGGCTCTCAAGCAATAGTCATATAGAAGCTGTACTGTCAACAATTTTCCCCAGTCAGGTTAGTCCAAGGAGTTTTGAGGGTGAAAGTTTGAGTCCTGATGTATCTGAAAAACAAAAAGTTGGAGCAAAGAAGGCAGATCCTTGTGCTTCAGAAGATCAGGAGAGGGGAACACTCAGGGAAGATCCTCACAATTTAGATCATTGTGCGTCAGAATGTCAGGAAGGTGCAGTACTTAAGGCAGATCTTCACAGCAGTAGAGAACGTATGGGAAGGACAGAGTTAGACCTGGGTACTTCTCCGATTCTAGAGAAGGTTGTATTTGAAGAGAATGACAGTGGTAGAAAAGTTGCTATGGTTAAATGTGATGAGTCATTATGTCAAGACAAAGGGGCAGTGATAATGGATTTGAATCTCTGTCAACAGCGAGTGAAGAACACATTAACTGCTGCAGATTCTGCAGAAGAAGAACAGACAGTGTTTGCAGGTGCAAATATTTGTAGACAGAAAGCAGATCTGGAAATATTGGACACTTTCAGCTCTATGGGTGTAAATGGGAAAGGTTCTGATAAACAGTTGCAGAGAACTTGTGATCATGTTTTGTGTTTAGAGTCAGATTTTGCTGTAGAGCATAAACAGCTCAGACAAGAATCAGAAATGATAGAAACAACTGCAGGAAGTAATAGAGTTTCAAGGAAGCGGAGAAGAATAGATTCAGGAGAGAGCAGTGAAAGAGGACTTCAGTCCGGTGATACACTTGGAGGTGAGTTGGTTGGAAGCCGTAGTTCTCAGCAAAGCTTTGCCTCACAGTGTGTGGGTGACATTCAGGAGAGCTTTAATGACAGCACCTCTCATGCGGATTCTTTGAAGAACTCAGTAGAAAATCCCATAATTCTGCAATCTATTTTTAAAAGTTCTGAAAAACGGAAAGCTACTGTTACAAAAAGGGTGAGGTTTAACTTAGCGATGAATTCATCTCTGAGAATTATGAAGAAAACTCCTAAATGTTTAGAGTTTGCTGATGGAGACTCTTATGATAAAGTACTGCCTACAGACAGAACAATGAGTTTTACTAATTCTTCACCAGGTATGTTGGATTTCTGCGAGAAAGAATGCTATAAATTACTGTCCTTGAGTGGAAGTAGTGATGTTGTAGTAAGAAATGACGTATGGTCGACGTCCAGTGACATATCACATAGTTTTCAAGACAGCAGTAGTCTTGTAGACCTGTCTTTGTCTGTTCTAGAAAATGGCTGTTGCAGCATGACAAATGATCAGGATGATTCACAAAATAATTCTTTGACAAGTTCTCAAATTGAAGAGGATGCATTTAGGGATGAATGCCTAGAATTTCCACACTTTCAATATCCTTCGTCCAGTGACTCTAACTCCCAGACCGTGTTACAAGGAGTAAAGAGTTTGACAAGTGCAGACACCCATGATGCGGAACCCATGCTTGTAAATGAGAATATCAATGGATATGATTTTGATGATTCCTTTCAAATTTCACCGACATTTTGTAGTCAAATTCTAAGGTGTTCACAGACTGCAGTGCATGATGAATTACCTGTGCTAGCTACAACTCCTGTTTCAGACATCAGTGTTCAGGATGTGCCCATTGAACAAAGCTGTTATGTACCTAATGGTGTTTTGGGTATTGGTAGTGTACATGATAAGTTTTCTGGTGTGCACAATACTGACTTGTGCAGTGTGAATGATGCACACTATGTTGAAAATCATGGGGTTGGTGGCTATAAGAGTGTAGAGAAAGAAGTGGACAACAAAGGTGTGGTTGAACGTCCTTCTGTAGGAAATGTCAGTGATTTCTCCCTAGATGATGGTGATGATGAGATGGTGTGTGCTGCAGCTCTGCAGGCAGAGAGTGCAGATGATATTCAACAGGTTTCAAGTGTTGAGGAGATGCTGTGTACACAGAATGAACTGGGTCTGTCTGGCGTCACAGGAGTTGTTGGGGAGAGCATCCAGCATAAGCTACCAGTGTCGGTAGTCACAGGAGTTGTTGGGGAGAGCATCCAGCATAAGCTACAAGTGTCAGTTGTCACAGGAGTTGTTGGTGAGAGAGTCCAGACTGAGCTGGATGTGTGTGGAGTCAAGGAAGTTGTTAGTGACAGTTCTCAGGGTGAGCTGGATGTGTCTGGAGTCCAGGAAGTTGTCAGTGACATCTCCCAGTGTGAGATGTTTGCCTGTGGCGTCATGTCGCCTGTTGAGGCAACATCAGTGAGGTTGTCAGAGCCTTGTCATGCAGCTCATTCAGTCACACCTGTAGCTTTGTTACCACCATCATCACCATTGTCGACGACATCCTTGGTGTTATCTGCTGCATCCATACCTACAGCAGCTGAGTCATTAGTGTCTTCATCATCATTTCAAGCCAGTGTTTCTTTTACCTCAGTGCCACTGAAGGCTAGCAGCACTGCTCATGGAACTTTGGCAGCAACAGTATTGACTGCATCATCATTGTTAACTCCACCACCACCACCACCATCAGCATTTACTGCAACATCACCAGCTGTGATTGCACCACCTCCATCAGTTCTGATTGCACAATCATCACCGAGTACAGTGATATCACCATGTGTATCAGCACCAGCTAAATCATCACTAACATCAGCAACTACTACATCATCAGCATTTTCTAGACCATTAGCATCTACAACATCAGCATGTACTTCAACATCAGTAACTACCACACCACCAGATTCTACAGCATCAGCATCTACTACAACAACAGTATCTACCACACCACCAGCATCTGAAATCACAGCAAGACCTCCTGTTGCCATCCCAGACTTTCCCAGTGGCCAGTCATCTCTCCACATATTTCGTAGAAGGCAAAAGAAGTTTCTTTATCCAAATTTAAAGCAGACGACACCTGAAACTTTCAGTATTGAAGAAGAGACTGCTGGCAGTTCTGCAGGTAGGACTTCCTTTTCTGCACAAGAACCAGTGGGAGACGCTGTTGGGAGAGATACAAACATGAACCCCGGCAGAGTGATGTTACAGGAATTAACACATCCTGCAAGCATGTTAAGTGAACAATTGGTCAGATCACGTGGAGCTGCTGGGACGATGTCAGTGCAGTCTTCTGATAGTGTGAATGCAGAACTTGGGCCACCGAGGAAAACAGGACAGCTATTGGGTAAGCTGATAATTTTGGAAATAAGGAATGAGTGATGATAATTATACAGAGAATTCTAGATGGAGATGATAAATAGAATGTTAGAGAGAGTTGATAATTATACAGAGAATGCTAGAGAGAAAAACCTCAGAGAATTGTGGACAGAGACGATGATTAGAGAATGTTAGAGAGAAAACATTATATTGATAATGTCAATGATATAGAGAGACGCTAATTAGTTAGAGAATGTTAGAGAGATAAACATAATAGTATAGACAATGATAGAGAGTGTGGGAATTGATATATAGAGAAAAACGTCATCATCATTGGCACCTTGCCGTCTTGACAGACGATAGTTTGTACTTTAAAAAGGCATAATAACTTTTACCTATGGCGGTAGCAGATGTGACTGATAAGGCCAATTCGCGCTGTAAATGTCCGTTCACAGTGGGTGCATGCAAACACATGGTCATTTCCACCATCATGCACCATCTTACGTCTCACACGTTCGGTGTGTGACTTATCTGCAATAATTTTCTCCTTTGTCTTTATTCCATTTCTGATCTTTGCCCTCCATGCAACACGTTCAGCGGCGACTTGCTCCCACTGTGCATTATCAATGCCTGTATCAATCATGTCCCGCTTACACACATCTTTGTATCGTAGTAAAGGCCGACCCTGAGATCTCTTACCCATCTGTAATTCACCAAAAAATATGTCCTTTGGTATTCTACCATCATCCATCCTCCTAAGATGTCCTATCCATCTAAGTCTATGAAGACTGAGCATGGAATAAACTGTCACATAATCTGATCTTTCCAATACTTCAGTATTTGTGATTTTGTCTTGCCACTTAATACCAAGAATTTTTCGCAGACACCGCATATGAAAGCTGTTTAAACGTTTCTCTTGGTGTGAGTAAGTTGTCCAGGTTTCACTGCCATAAAGAAGAATACTAAGGACACAGGCTTGATAGACAAGGACTTTTGTTTTGGCAGTAAGCTTCCTGTTCTCCCAGACTCTTTTTCTTAACCTGTTCATTTTTGTTGCTGTCTTACCAATCCAGATGTTGATTTCCTGATCTAGGGATAATTTGCTATTTACCACTGATCCTAGATATGTAAAATGGTCTACCATCTCTAGTTCGGCGTCATCAATAAAGATTGATGGTGCCCCATGTGCACCTTGTGACATAATCTGTGTCTTCTTTTTGCTAATTGTTAAACCAAATTCAGAACAAGCATTGGAGAATGCAGATAGTAGACATTGCAATTCTTCCTCAGAGTGGGTCGTAACTGGAGCATCATCTGCAAAAAGCAACTCTCTGATCAGTACCCTCCTAATTTTGGTCTTGGCCTTCAATCTCTGAGCATTGTAGAGGCCGCCATCTGAGCGTGAGTGAATGTATATACCACCATCCTGATCACAAAAGGCATATTTCAGTAGAAGTGAAAAGTATATTCCACAGAGGGTGGGAGCTAGTACACAACCTTGCTTAACTCCACTCTTGATTTCAAACTCTTCAGAAGTTGCACCATCAAACTTGATTATACCCTTCATGCCTGTGTGGAATGATTCCACAATGGACAGAAGAGTTGGTGGGCAGCCAATCTTCTTTAGTGCCTTGAACAGACCCTAACGACTAACCAAATCAAATGCCTTTGTGAGGTCGATGAAGGCAATAAACAGTGGCTAATTCTGTTCACAGCATTTTTCTTGCATTTGTGGCAATGAGAATATCATATCTATGGTAGACCGGTTCTGTCGAAAGCCACACTATGATTCAGGGTAGACTTGATCTCTTAGGACTTGAAGTCTGCGCAGAACAATTCTGGCAAATACTTTTCCAACAATACACAGAAGTGAGATACCCCTTTAGTTGTTGCAGTCGCTCCGATTGTCCTTGTTCTTGTACAGTGTTATGATGCTTGAATCTTTGAAATCCTGTGGGACTTGTCCTTCTCGCCAACATAGCTCTATTAGCTGGTCGATCTGTAGAGTGAGTGTGTCTTGCCCACTCCTGATAACCTCTATTGGAATCCCATCCTTACCTGGAACCTTGCCAGACACAAGTTCATTTATAGCACACTTAACTTCTGTTATGGTGGGAAGTGTGTCCAGGTGGTCAAGAGTTCGTAGAGCCTCTATGGCGTTGAGGGCATCATCCGCTAGTTTGGTCTCACTTGAGTAAAGCTTCAAATAGGGCTCTACCCATTTGTCCATCTGCTTATTCTTATCAGTGATGATTTCTCCAGTCAAGGTTTTCAATGGTGCACTTCTTTTGATCACTGGACCACAGGCTTTCTTTATTCCTTCATACATGCTTCTGATGTTTCCCTTATCACTTGCGATTTGAATGGACTCACATAACTTGATCCAATAATCATTTGCACACTGCCTGGCAGCCTTTTGCACATCCTTCCTAGCTTGCTTTAGCTCACTCAGAGTGTTACGTGTTGGTCTTTCCTTGTTTCTTAAGAGAGCTATCTTCTTCTTATCAATCAAGGGCTGCAGATTCTGGCTGTTTGCCGCAAACCAGTCCTGCCTCTTATGATCCACAGTGCCGTAAACCCCTACGGCAGTTTTATAAAGAGTTTCCTTAAGTTTACCCCACTTTTCATTTACTGTACAATTTTCTGGTGTATCAATAAAAGCGACTTCAAGTTGCTGTTGAAACTGAAAGCACTTTTCAGGATTGTGAGTGTTAAGAGTGTGAGAGAAAAACGTATATTGAGAATAATAGGAGGGAAAAGATAATTATAATAATAGAGAGGACAGATAATTAGATCGGGAATGGCAGAAAGGATGGATATTAAATGTCCGAAAGGATGGATAGAGAATGATAGAAAGTGTAGATGTAGAATAGCAGAGAGAGATGGAAAGAAGATGAATCTAGAATGGTACAGAAAGAGAGAGAGGGAATGGCTGAAAGAGAAGACAATTAGATAATTACAGAATGACAAGAGAAAGAAATGATACAAGGTAAAAGCTTAGAAATAATTGAGAAAGGAAGCTAGAGATCAAGGTTCTGGTGACACAAGATCACCTACGTCAGTTGGTCTAACAAATATGTATGTTGCCACAGAAAATGTGCACATTCTCTAATGCAGTGGTTCTCAACCGGTGGGGAATTCCCCCCCAGGGGGGAATTTCAGGGTTTCCAGGGGGGGAATGAAGACCATTTCAAGATCGTGTTAATACAAGAACCGATTACTTGACATAGTTTTTCCCTTCATACTTTACAGTTATGTATGTCTCGTCCTTCTAAAATTCATTTTATAAAGTAAGTAGACCCACAAATCATGTTTTATGTGGATGTCTAGACTTGTTTTAGTATATGCTATTACATTTGCCTTCCACTTTTATGTATACTGTGTAGGGGTGAGGGGATTTTTAGATAGGAAATATGAAAGGGGGGGAATGACGTTCTGAAAATACGGTGAAGGGGGGAACGGGCCAAATTTTTGATACAAAGGGGGGGAATGGCGTTCTGAAAATATGGTGAAGGGGGGAATGGGCCAAAAAAGGTTGAGAACCACTGCAGTCTAATGTTTACTTTTATTTGTTTGCTGCTGTAGTGACATAGGCTCTTAATTCTGTTTAATTTCATTTTTCTGCTGTTGTGACATCATCATCATAAGCGTGGGCGGTCATGTTTCGCCATCTCATATGATCACCAGAGTCGTGAATCAGCTCAGTATTCTTGTCTCGACCATGTCATGTGGCCAAGCCATCCAGGTATTCTCTGCCTTCCCCTTGCTCTCTTCCCCTCAATTTTGCCAGTTGTCACCAAGTTCTCCGATTTATTTCTTCTCATAACGTGTCCAAAAAACTGACTGTCTAATTTCTCTAATCAGTTCATGATTTTCATTTGTTTCTTGTAGGACTTGGTCATTGGTTTTACTGTCTGTCCTTGGTGTTCTTTGCATTTTCCTCAGAAACCACATTTCCACAGCCATCACATGTTTGTCAGCTTGTCTGCTCATTGTCCAAGCTTCACATCTGTACAAAAGTACATGGCCATTCTTGTTCTAATCTCTTCAAGGCATCTCCCATCAGATGTTATGACTGATCTGAGATAATTGTATCGATTCACTTGTTTAAGAATATTTCCATTGACTTGTATATTAGTATTTATATATATGTAGTATTTCCTTCTTCTAGTGACGACCATAATCTGTGTTTCCTTACAATCTAATGCTAACCCTAGTTGTTCACTGTGTGCAACAACAGCAAATACTAAATATTACAGATCCTGCTTATTGTCTGCAATCAATAATGTATCATCTGCATATCTAATTTATTGATGTTAAGTCCTCTATCTTCTACATATATGAAATATTTTCACTGTATAGGGAAAAAAGATCTGGAGACATTACACATCCCTGTCACACACCTCTTAATAGGCTGATATTGACCTACTTCTGTGTTGTGACATAGGCTCTTAATTCTGTTTACTTTTATTTGTTTGCTGCTGTTGTGACATCGTCTTTCAATTCTGTTTCCCCTAAGCATTCTTGAGCCAGAATATGTAACATTTGTGACATTTTTACTTTCCTCATCACAGATAGTAAGCTTTGGTTAATATGTTGTTTTGTCTGTATAACCTGGTACATCACATGATGATGTTGATCATAAAGCACCTTGCCATCAGCTGTCTCTGGTGCTGTTTATCAATTCAGCAACTGCAGTCTATCCATGCCATAACATTAGAATATTTAGTATCTTTCCTCTTTGCCATCCTTCTGTCTTTTTATCAATCCACCAATCAGTGTTAAAATATGCGTCCAGTTTTTTTCTTCTGATAGAATGAGCTAAATATGCTGACTATTGCTATTTAGTGCCTGTCATAAAATTTCTTTTAAAAAAAAAAAAATGAAACTTTGTTGCTCATTTTGGCTATTCATATATTTAACATACTTCTGTGACTTCAAAAGGATGTACCTGCTTATTAATTGTCTATGATTCATGCTTGTATATTAAAATTGGTTCTGTAATAAAGAATAATAATTAATAATAAAACTTAGTGACAACTGGCAAGATCAAAGGGAACAGACCGAGAGGAAAATACCTTGATGGCTTGGCCACATGGCATGGACGAGACAGGAACACTGAGCTGATCCACAACGCTGGTGATCGAGTGAAATGGCGAGTCATGACCGCCCACGCTTTCTGGCATGGCACATGATTGATTGAATAAAGTTTCAATGGGATAGTGAAGTATTTACAGGACTCAGCATGTCTCTCAGCTTGGGCTCAAATCTACCCCACCTATAAGTAATGAACTTGTTATTCTCAAAAATCTGGCCAAAGGTTGGGTGTAACCCCAGCAGTGCTGATGGGAAGGCAGATAATGTCAAGGCTAAAGTCAGTACTTCCTACCAACAGGGAGCAATTTACAATGAAGTCAGAGAGTATGTCGACTGAAAAATGACTGTTGGATCGAGTGTGGCAACATGGCGGTGCTTGCAACAACCTGGTAATGGAACGTGGAAGATAAAGAGATTACTTAAGAAGCAATTAGCTGGTTGTTACCTGACCTCCAATGATAAAAATGTGTTGCTGTGATGGTATGGGGGTCTCTTGTGGATTCCATGATGTGACCATTGTTGTGATAGTATTACAACCTCTGATATAGTCCATCCATGGCAGCTCTGGGGATGATCTCTTCTGAAGGTCAGACCATGAGAGTTCTAGTGGTGATATCAGGGTCTCTTAGATTCCATGCTGTGACGGTTCTAGTGGTGATATCAAGGTCTCTTAGATTCCATGCTGTGACAGTTCTAGTGGTGATATCAAGGTCTCTTAGATTCCATGCTGTGGCAGTTCTAGTGGTGATATCAAGGTCTCTTAGCTTCCATGCTGTGACAGTTCTAGTGGTGATATCAAGGTCTCTTAGATTCCATGCTATCACAGTTCTAGTCGTGATATCAAGGTCTCTTAGCTTCCATGCTGTGACAGTTCTAGTGATGATATCAGGGTCTCTTAGCTTCCATGCTGTGACAGTTCTAGTGGTGATATCAAGGTCTCTTAGATTCCATGCTGTGACAGTTCTAGTGGTGATATCAAGGTCTCTTAGATTCCATGCTGTGACAGTTCTAGTGGTGATATCAAGGTCTCTTAGCTTCCATGCTGTTACAGTTCTAGTGGTGATATCAGGGTCTCTTAGCTTCCATGCTGTGACAGTTCTAGTGGTGATATCAAGGTCTCTTAGATTCCATGCTGTGACAGTTCTAGTGGTGATATCAAGGTCTCTTAGCTTCCATGCTGTTACAGTTCTAGTGGTGATATCAAGGTCTCTTAGATTCCATGCTGTGACAGTTCTAGTGGTGATATCAAGGTCTCTTAGCTTCCATGCTGTGACAGTTCTAGTGGTGATATCAAGGTCTCTTAGCTTCCATGCTGTTACAGTTCTAGTCGTGATATCAGGGTCTCTTAGATTCCATGCTATCACAGTTCTAGTGGTGATATCAGGGTCTCTTAGCTTCCATGCCTTGACAGTTCTAGTGGTGATATCAAGGTCTCTTAGATTCCATGCTATCACAGTTCTAGTGGTGATATCAGGGTCTCTTAGATTCCATACTGTGACAGTCCTAGTGGTGATATCAAGGTCTCTTAGATTCCATGCTGTGACAGTTCTAGTGGTGATATCAAGGTCTCTTAGATTCCATGCTGTGACAGTTCTAGTGGTGATATCAAGGTCTCTTAGCTTCCATGCTGTGACAGTTCTAGTGGTGATATCAAGGCCTCTTCCATGCTGTGACAGTTCTAGTGGAGATATCAAGGTCTCTTAGCTTCCATGCTGTGACAGTTCTAGTGGTGATATCAAGGTCTCTTAGCTTCCATGCTGTGACAGTTCTAGTGGTGATATCAAGGTCTCTTAGATTCCATGCTATCACAGTTCTAGTGGTGATATCAGGGTCTCTTAGATTCCATGCTATGACAGTTCTAGTGGTGATATCAAAGTCTCTTAGATTCCATGCTGTGACAGTTTTAGTGGTGATATCAAGGTCTCTTAGATTCCATGCTATCACAGTTCTAGTGGTGATATCAGGGTCTCTTAGCTTCCATGCTGTGACAGTTCTAGTGGTGATATCAAGGTCTCTTAGCTTCCATGCTGTTACAGTTCTAGTCGTGATACCAGGGTCTCTTAGATTCCATGCTATCACAGTTCTAGTTGTGATATCAAGGTCTCTTAGATTCCATGCTATCACAGTTCTAGTGGTGATATCAGGGTCTCTTAGATTCCATGCTGTGACAGTTCTAGTGGTGATATCAAGGTCTCTTTGATTCCATGCTGTGACAGTTCTAGTGGTGATATCAAGGTCTCTTAGATTCCATGCTGTGACAGTTCTAGTGGTGATATCAAGGTCTCTTAGCTTCCATGCTGTTACAGTTCTAGTCGTGATACCAGGGTCTCTTAGATTCCATGCTATCACAGTTCTAGTGGTGATATCAAGGTCTCTTAGCTTCCATGCCTTGACAGTTCTAGTGGTGATATCAAGGTCTCTTAGATTCCATGCTATCACAGTTCTAGTGGTGATATCAGGGTCTCTTAGATTCCATGCTGTGACAGTTCTAGTGGTGATATCAAGGTCTCTTTGATTCCTTGCTGTGACAGTTCTAGTGGTGATATCAAGGTCTCTTAGATTCCATGCTGTGACAGTTCTAGTGGTGATATCAAGGTCTCTTAGCTTCCATGCTGTGACAGTTCTAGTGGTGATATCAAGGTCTCTTAGCTTCCATGCTGTGACAGTTCTAGTGCTGATATCAAGGTCTCTTAGCTTCCATGCTGTGACAGTTCTAGTGGTGATATCAAGGTCTCTTAGATTCCATGCTATCACAGTTCTAGTGGTGATATCAGGGTCTCTTAGATTCCATGCTATCACAGTTCTAGTGGTGATATCAAGGTCTCTTAGATTCCATGCTGTGACAGTTCTAGTGGTGATATCAAGGTCTCTTAGATTCCATGCTGTGACAGTTCTAGTGGTGATATCAGGGTCTCTTAGCTTCCATGCTGTGACAGTTCTAGTGGTGATATCAAGGTCTCTTAGCTTCCATGCTGTGACAGTTCTAGTGGTGATATCAGGGTCTCTTAGCTTCCATGCTGTGACAGTTCTAGCGGTGATATCAGGGTCTCTTAGCTTCCATGCTGTGACAGTTCTAGTGGTGATATCAAGGTCTCTTAGCTTCCATGCTGTGACAGTTCTAGTGGTGATATCAAGGTCTCTTAGCTTCCATGCTGTGACAGTTCTAGTGGTGATATCAAGGTCTCTTAGATTCCATGCTGTGACAGTTCTAGTGGTGATATCATGGTCTCTTAGATTCCATGCCTTGACAGTTCTAGTGGTGATATCAAGGTCTCTTAGATTCCATGCTGTGACAGTTCGAGTGGTGATATCAAGGTATCTTAGATTCTATGCTGTGACAGTTCTAGTGGTGATATCAAGGTCTCTTAGCTTCCATGCTGTGACAGTTCTAGTGGTGATATCAGGGTCTCTTCCATGCTGTGACAGTTCTAGTGGTGATATCAGGGTCTCTTAGCTTCCATGCTGTGATATTTCTAGTGGTGATATAAGGGTCTCTTAGCTTCCATGCTCTGACATTTTTAGTGGTGATATCAAGGTCTTTTAGCTTCCATGCTGTGACAGTTCTAGTGGTGATATCAAGGTCTCTTAGATTCCATGCTGTGACAGTTCTAGTGGTGATATCAAGGTCTTTTAGATTCCATGCTGTGACAGTTCTAGTGGTGATATCAAGGTCTCTTAGCTTCCATGCTGTGACAGTTCTAGCGGTGATATCAAGGTCTCTTAGATTCCATGCTGTGACAGTTCTAGTGGTGATATCAAGGTCTCTTAGATTCCATGCTATCACAGTTCTAGTGGTGATATCAGGGTCTCTTAGCTTCCATGCTGTGACAGTTCTAGTGGTGATATCAAGGTCTCTTAGCTTCCATGCTGTGACAGTTCTAGTGGTGATATCAGGGTCTCCTAGATTCCATGCTGTGACAGTTCTAGTGGTGATATCAAGATCTCTTAGATTCCATGCTGTAACAGTTCTAGTGGTGATATCAGGGTCTCTTAGATTCCATGCTGTGACAGTTCTAGTGGTGATATCAGGGTCTCTTAGCTTCCATGCTATGACAGTTCTAGTGGTGATATCAAGGTATCTTAGCTTCCATGCTGTGACAGTTCTAGTGGTGATATCAAGGTCTCTTAGATTCCATGCTATCACAGTTCTAGTGGTGATATCAGGGTCTCTTAGCTTCCATGCTGTGACAGTTCTAGTGGTGATATCAAGGTCTCTTAGCTTCCATGCTGTGACAGTTCTAGTGGTGATATCAGGGTCTCTTAGATTCCATGCTGTGACAGTTCTAGTGGTGATATCAAGATCTCTTAGATTCCATGCTGTAACAGTTCTAGTGGTGATATCAGGGTCTCTTAGATTCCATGCTGTGACAGTTCTAGTGGTGATATCAGGGTCTCTTAGCTTCCATGCTATGACAGTTCTAGTGGTGATATCAAGGTCTCTTAGATTCCATGCTGTGACAGTTCTAGTAGTGATATCAAGGTCTTTTAGATTCCATGCTGTGACAGTTCTAGTGGTGATATCAAGGTCTCTTAGATTCCATGCTGTGACAGTTCTAGTGGTGATATCAGGGTCTCTTAGCTTCCATGCTGTGACAGTTCTAGTGGTGATATAAAGGTCTCTTAGATTCCATGCTGTGACAGTTCTAGTGGTGATATCAATGTCTCTTAGATTCCATGCTGTGACAGTTCTAGTGGTGATATCAATGTCTCTTAGATTCCATGCTGTGACAGTTCTAGTGGTGATATCAGGGTCTCTTAGCTTCCATGCTGTGACAGTTCTAGTGGTGATATCAAGGTCTCTTAGCTTCCATGCTGTGACAGTTCTAGTGGTGATATCAAGGTCTCTTAGCTTCCATGCTGTGACAGTTCTAGTGGTGATATCAAGGTCTCTTAGATTCCATGCTGTGACAGTTCTAGTGGTGATATCATGGTCTCTTAGATTCCATGCCTTGACAGTTCTAGTGGTGATATCAAGGTCTCTTAGATTCCATGCTGTGACAGTTCGAGTGGTGATATCAAGGTATCTTAGATTCTATGCTGTGACAGTTCTAGTGGTGATATCAAGGTCTCTTAGCTTCCATGCTGTGACAGTTCTAGTGGTGATATCAGGGTCTCTTCCATGCTGTGACAGTTCTAGTGGTGATATCAGGGTCTCTTAGCTTCCATGCTGTGATATTTCTAGTGGTGATATAAGGGTCTCTTAGCTTCCATGCTCTGACATTTTTAGTGGTGATATCAAGGTCTTTTAGCTTCCATGCTGTGACAGTTCTAGTGGTGATATCAAGGTCTCTTAGATTCCATGCTGTGACAGTTCTAGTGGTGATATCAAGGTCTTTTAGATTCCATGCTGTGACAGTTCTAGTGGTGATATCAAGGTCTCTTAGCTTCCATGCTGTGACAGTTCTAGCGGTGATATCAAGGTCTCTTAGATTCCATGCTGTGACAGTTCTAGTGGTGATATCAAGGTCTCTTAGATTCCATGCTATCACAGTTCTAGTGGTGATATCAGGGTCTCTTAGCTTCCATGCTGTGACAGTTCTAGTGGTGATATCAAGGTCTCTTAGCTTCCATGCTGTGACAGTTCTAGTGGTGATATCAGGGTCTCCTAGATTCCATGCTGTGACAGTTCTAGTGGTGATATCAAGATCTCTTAGATTCCATGCTGTAACAGTTCTAGTGGTGATATCAGGGTCTCTTAGATTCCATGCTGTGACAGTTCTAGTGGTGATATCAGGGTCTCTTAGCTTCCATGCTATGACAGTTCTAGTGGTGATATCAAGGTATCTTAGCTTCCATGCTGTGACAGTTCTAGTGGTGATATCAAGGTCTCTTAGATTCCATGCTATCACAGTTCTAGTGGTGATATCAGGGTCTCTTAGCTTCCATGCTGTGACAGTTCTAGTGGTGATATCAAGGTCTCTTAGCTTCCATGCTGTGACAGTTCTAGTGGTGATATCAGGGTCTCTTAGATTCCATGCTGTGACAGTTCTAGTGGTGATATCAAGATCTCTTAGATTCCATGCTGTAACAGTTCTAGTGGTGATATCAGGGTCTCTTAGATTCCATGCTGTGACAGTTCTAGTGGTGATATCAGGGTCTCTTAGCTTCCATGCTATGACAGTTCTAGTGGTGATATCAAGGTCTCTTAGATTCCATGCTGTGACAGTTCTAGTAGTGATATCAAGGTCTTTTAGATTCCATGCTGTGACAGTTCTAGTGGTGATATCAAGGTCTCTTAGATTCCATGCTGTGACAGTTCTAGTGGTGATATCAGGGTCTCTTAGCTTCCATGCTGTGACAGTTCTAGTGGTGATATAAAGGTCTCTTAGATTCCATGCTGTGACAGTTCTAGTGGTGATATCAATGTCTCTTAGATTCCATGCTGTGACAGTTCTAGTGGTGATATCAATGTCTCTTAGATTCCATGCTGTGACAGTTCTAGTGGTGATATCAAGGTCTCTTAGCTTCCATGCTGTGACAGCTCTAGTGGTGATATCAAGGTCTCTTAGCTTCCATGCTGTGACAGTTCTAGTGGTGATATCAAGGTCTCTTAGATTCCATGCTGTGACAGTTCTAGTGGTGATATCAAGGTCTCTTAGCTTCCATGCTGTGACAGTTCTAGTGGTGATATCAAGGTCTCTTAGATTCCATGCTGTGACAGTTCTAGTGGTGATATCAAGGTCTCTTAGCTTCCATGCTGTGACAGTTCTAGTGGTGATATCAAGGTCTCTTAGCTTCCATGCTGTGACAGTTCTAGTGGTGATATCAAGGTATCTTAGCTTCCATGCTGTGACAGTTCTAGTGGTGATATCAAGGTCTCTTAGCTTCCATGCTATCACAGTTCTAGTGGTGATATCAAGGTCTCTTAGCTTCCATGCTATCACAGTTCTAGTGGTGATATCAAGGTCTCTTAGCTTCCATGCTCTGACAGTTCTAGTGGTGATATCAAGGTCTCTTAGCTTCTATGCTGTGACAGTTCTAGTGGTGATATCAAGGTCTCTTAGCTTCCATGCTGTGACAGTTCTAGTGGTGATATCAGGGTCTCTTAGCTTCTATGCTGTGACAGTTCTAGTGGTGATATCAAGGTCTCTTAGCTTCCATGCTGTGACAGTTCTAGTGGTGATATCAGGGTCTCTTAGTTTCCATGCTGTGACAGTTCTAGTGAAAGTATTAGGGTCTCTTAGATTCCAGGCTAAGACAGTTCCAGTGACAGTTCTAGTGAAAGTATTAGGGTCTCTTAGATTCCAGGCTAAGACAGTTCCAGTGGTGATATCAAGGTCTCTTAGCTTTCATGCTGTGACAGTTCTAGTGAAAGTTTTGGGGTCTCTTAGATTCCAGGCTAAGACAGTTCCAGTGGTGATATCAGGGTCTCTTAGATTCCATGCTGAGACATTTCTAGTGGTGATATCAAGGTCTCTTAGATTCCAGGCTGAGACAGTTATAGTGATGATATCAGGGTCTTTTCGGCATTCCATGCTGTGACAGTTCCAATGATGGTATCTGGATCACTCCTGGTGTCCATGCAATGACAATTTTCGTAGAATTACCTCAAATAGCATAACTATCAGTATCAGTAATAATGGATTCATATCAACATCATAAGATGATGTCTTTTATTTTATGAAATGCCAGTGTTTCTTGAATTGCACAATTTAAACGTTTACTGGCAATATGTTTGTTAAATGAGCAAATTCATACATTGTTTGTTGTTGTCTTCTGTAATTGCTATCTTACACGTTTCTTTTAGTAGGTTTTGCAAAGTTCTTGGATTCTCATCTTCTGTAATTACCGTCACACACTTCTCTGGTTTTTGTAGTTTTTGCAAAGTTCTTGGATGTCTCATCTTCTGTAATTGCTATCTCACACATTTCTGTTTTGTTTTTTGTAGGTTTTACAGTTCTCGGATGTCTATTCTTCTTTAATTGCTATCTCACACTTTTCTTGTGGTTTGTTTTGTTTTGTAGTGCTTGCTAAGTTCTTGGATGTCTCGTCTTCTGTAATTGCTATCTCACACTTTTCTTGTTGTTTGTTTTGTGTTTGTAGGTTTTGCAAAGTTCTTGGATGTCTCATCTTTGTAATTGCTATCTCAAACATTCCTTTTGTTTTTTTGTTCTATAGGTTTTGCAAAGTTCTCGGATGTCTTTCAGATGTCAAATGACAAGTCAACTTGTGATACGTCTTCAACAAGCAGCACAGTTCTTCCTCCAGTTGTGACAGCAGTAACAATTGCTGACAGTGACAACCATTCAGAAGCTAGAGAAAACCCATGTGTGTCATCCACTGAACTACCTGGTGACATAAACACAACGGGATATGATATGAGAAAGTTAATCCGTAGCATTCCATTACAACATGCCGAGAACCAGGAATGTCCCTTCCATGGCAGTGTAGATTCCCCGGCTGACAACAGCCATCTCAAGCAGACTGTTGTACAAACATCTGCCACTCTTGTAAGCACATCAGATTCAGCTTCTGAGACAGATCAATTAAAACAAAATTCACCAGGTAATACTGTTTTTGATCAATCAGTAACATTTAGAGCCAGCAGCAGTAGCTATGTGAAAGATGAGGAGGATATCGACATCACTTCACAGATGTGGAGTCGAACTGAATTCTCTCAGATGCAGCCTAGGATGTCAGACAATGAAACAGATGGCTGGGATTTAGAAGATAGTCTTCTAGAACATGCCCAGTATCTAGGAGATGATGTGGACAGTTGTCAGACAAAGGTCATTCACAGCCCAGCCATCCATGATAAATCATTAGGTGTGGCATCTTCTGTCCATCTTAATGAACTACCTCCAACTGAGCAGTCTTCCTGTGGTAAAATCAGTTCTGAAAGCCATTCTGAATCAAATACTTCACTGGCTGTTCTTAACCACTCAAAGTTACTGAGAATGCATTCAGAGGAAGATAACCTAGAAGGGCATCTTGACAGTATATTCCAAGGATTGAAACAGCAATTAAAGTCTCAAAAACCATTTGTGGTGCCATTTCTCAGCAAGAAGAACTCTGGCAGGTCATCGACTACACCTGATTGGAGGATGGCTGAAAATGGTAATCTCAAAGTGAACACATCTCATGACTTTCTTATCCAGAAGAGGTCTGATGTTTGTATGAAAGATTATGCTTGCACGGATCTAGGGGCTGGCAGCAACATTTCAGCTATACTGATGATTAATGTCCCTGGAATTAAATCTGAACACATGGCTATTCCAAAAGAAGATGTTCATATGAGTTCTGCATCTGATATACATGGTGTGTGTTCTGAAACAACTGTGATAGACCCCAAGCCAAGTTTGACTTCTGGAACTAAAGGCTTCAGCACTGCAAGTGGCAAGGCCATATTTATATCAGAAAATGCTAAACATCAAGCTTTGAAGTTAATGCAGGATTCCGTGACATCCAATGAGTTGGATGACTTGAAAGACATCAGCAGAGAAGGGTGTGTTGCTGCTGGTGGGGAGTGTGTGTCATCTTTTTTTGTAACACCTGTTCAGGAACCTTCATCAGGGTGGGAAGCAGAGAAGATAGCAGATGTAACAAGATGTGAGAGTTACATAAATAGTGGTCTAATGACAGAATATGCAGAAATAATATCAGGATCTTCTACCAAAGTCAGTGTCAGCTCCTCGAGCTTCCCAGTGGCTCCATCCAGCTTGTGTATGACATCTGCTAGTTTGTCATCTGCCTCCTCTGCCCTGCCCCTAACGTCTGGTGGCTTGTCTTTAATGTCTGCTGACTTATCTGTGACCTCTAGAAGCGAATGTGTACCTGATCTGACTGATTTGGGCAGAAGAAATCTGGTGTCATATCCAAGTATAGATCCCAAGTTGTCTTGCATTCCTCCCATTTCTATAGATGTATCATCTAGTGTATCACCAGCAGTCGCTACCTCAGCAAGAGTTACAGATGATCATACAAGCATCCATAGTGTGTCCAGGTTAGACAAAACCTATAAGGGTTTTAATCCTTTCAAACCTCCCAAACTATTACATGTCTCAGATAAGAAATCTGCACAGGAAAGTCTGAAGTTGAAAGAAAGTCTCAAGCTGAGATTGAGTCGAGTAAACTCGGAGGGATCCAAGAACTGTCTAGATAGTATCCTAGATGACACACAGACAGCAAAGGAAAGTGAAAGTGTTCATGTTAATGATAATAAAATTGTTGATGATTGGGAAGATGATTCTAGTTTCCGAGAATTAATCTTGGTGGATGGAGCTACAGATTGTGGTGGTGAGCTTCATGGTACTCAAGATATGTGTTATGATGATGCTTTCAGGACATTCCTGGATTCAACCACCGATTCTGGCAGCACATTACCTCAGCAGCGACCACAAGGTGATAATGCAGGTCCATTGTTACCTACACTAAGTGATCATCAGGAACTTGGTCAAGAAACTCCTCAAATGCGGTTAAGAGATGGACAGGTTGACATTAAAAGATCATATTCTTCTAGTACATGTCACCTGATTGGACAGTTGGAGTCTCAAATTCTAGTACAGCAAAGTCAGGATAAGAAATCCATGAATTTTGAGGACAGTTCCTGCCTTAGAGAAACTAAATCCCCAAAAGATATTCATAATTGTGTGGATAATGATAATTCTTGTACAGGAATGTTGAAAGGATTTGTCACCGCTAGAGGTGGCAATGTCTTGGTGTCTGAGACTGCTTTACTTCAGGCAAAGAAGATGTTGTGTACAGAAGAATCTGCAGAGAATATGCCAGATTTTTGTGTGTTTGAGGGTAAAATGTTACCAGCAACTAGTTTTACTCATAGGCCCAAGAAATCTGTAATTCATCATGGTGGTGACCAGCCAGTTGCTGACAAGTGGCGTAGAAAGGATGTAGACGAACAAGTTATGTCTACAGATAACAGTATATCAGCTACAAATAACTGCTCAGATGGTTCATTTAAGGAAGTCCGAGGACATCAAAGGCTGGTGTCCTCTAATACTGCAGATATGAAAGTTGCAGGTCGGTTAGCTTCAGAAATTCATGCCAAAACTGAGATGGACAGCAGCACAATGACATCTGGTGGTGGTATAGACGTCTCTCCTAGCCAGATCACAATGATCACATCTGAACGGAGTGACAGAATGGAACCTGGAACCACAGATGATCATCCAAGTATAGGTCCAGGTTGCAAGCAGAGATGCTTCTCTGATGAGAGTTGTAGGAAATCTAACCACTCGGCAGCATCTGCTCAACACGATCTTGAAGATCCATCGCCAGAAGTTTTGTTGGGTAGCTTTGCATGCAATGAAGTTGAAATGGCACTTCAGAATTTGAACAACAAACCAACTTTATGTGATGAACAGTGTGAGACTGATGACAAAACTCAGTCACCTCACATGCTGGCCAGTTTCTCAACTTCATATCAGTTACATGTGCCCATTTCAAAAACTGCCTTAAAGAATTCTGCAAGTATTTTAAATGAGACAGTAGAGACCAGTAACAAAACTAGGTCGTCCATGATTCTGTCTGATTTATCAGCTGCAAGTAAGTTACAGGTATCAGTAACTGAAAATGTCTCAAAGAAAGCTAGGAATTGTCTGGAGGAATTTGGAGTAGCTAATGGTGTCAAAGAAGCGATTAATAATTTCTCAACTACCGCCAGTGGCTCTGTTGTTTCTGAAACAGCGTTAGAAAATGCTCATTCTCTTGATGTTGCACAAGATGCTGATGATGTCAAAGATACAATGCCTGTATTCTCTGTAGGTTTCTCCACTGCCAGAGGCTCAAAGGTATCTGTTTCTGAAAAAGCTTTACAACATGCCAAAAGTTTTCTTGGTGATGCTGGTGATGTCAAAGATATGATGCCTACTACAACTGTTGGCTTCTCCACTGCCAGTGGCTCAAAAGTATCTGTTTCTGAAAAGGCTTTACAACATGCCAAAAGTTTTCTTGGAGATGCTGGTGATGTCAAAGATATGATGCCTACTACAACTGTTGGCTTCTCCACTGCCAGTGGCTCAAAAGTATCTGTTTCTGAAAAGGCTTTACAACATGCCAAAAGTTTTCTTGGAGATGCTGGTGATGTCAAAGATATGATGCCAACAATGTCTGTTGGTTTCTCCACTGGCAGTGGCTCAAAGGTATCTGTATCTGAAAAGGCTCTACAACATGCCAAAAGTTTTCTAGGTGATACAGATGCTGGTGATGTCAAAGATGTGATGCCTGCAATGTCTGTTGGTTTTTCCACTGCCCATGGCTCAAAAGTATCTGTTTCTGAAAAGGCTTTACAACATGCCAAAAGTTTTCTGACAGACGCTGGTGATGTCAAAGATATGATGCCAACAATGTCTGTTGGTTTTTCCACTGCCAGTGGCTCAAAGGTATCTGTATCTGAAAAGGCTCTACAACATGCCAAAAGTTTTCTTGGTGATGTAGGAGATAATGGTGATGCCAAAGATGTGATACCTGCAGTGTCTGTTGGCTTCTCCACTGCCAGTGGCTTAAAAGTATCTGTTTCTGAAAAGGCTTTACAACATGCCAAAAGTTTTCTTGGTGATACAGATGCTGATGATGTCAAAGATGTGATGCCTGCAATGTCTGTTGGCTTCTCCACTGCCAGTGGCTCAAAGGTATCTGTTTCTGAAAAGGCTTTACAACATGCCAAAAGTTTTATGACAGATGGAGATCAACCATTTGACAGTTCAATCCAGAAACCTGACATGCTGCCTAGAACAACCTCATCTGGGGCATTACCAAAATTGACTCCTTCCATGGTGAACCTCAGACCTCAGGCCTCTGGGAGACTACTACAAAATGCTCAGAATAAATGCAGCAATACTCTTAACCAAGCTGCTATGGAGAACGCAGGTAATTCTCCTCAAACGTTAAATTCTGGGTTTTCTACGGCCACTGGGTTAAACATGTATGTTTCAGAAGAAGCTTTGAGAGGTGCCAAAGATGTTCTTGATAGTGCAGAAGACTCTACTAGCTCTTTCAAAGCAGAAGCCTCAAACTCTTTCAAAGTACCCAGTAAATCTCTGCAAAGCGTTGATCGTTTGGTGAAGCCTGTTGTTTGTTCAGGTGTATCTTGTGCTACCAGTTTGTCATATAGACAATTGGCAAAGAAAGGGCCAGTGGCTGCTTCTGCTTCTGAACAAGCCATGAGAGAAGATATAAATGACAATAGCACCAAGGATGTAAGCAACAACAAGAATATGAACAACGTGGCTGGTTTAGCTAGCAGTCTGTCCCAGACACCTCCAGCATGTGTCACCAGGAACTCTCTGGCTGTAGGAGTAAGATCTGACCATATATCAGCGTGTCAGAATCACCTGATTTCTGCACAGACACAGAAGATTGCTGCAGAAGGTGGATCTGCTCCACAGGTGTCCACAGAACCAAGGTTGACATCAGGTTAGTTAACTGTTTGTTGCCCATGTTTGACAGTGTTTTCATGTTCATTGTCAGAAAACGTCATCAGTTTGGACTTCAAGATTGATTTTTCGTTCAGAAAGCAAAGGTAAACTACTGAAAATAAAATTGTCTAGACAATTAACATGGGGTTGGAGTTGATTGCAACATTCTGTCAATTAATGCGATTTAAAAAAAAAGCTTCAGAAATCAGTTTCCTCTATTCAGCAGCCATGGCCAAAGAGATGAGTCGTCTCTGAGAATCTGGTCATCAGCAGCAGGTCCTTGTGGATAACCCTGTGTTCCTTTTAACACTGCATGTACACTGACACCACGGGACTCACAAACGATGTTCTCTCATGTGATGAGAAGAGGGGCATTGGAGAACATTGTGACAACTGGAAAGATCGAGGGGAAGAGAGGCAGAGAAATGATGCTGGATGGATTGACATGGTAGCATGGAGGAATATCATCAGCAGAGCTGATCCAGAAGACCAAAGACCAATATCTGTGGAGAGCCATGAAAGCCTATGCCATTTCACAGGGCACTTGATGATAATGATGATGTACAGTGGGATATATACACCTGGGTATCTGAGAACGGAACACATATAGGCTTGTGTGCTAGGATCTGTACACATGGATTCTTGGGAGACTTGCGTGTAGGACCTGTACACATGGAGATCTTGGGAGAATTGTGGGTAGGACCTGTACACATGGAGATCTTGGGAGACTTATGTGTGGGGATCTGTGCACTTGGAGATCTTGGGAGACTTGTGTTCTAGGACCTGTACATTTGGAGATCATGGGAGAACTGATCACATGCAGACTTGTTTGTTAGGAAAACTCCAGTAGGGCTTGCATCAGATTGAGGTTGGTGTAGAGACTTTTCTCGTGACCCAATATGATAGTAGTTTCCATGAGTAAGGTGTAGCAGAGTTCTTCTTCCCCTCTCCAAGCTGAGAAACCAGCGGCTTGTGCCAGGCCAGTGCTGGAACTTCACATCTGTGGAGAGACATCCAGATATATTCAGGTCATGATTCAGTACAGCACATTCAGACGCAGAGACTAAACCTGACGATGCTTCCTCCACATGTTTTAGGTATTTTACTGTCAACCAACTCCAACCCAAAACTCTCAGGTACCACAAGTGATGTGACATTTCGCTGGCGTGGCTGTATTTTTTGATAAATAACAATCATGGTCATCATCAAGTGCCTTGCCAACTGGCATAGGTGATCACACTTTTCCATATCATGTCGTCTCCAACAGCACGTATCAGCTTGTGCACTGAGACCCTGCCATGCCATAACAGAAGACTCAAGAACCTGCTGTCCCCATCTTCCTCTGTCTCTCTTTCTACAAGTCTTTCCAGTTGTCACATGTTCCAGAACCTCTGAAGTTGGAGTGGGTTTGTCTGATGGCGAGGGACACTGGTAATAGGGAAAGTGCTACAAGAAGTAGTGTGTATGTACTATGCTTGAGTTCAAAACGCACAAGCACACAAAACAACAACAAAAAAACAACAAAAAACAACAACAAAAAAACATGTTCCAGTTGTTCAATTATCATAATGTGGCCACAAAATATTAACTGCCTCTTTTCTGATGTTTGTGATAAGTTGTCTTTGTGTATTAGCCCCTTTCAAAATTTTTTATTTACTCAGTTTGACTTCCAAGGAAGTTTTAGCTGTCTTCTGTAAAACCATATCGCAGTGAAGTTTAGCTTTGGACTAATTGTTTAGGATTCACAGTCATATTAAGACTGGATCTGCAAACATGCAAGAGTTCTTTTCTAACCTCCGAAGATGGATTTATAGCATAAGCTTTTCTTCCTTTTATAATTTAGCAAATTTTTCTTGTCCCATTCTGTTCTGTATGTCTCTGGTACATCTTCCATCTGATGTAATCCATGCGCTTACTTTAATTCCTGTACTTGTTCACAATTAATACTATTGACTTTAGTTATTTAGTCATGGTCTGATGATATTACCATTACTTCTGGCTTTCTTTTGTTCAAGCTGAGGCCCATTTTTTCACTTTGAACAACTGCTGTTATCTCACACTTCCACAAGTCCCGGTCAGTATATGCATGTTAGTTTTTGTAAGAGAGAAGTGGCTATGCTTGAACCCACTCTTGCCACATCTGTCCAATGTATGATTTTACATTAGAACATCTATTTATACATCCTTAAAGGCTGCAGATGGTTGCAGAAGAAAGAGTCACAAACTCCAGTGAGATCCTCATGTGAAGGTAAGCTCCGCGTTGTTAGGTTTATCACAAGTTTTTCTTTCTTAGATACTTAAACTTCATTTCATCATGCGTGTGAAAGGCGGACAGGGCGTGATGAGTTGAGTCAAGAACCAATATCACAGCACTCAAGACATTCCCATACTTGCTTTGTCCTCATCTGCAACAGCAAGTGGAGAGTCCCAGTACTAATGGTACCAGTAGCGGTCTGATTATGTGTATATCTGGCAGTTTCTTGGAGTTTTTATGTCGGTCAGAACCTCTGGTCACTCCCTGCAGCATCATTGTATCCAAGCCGTGATGATTTATCTGTTCATCTTCACTATACACACAATTCCAAAGGGCACCGACCACATCTGCCATATACAATACCCCACCTGGTGGTGCAGCCAATCTGTCCACCTGCTCGTTTCCCACCACACCAGCATGTCCTGGGGGAAAAAATCCAACAATCTATTTTTGATTGGTGAATGGAAACCTGTCCTCTGCCCAAAGTATGTCTGTCTGCACCTTTCTCATCATACTTTGTGAGTCCGTTACAATCATGACATACGTGTGGTGTTTGTCCTCCAGCCAGCGGAACACCGTGGTGACTGCCTCCACCTCCATTCTCAGACTAGATGTGGTGCTATCATATCAATGATGTGAGTAATGAAATGGTGAAGAAACTGGAGGCAGTAGAAACTTGTATGTAAAGAAGAATAGTGAGGATACTGTATACAGAGAATAGAACTGAGTGATTGATTGAGAGCTGCAGATATAACAAGATCACTCAACAAATCCATATGAAAGAGACAAATGACATATATGGGGCATATTAAACAGAAGAGATACAGAAATTAGCCTGATCTTTAAAAGAATATTGGACAAGAGAGGCAGTGGATAAAGATGCATGTGGAAAGCTTAATTGGCTCAGCAATAAGTAACACATAAGTAACATCAACTTCTGTCTTGGGTTCGATTCACATTCGAAACGTTTTGAATTACAAAAATTGAACTTTACGCAATACAGACTGAGAATCTGACACTTGTTCTGGTAACCTGAGTCCCCAATGGTCCCATCAAAGTTGCAGTAATCGCAGTCACCTTGAGGTTATAGGCCTATATGCTCCATTCTGCTCTACAAGAACCTTCCCCCTGACTCCACAGCCAGATTTCACTCCATGGTGCTTAGAACCGTCTGTGTATACTATTGAATCATCTCTGCCAGGATTTTCACCTATCAGCTGCTGCACCTCCAACTCTGCCAACCTATTGCACCACTCTCTACACTCTTTGCCCAGTGTGATGATGGCATGCTGGAAGTTGTTCCTGTGTCTGCCACTGTCAGTCCATTCTGTGCATCTGCTGGACAGTATCTTCAGCCTGCACATCCTTACTCTCTATTTCAGCGTCTGTAGAGATCTTTCAGGTTAGCGCGCAATAGCTGCTGTCTGTCATAATTGGTTTCTCACATCTAGACCCTGGCCTGTACCATTGTAACTCTAGACTCTACCGCTATTAGCCAAAGCATATATCTGATTGTTCTGATGGATTTATCTTGTGTACAACCCATGATGGATTTATCTTGTGTACAACCCATGATGGATTTATCTTGTGTACAACCCAACACAATTTGTATTCTTTCATTTTGTATCCGTTTCAGTTTTTCACAATATGAAGCAGATTATGTTAAAATACCCAGTTCATAATCAGTTACCAAGAGGACCAGATAGCTGAACGATAGGCATGTCCCTGTTCCATGTGAGCAGTCACCATGGTAATCAGTGGTGCCTGGCCATATTTGCATTTAATGGTAAATTACTGTAAATCATATATATGTGACAAGCTATGATTAAATGTCAAACCTAGATATTTAGTTTATCACTTATTTCAATAGGTTTGCTCCTATAGAAATGTGTTCAACAAGTCTGCTTTTTCAATGGCTTTGTTCATCAAGCACCAAAAGACAGTGGGATTTTCCATGGTTTAACACTGAAGTGGTCTGATTTAATTGCTCAGTCATCTGCTATAAAGTCCTCTCCAAAATGGACACATCTTATACTCCAGTTATGAACTTAAAATGCCTGCATTGTAGAGTGTATAGATTCATACATCTAGAGACTGTTCTGAGATATTAGTTTACATTCTATCCTCAGTCTGCCTTCAAGGTTTGTGAGTTGAGCAGGCTAGTTTTGTGTACTTTCTTAGGTTTCTTCTCCTCTTTCTTCTTCTTCATCTTTCTACTCCACCACAAACCCTCAATCAAATCGTGCCAAGCTATCCTATCTTTACTATTTCTTTCAATTCCCTTCATGTCCTCCCTACTTTACTTACTTGGGTTTTCTCGACTTATTTTGCTTTCACAATGTTATTTATTCTAACTCATGTAATTGATATATCTAGGTTTCCACTTTGATCGTCGGAAAACCAAGGGAAGGTCTTTGAGTGCTGTATTATCCAAGCCTTTCAACTCTTTGGAAGGGTAAGTACATTTTATGCATATTCATTAGGACAGATTATTGAATGTTTCTGTAAAGAATCTCTCTCAAGTTTGTTAGATGGTATCATGACATGGACTGCAGAATGCATTGTCAACTAAGAATCATTCATCATTATGTGCTATGCTTAGTGACACAATTAATTGTACGTCTCCATACATACTGTCATTTGTGTTCTTGATCAGTTTGACTGCTGTTCCTCATCCATGCCACTTCACTGGCCCATCCAGCATTTTCTCCCTCTTTTGTTGATCTCTGCCTCTAGTACCCTCAGTCTTCCCAGTGGTCACAATCCTCTTCAGACCCCACCCTTTTGTAAAGTAGAAAAGAAAGGTAAGGACCCCTTTTTTACAGCCATACAGCATATTGGGCATATGGTGTTAGCTCGATTGATTGATTGATTGATTGATTTAGGAACCGACATCACAGCATTCGGGATATTTTTATAGCTCGATATTTTTATAGACCAATCAGCACTTGAAGGGTGACCAATCAGCGCTTGAGGGGTGACCAATCAGTGCTTGAGGGTTGACCAATCAATACTTGAGGGGTGACCAATCAGCATTTGAGGGGTGACCAATCAGCATTTGAGGGGTGACCAATCAGCACTTGAGGGGTGACCAATCAGCACTTGAGGGATGACCAATCAGCACTTGAGGGGTGACCAATCAATACTTGAGAGGTGACCAATCAGCACTTGAGGGGTGACCAATCAGCACTTGAGGGGTGACCAATCAATACTTGAGAGGTGACCAATCAGCACTTGAGGAGTGACCAATCAGCACTCTATTGGTGACCAATCAGCACTTGAGTAGTGACCAATCAGCACTTGAGGGGTGACCAATCAGCACTTGAGGGGTGACCAATCAGCACTTGAGGGGTGACCAATCAGCACTTGAGGGGTGACCAATCAGCACTTGAGGAGTGACCAATAAGCACTCGATTGGTGACCAATCAGCACTCGATTGGTGACCAATCAGCACTCGATTGGTGACCAATCAGCACTTAAGGGGTGACCAATTAGCACTCGATTGGTGACCAATCAGCACTCGATTGGTGACCAATCAGCACTTGAGGGGTGACCAATCAGCACTCGATTGGTGACCAATCAGCACTCGATTGGTGACCAATCAGCACTTGAGGAGTGACCAATCAGCACTCAATTGGTGACCAATCAGCACTTGAGGAGTGACCAATCAGCACTTGAGGGGTGACCAATCAGCACTCGATTGGTGACCAATCAGCACTCGTTTGGTGACCAATCAGCACTTGAGGGGTGACCAATCAGCACTCGATTGGTGACCAATCAGCACTTGAGGAGTGACCAATCAGCACTCTATTGGTGACCAATCAGCACTTGAGGAGTGACCAATCAGCACTCGATTGGTGACCAATCAGCACTTGAGGAGTGACCAATCAGCACTTGAGTAATCAATCAGCACTTGAGGAGTGACCAATCAGCACTCGAGGAGTGACCAATCCGCACTTGAGGGGTGACCAATCCGCACTGAGGAGTGACCAATCAGCACTTGAGGAGTGACCAATCAGCACTTGAGGGGTGACCAATCAGCACTTGAGGGGTGACCAATCAGCACTTGAGGAGTAATCAATCAGCACTTGAGGAGTGACCAATCAGCACTTGAGGCGTTACCAATCAGCACTTGAGGGGTGACCAATCAGTACTTGATTGGTGACCAATCAGCACTTGAGGGGTGACCAATCAGCACTTGATTGGTGACTAATCAGCACGTGAGGAGTGACCAATCAGCACTCGATTGGTGACCAATCAGCACTTGAGGAGTGACCAATCAGCACTTGAGTAATCAATCAGCACTTGAGGGGTGACCAATCAGCACTTGAGTGACCAATTAGCACTTGAGGGGTGACCAATCAGCACTTGAGGGGTGACCAATCAGCACTTGAGGGGTGACCAATCAGCACTTGAGGGGTGACCAATCAATACTTGAGGGGTGACCAATCAATACTTGAGGGGTGACCAATCAATACTTGAGGGGTGACCAATCAATACTTGAGAGGTGACCAATCAATACTTGAGGGGTGACCAATCAATACTCGAGGGGTGACCAATCAGCACTCGATTGGTGACCAATCAGCACTTGAGGGGTGACCAATCAGCACTTGAGGAGTGACCAATCAGCACTTGAGTAATCAATCAGCACTTGAGGGGTGACCAATCAGCACTTGAGTAATGAATCAGCACTTGAGGGGTGACCAATCAGCACTTGAGTGACCAATTAGCACTTGAGGGGTGACCAATCAGCACTTGAAGAGTGACCAATCAGCACTTGAGGGGTGACCAATCAGCACTTGAGGAGTGATGAGGTCAATATCACGCCGGCCACCTTTACTGTCCATGACCAATTTTAGACTGGGTCGACCTGGGAGCCCAGCGTAAATAAAAAAAAATTGCTTTGGTGCAAATTTGAACTATGACCACCGGATTGGCAGAGAAGCCTGCTAACCACTGGGCTGCCACAACTTCCCCTCTCATAATGTGACCCAAAAATGCTGATTGTCTTGTCTTGATGAGTGTTATGACTTGTGTTTGTAAAATGGCAATACTTGGGCATTGGTCTTCTTAGCCATCCTTGAGATTTGTAGCACATATTGTACAAAATAAATGACATTGAGGTGCATAAAGTGGGGCAGAGTTAAGAATGCTCATGGTGGGCTTGCTGTCAATCAAAGTAGAAGGAGACTCATATTTGTAGATGTTGTTTTCTTCATGGACAAGGGAAAAGACAACAACAACAACAACACACGCACCTGCACGTTCTGGCATACCTACAAACAGGTCTCTATTGGTTTGTTCATTTTGTTGGGAAGGCATCTTCATCCACCAACTCGTTTAGCATGGAGGTAGAGTTAGTCTCATATCTGATACTGTTGTTGGGGTGTGAAGTGTTAGGCTTCCACATATTCTAGGTCACATTGTATGAGGTGGGGTGGCCAGTTCCCTTACTCCATGTCAGAAATAGTTGTTATTTGTACATCAGTGGACAGATTAATGTGAGGGAGGGGTGGCATGGGAGCAGACACAATGGTCATTTGTGGGACAAGTGGGAAATGACTCATGGCAAGAGAAAGACACCAGGAGTCATAACCCGGATGGGCCCGCCCACATTAAGTGTCAGAAAAGTAAAGGGCCGAAACAATCCAGGGAGATGCTGCTCTACTGATAATCAGAAGCTTCCTGTCATGCTTGCTTCGCGATAGTTTTTAATCATTGTAAATGAGATTATTAATTTGTAGTCATGAATCATTTATATGTGAGGCTTGTAGGTTTTTGTAGGTGAGGTAATTAATTTGTTGGTGAGATGAATAATATGTATGTGAGGTTTGTAAGTTTTTGTAGGTGAGATAATTAATTTATAAATGCTGAATTCTTTAACTGTATAAATTTTCACTGCAGGACTGTACCTCCAGCAATGAGAATATTCCAGCCTCCTGACAAGAAAACCAAGATGTGTGGTGATTCCAGCTACACAACTACGACCACCAGTAGTAGTGCCACCATCACCTGCAGCACCAGCCACAGTGGTGTTATAGCCAGCAATGCCAGGTCCACATCCTCATTTGTGTCACCATCAACATCAGCACCAGCATGCAAGTATAGCAAGATGACATATCACAATGAGACCTTAGACAGTTCTAACAGATCCAAGCATGATCTGTCTCACAAGAAGGCATCAGTAGAAACCACCACAGGGTTAGGAAATTCAAACGAACAATTTCTTTGTGAGGATAGCAATTCAGGAAGACTTCATTCCTTTGTTGGAGTACCAAACTGGAGTGATGCAGCTACAGAACCTTCCAACTCTCCAGGCTCAAATCCATCACTTAATGTGGCCCCAGGAACTGTTTTAGTTAGCCAGTGCTCTTCCATCGGACATCAACCCAATTCTATCAATGATAGTACTTCACACCACAACCATATCCCTCTTGAAGTAATGCTGGATGAATCTAGAATGAAACAAGATGCAATCATCAGAAACAAACGTAAAAGGACGGTTCGCCCGGTTTGTGGGCGCTGGCTGGAGTTAAGGAAAAGAAAAGAAACTCTGAAGACATTTCAGTCTTTAGGATTGAACCCAGAGACTGGCTTGGCCAGAGAAGAGGTAGGCAGATGTGAGTTAGATCAGGTTTGTTTAGTGACTGCTGACTTTATGGGATTTCTGCAGTTTTGTTAAGTGACTGTTGACTTTATGGGATTCCTGCAGTTTTGTTAAGTGACTGCTGACTATGGGATTTCTGCAGTTTTGTTTAGTGACTGTTGACTTTATGGGATTCCTGCAGTTTTGTTTAGTGACTACTGACTTTATAGGATTCTTGCAGTTTTGTTTAGTGACTGCTGACTTTATGGGATTCCTGCAGTCTTGTTTAGTGACTGCTAACTTTAAGGGATTCCTAGGTTTGTTTAGTGACTGCAGACTTGTGACTGCTTGTTTCCCCATTTAGCTGCATATAAACCCACAGCTCAGTCCATAGCCATATAAATTTTATCCCCAGGGGAGGATAACACTTGGATTCAAACCCAATACCACCACCTTTATATGTGGCTGGATTCCCCACCACACCACCATGTCTGAAGTTAAATACTAGGGATTAAGGCATGCTGATGCACTATAATCAAAATCCCATTCACCAAGACCTCTCTTCACCTTCTTGCCTGGGAAACGGACACTTTGTCTTGCTAATGTAGGGGGGATAGACCACTGAGGATGGACTACCACTGTGAAATAGAAAGATATGTTTAAATCTACGATCACCTGACTTACATGTGAGTGCTGTGTTATTCTATGTCGATCAGTGTCACTGCGTGCTCAGTCCTGTTATTCAGCAGCAATCCCAAAATATTTCTGCTCAGTTGCCATAAAGGACGACAGTATTGGCATGCTTGACCAGGCTTTATTTTGAATTTGTGGAGTCGGGCTAACATCAGTCTCATTAGTTTATACCAGCCAGGTCCTTACTGCATTGACTATATGAACCATGCCCATGCTTCTTCCTGTTTGTATTGTTATATTATTTGCCAGCTGGTCTGCGCCTTTTACCCTGTCATGTCTGGGTGCTTACACCGGAGTTCTGTGAAGTGTCACTTCGATTGCTGTTAATCCATTTGGAGCATAGACTACTAGTTGAGAATTTCTGTAGCATGTTAGGGGAGTGAATGTGTGTGTACATTGGAGTAATATCTGTGGGAAAAAAAAAAGGATGTGCCTGTTAGCTTCATAATTAATTCTGATAGAAGCGAAATGTGCCAGGCATTAAATTGCGTAGGCTGTTGTATGTGTTTTCTTTGTTCAAGTTTACAACAGAAAAACATTGCTTTGAATGCTTTTGTCATTGAAAATAAAAACTGTCATTTACTGCCTACATAGTACCTTGTGGTGTATGGCAGGGGGGGGGGGGGTCTTGAGCCTGAGGAATTAAGGCCGCCTGGCTAGTGCAGTCGCCGCAAACTGCAGGTTAGGGTTTTCTTTTTGCCCCCGACAAAAAAAAATCCACACCTTACCGAGTATTCGAACCCGGGTCTCCTGAAGGAGAATCCGGCATTCTAGCCACTCGACCATCTGCTCCTTGTAATCATGAAAATTTTATTATTTGAATGATTGTTTCAATTAGCTTCTCAATCATGGACTGTCAGACTCATGCCTAGAGGTCAACTGCCTCAACGCTGGAAACTTCAGATTTGACCTGCGCCGCTTCTACCCTTGTCTGGATGCCAGTGTTCTCGTGGGAGATGGAGCACTTCTAGTACCTGATAAATATGGCTTTTCTGGAGCCGAGGAATTTTACAGGTGAGGGTTCCAGGTGAATCCATCCGCGTGTAATTAATCTGTGACTTGTTTGAGAGCTCTGTTGTTGAGTTGTTCATGTCTATAAAAACTAGTGGAGTTGGAAGTTAGTGATGGCTTGATGAATCCATCCTCATGTGATTAATTTGTGACTTGTTTGAGAGCACTGTTTTTGAGTCGTTCATCTCTATATGAACTAGTGGAGTTGGTAGTTAGTGATGGCTTGATTACGTCCTGGTACGCAAGTAAGACAGTTAATGTGAGGAATCTTGTCAGCTCCCCGTATGAGGTATGCAGTATGTAGGGAGCTTATAATGTACAATTTTCATTGGGAATTGCTGTGACCTTATTTCTGAGGAAAACACAAAGAATCCGATGGACAGGCAGAAAAACGAATGAGAAAGTTCTTCAAGAAAGAAATTAAAACCATACTTTCATTAAAGAAAGTTGGCATAGACAGTCAAGATTTTTCAGGCACATTATCAAGAGAATCAAACTTTTAACCTTAGTGACAACTCGCAAAATTGATGGGAAAGGAGCAAGGTGAAGGCAAAGAGATAGATATCTGGATGGCTTGGCCACGTCATAATCAGGTCAAGAACACAGACCTGATCCTTGACTCTGGTGGTCGTGTGAGATTGCAAACCATGGCCGCCCATGATTATCACATGGCAAATGATGATGCTGATGTTGCAGTCTCACAGAAATAAAAGGTAATAGCCCTTGGCCGACTATCACAGTGAAGATTATGGTCTGTCCACCTTTCATTAGCAAGACTAAGAGTCTGATTTCCCTGCAGGGAGGGGAGAGGAGGTCTTGCTCAGTGGGGTATTTGATTCTGGCACACACATGTCTTCCACCCTAATGTTTGACCTAATTCCATCTTCCCTGTAGTCTGTTAATGAGTTCTTTATTGCATCTTTAGCCTTGTGTGAAATTATCCA
This sequence comes from Cepaea hortensis, assembly GCA_963921405.1. Lineage (NCBI taxonomy): Eukaryota > Metazoa > Mollusca > Gastropoda > Stylommatophora > Helicidae > Cepaea > Cepaea hortensis. Next base: position 87,293,606 of record OY992884.1, on the reverse strand, counting down.
TGACTGTTCTGATTTCCTTCAGTTCACTTTAGGAGAGTGAGCTCTTTGCATGAACTCCACAGCACTAACAATGATCCCAATTTAGAAAGTAAAGAACCCTGATTCACACTTGGTGGTGTTTTGGATTTATGCTGCTATGCCCTGAATTTTATAGATCAGTTGGCATTCAGTAAGTAATGTGGTAAATCTCACGACAGGATTCAAATATACATATACCATAATCCACAGATAATAGGTATTCTGTTATGGGTAAGTTATTTTTAAAACAATGTTGCCTTGGCAGTAGCTAAATGGCTTACTTCTTATAATTTTAAACTGTTCAGTTTTCATATGCACATGGGGCCTCCCAGTTGTTCATTTGCCTTATCCAAGAAGGTTAGCATCTTGTTCTTTGCCCACAAACCGTGAAGAATGTGGTATTGTCAGGTTGCTCTTGACATACACATTTAGAAAATTGAACTCTAACGTTAAATCAGTGCTAATGTAAGGATCAGGAACACGGAAAATGATAAAAACTAATTGCTAATAAAGTACAGATATTCTGTAATTGGTACCTGCGCAGAATAGAAGAACAACAATGGTAGGACAGAGACTGACCAATGGAGAGAACTAGAACCAGTGAATCAGGAGGTGAGGAAAAGATATTGGTGTTGCATACGACACACATTGAGAATTATATTAGTATAATTAGGAAGTCTTTTATCTCACACCCTCAGGGCAACAAGATAGAAGAAAACCTAAAATCACACGGAGACGGAAATTATAAACAGGTGATAATATGGGGAGGGCTTGGAAGGGATTGCAGCGTCGTAGCAAAGGGCCACCCCATAATGCTCAGTCCTGTGCCAGTGAATATCACACAAAATGCTTCTCACTGTCCTATGTGAAAAGTGGAATAGACAGGAGTCTTGACACATTAGCAGCACACAATCAAGTACATGCATAAGGCCACTGCCAGAATGCCAACACAACAGTCTACCACTAAAATTACAGGTCATCGTCGATGTAAGCGGCAGTCACTAGAAAACCAGCTACTAGCGACTAACATGTATTAATATTTGTAGCATTACTGCTCACAGTATAATATCCTCATGTTTAGCCTGGGTCCACTAAAGCCTCTTGTGTGAACAATTTGTGGTAATAAACCTATTATTATCACATCTTCTAATTTTCCATTCACACATCTTATTTAGTGACATAAAACGGCATAATAACTAATAACATATAATGCCATTATAGCTAATAAAATATAACATCAATACTAATAAGATATCATAGCGAATAACATATAATTGCATCATAACAAATAACGTATGACACCATAACTAACATATAACCCAGGCAGTGACACATGTATTTGTCCTTGGGCAGCAGTATATTTTTAAAAATATTAATAAAAAGGTTTACAACGTCACTGATTTTTTTCCGGATTTAACTGTTCTAATCCCTTGCCATGACGAAGATCACATCTCTTTATTCAGTGACTGGAGATTTCAATCATTAAGACTACTAACTGTACCTTCCCCCAACTCTGTTAACAATTAATCTTTCAAGTTTCCTAATTACTTTCAGGGCATTGTTGACTTTGGATGGAGTGGACCCAAAGTTGGTGGATGAGGCATGGGTTCAGAACCATTACAGGTGGATTGTATGGAAACTGGCAGCATACGAAGTCTGTTTCCCTGGTGTCTTTGCTGGCAGGTAGTTTGAACTTAATTATCAAATGCAGCTTTGTCTTGTAGGTTTTGTTTTTGTTTGTGAAGGATCACTTTCAATGCACACAGATATCATCATTAGTGCTCCTGTCTCCACCCATAGATCACACAAGTAGAATCTTAGCACAGTGCACAAATTCCATAACAGCAGCGAGGATCCAGTTTGTGCACATTAAAATATATGCTTGTGAAACCTGGACTGTTTATCAGCGACATGCTATGAAATTAAACCACTTCCACACAGTCTGTCTTAGGAAGCTACTGAAGATTAAATGGCAAGACAAGATCACAGACACTGAAGTCCTAGATAGAGCGTCCATGCCCAGTATCCACACCCTACTAATGAAGAATCATATTCGCTGCGCTGGTCACTTAACTCGCATGCCAGATCACAGGCTCCATTAATGAATTTTTTACGGCGAGTTGCGTTGTGGTAAACGCTCCCATGGCGACCAGACGAAACGCTTTAAAGACACTGAAAATTTCACTGAATGCTTTTGGAAATCATCCTGACACCTGGGAGACTGCTGCCAGAGACCGAAATTCGTGACGTGCATCATTACGTAAGGGTGCAGTCACGTGTGAGGCAACCAGAACTGCAAGAGCTGTGAAGAAAACACAGGACAGAAAAACCACTGCAGGAAGTCCTCCTCCAGAAACATCAAGCATACTTTGTCCACATTGTCAAAGAACATTTCGAGTCAAAATAGGCCTTATCAGCCATCTTAGAACTCACAGCTCCATACTTTCAACCCCACTGGATGAAATGAATGGTCATCATCATTCTTGATGGACAAACAAAACACTCACTCACACACCCACCCACACCCACTCCCGGACAGACACAGACAGACAGACACACACACACAGACACACACACACACACAGACAAAGAGACACAGACAAGAGAGAGACAGACAGACAGAGCAGAATCACACATGCTATACATTTATTTGTGGGTAGCCTTTTTAATTTGCCAGCTCTGAGGTGAAAGGGTTACAGACACAATACATGATCCTGCATACCGTGTTAGAAACACAGCTACATGCGATTTGACAGCAGAACACCTTGCGTTGGTTTTCTTACAGTGGTATCAGTGCCGGTCATTGTTAGGAAAGGAAATCTACACTCAGATAGAGAGAACCTTTTAACTTTCATGGAATTTGTTTAGAAGTAAGCCTTACATAAATACATGCCGAAGTGGGACATATAGGCACATTCAGGTCACCTACCACAAATTTTGATGTTGCCATTTCTTTGATTACCTATAATACTTTGAAGTTTCATGTTAAATTCCTCCTTTACTGGTCCACAGTACTTTGAAGTTTCATGTTAAATTCCTCCTTTACTGATCCATCCTTATCATTTGTTGGCAACACTGGATCACATTCATGTTCGCTTTCTTGTTTGTGATTTTCAATGTTACTTTTATTCTAGAAATCCCTGCTCCCACTCTGTTAGTACTTTCTCTGCCTCTTAGGATAGCGTAATGACCACTCCTTGACTGTGAGGGGCATCTTCCTCTGTAAGGCTTCCTCAGGCATTGTTTCACCTGTGTTAGAAGCTTTTTGCCTGCTCCATTTCTTTCACATAATCCCACAATGGTAATCTTATATTTAATTTCTTCCACCATTCATTTTGGTGTGCTGGTGGCTAATAGTGCCAGTTCTGTGTTGATTGACGAGGCACATTGTTCTCCCAATGTTGCTCTCATGTCTGGCCTTGCCAATTCTTCTCCTGAATCTGTCATTCTGGACAGTGCTGTAGATTCGCTGGCGTCAAAGTCCTCCACTCTTGACATCTCTCTGAGGGCATTAATAACATCAACACAGTCCATTGACTGGCCATCTGCAGAAAATGAATATGTTCTAATGACATCATTTTTCAGGTTCATCAGCTCACACTGTGACATGTTAAGTCTTCTGGCTTTTGGCCATCCTTTGACAGCCTGCCTCTTTCCCAACCAGGCCTTCATAACCGCTCTGTTTCACCATGGTGGTTGCAACTATCTTTCTTATCTCTTTTGGGTGGAGTTTAGTTTTCTTCATCTAATCTTGCCTAGATGCGGTACATTGGTACCAGAATAGAAGGGAGGTCTACACCAACCTCTCTTTGATGGATACAGATTCCTTTTAGGGCTTAAACAGCCTGAACTTCAATGGGTTAAATTGAAGAGTGAAAACAGTCTTCTAGAGGATTCTCAAAAGACTAACACAGATATGATTCGGTGGGGAAATGACACATATGCCTGGCAGTCTAACATATAAAAGAAATTCATACACATCTTAATTATTGTGTTTCATAAAACCATGGAATATGCGGGGGTTCATCTGTCGCTAAATGCCAGGGTTGATTCCAGTATCCTTCAAAAGACATGTAACTAACAGCTCACAACTAACCTGTCTCTGGTTGTCTGGTTCCAACGTTTGTGTGTGTCACTGACTCAATGTTCTCACTGACTCTTACAGAAGTCTGACTCCGGAGGTTGTCATGCTACAGTTGAAGTACCGATATGATCGTGAGATTGATGGCTGTCACAGGTTAGTGTTTATGCAGTTTGTGTGATAACCTGGGAGATTATAAACTGGGGTTGTTGGTACACTATCCTGAAATTGTTTGGAGACTATCCTGGGGTTGTTGAGACATTATATACCAGGATTGTTGCGAGGTGATATCTTAGGATAGTTGGGAGATTATATCTTGAAACTATGGGGAGACTATCCTGGGATTTTAGAGAGATTATATGCTGGAATTGTTGAGATATCCTGGAATTGTTAGGAAAATATCCTGGAATTTGTTTGGTGAATATCCTGGGATTGTTGAGATATTATATCTTTGAACCGTGGGGAGACTATCCTGGGATTTTGGGGATATTATATTCTGGAATTGTTGAGATATATCTTGGAATTGTTGAGATATGATATCCTGAAACTGTTGGAAGACTAACCTGGGATTTTGGGGAGATTATATCCTGGAATTGTTGGGAAAATATCCTGTCATTATTTCCCATATATTATTGTACTTTTAGTGTTGCACTTTAATTCTTATTGTTGTATTCACTTTTAATATTGCTCTTACAGTAATACTTTTGCACTTTTCATGTAAAATAATAAAAAGAAAAAACATGAGAACACAAACATTTTCTTGGAGGTAAGGCAGTCAGTGCAGTACTAACCACATCAGCCATGAAGTATTAGTTGGTCAAGAAAATATGAGCTTAGTTCCATATCCCAGATATGCCAGGATGGCATGGGAACTGGGTTGAGCTCATGCATACCCTATGGGGGAGGGGAGATCTTACATACACATGAATTGCTGATGCACGCACAGGGAGAGAGAGAGAGAGAGATGAAACCTTGGCAGCATAGTGGTTAGTATGCTGAGCTGTTGATCCATCCTATAACTTATTGATAATCCACAGCAAGCATATTAATTTAGCTCGTAGAAACCGTAACACCAACAAAGAGCGAACTCTCTAATGGAAAAATAAGGACGTGGCTCCAGTAAAAGTTTAACACCGTTTTAATTTGGTGTCACAGATTAAACAATATAATATAGTGTCACTAGATATCGGTACCCGTCCACCGAGCTCACCTCTATCTAACGTGTGCACAATTAAATACGTTCATACCTGCATCATTATTCACCTTGCCACCTAGCCTATTTCTATTCCACTATCCTGTGCTCCTGGCCGTTACGTTTCTTGATAGATTCATTTAGTTTCATAGTTGCTTTCCAACAATTGCCTCCGGTTATTATCCACTTGAAGCTCAAATATACTTGCTTGGATCCAAATATCCAATTCGGTTCCACAATCGAAAAACACATCTAACCTTGAAGATGGTACCACAGCGTCTGTTTCTTTGTTGTCCTGTGACGTCTCTTGTATCCCTTAGCTTCGTTGGTTAACTATCCACTTTAGTGCATCCTTAGGAAAAATCCCTCTATCCTCTTTCTGTATCCTGTGTTGGCGTGCTCGCTATCTGGCATAGTAGGCTTGCCTGTCAAGACAGTTGGCAGAGTTCAATTCCCAGAAGATTCAGGAATATTTTGTCCAAACAGTACAGTTCTGGGGTGGACACAACCTCATAAAAAGAGGTACCAGACAATTTTTTGAATTGTCTGTGAATTATCTGAGAAGGAATGGTGGCGAGCAAGGAACTGATCATCCCACACATATGTCATAACCTAGAATATGTGAAGGTCTGACACCTCACACACCAATGGCTGTATCTGCTATGGGGCTTTATATATACATATATGTATGTGTGTGAGAGAGAGAGAGAGATGCACTGACAGTACATGTTCAGTGACAGTGATGGTGATGGCGATAATTAACGATGTTGATGTTGGTTGTCAAGACGACACTGATTGTGATGATAATAATGGGGATGTTAATGATTATGGTGATGGTAGAGTGGTAGTAATGACGAGTATGATAATGACAATTAGATAATGATGAAATAATGATGATAATGCTGGTAGTGCTAATTCACATGTACAATATAAGGGATGCACAAGTATAAACACATTGAACATGGATAAACAGATTGAAATGTGGGTCTCCTTGGCGAATTGGTTAAGTTATCTGCCTCATGCTGTAAAGGTTGTAGGATTGCTCCCCGGACTGTGCCATTCAGACCAACTTTTCCGGAGACTTGGGGGCAATTGCTGGAGCTACGGAGTGTGTGCTTTGTGTGATGCTCTAGGCAAGCAGCTTGCTGTTCTGTGAAGAGAATGAACTACCTTTATTTTTAAAGGGTCACAAATTGAGTACACTAGCAAATCTTACATTTTTCTCTTCCAATCATTCATCTATCATACATCAGTAATCTATTGTGCATGTTAGTTTGTTAGTCACGGTTCCAACTTCATGGCAAAGGGTCGCCCCATTATGCTCCGTTCCTCTGCCAGTGAATATCACACACAATGCTCCTCACTGCCCCATATGAAAAGTGGCCAACACCAACACCTCGCACAGATTTACTATGCTGCTGCTAGAATGCCAACACAAAAGTCCGCCACGAAAAATACAGTTCATCGTCGATGGAAGTGACAGTCACTAGAAAACCAGCAGCCACACATTACTGCATAAGGCAACCCAGTTAGTTAAGCGACCGGCCGGCGGCCATTTGTCTGAACATGCACTTCATGCTACTTTTAACCACAGACAGATGTAAAAACACTCCACACCAAATGCACAGCTCACTGTTTCGCTCCATGCGCTCAACTCGGTAGCAGGGCGACGGAACCATTATTATGCAGATTACATTCTCATAGGAAAAATAACATTGTCAAATGAATGTTGTGAACATAAACAATGCATACTACCATATTATGAGACAGGCAGGCAGGCAGACACACATATACACATACTTTCATACCTCCATACATGCTTACATCATTTACACAAACTCTTACAGTTATACATCCACTTAATAACACACTCCCTTGCATATACATATACTTACATTCATAAACTTACATACATGCATTCTCTCTCTTTCTCCATCTCTCACTCTCTCCAAATCAGGTTAGGTGAAACTCGTGGTTGACTCTCTCAACTTTAATACAGTTTCTTAAACATATTGATGCATATTAACACATGGCAAAGTATGTCAGTTAAAGAAAGCACACAGTGAGTTTTAGCATATGGTTGTAAATACAAAAATAATAGTTAATCAGTATCAGTTAGCCAGGTATGCTTGTGTTGGTCAGATGTGGCCTAAGAATACCACAGTGAAAAGAAAAAGTTTATATATAATGGAGCTGTCTCTTGGAACTACATTTTTGTTGACTGTTTGTCATGCAGGTCTTCCATCAAGAAAATATTAGAAAGGGATGACACTCCATGCAAACGACTCATCTTGTGTGTTGCCTCTGTGACAAAAATGCTAAATGGCCAGGTAAGTAAGGAAATTTTAGTCCAAGGTATTGTAGGTAGATAAGTAGGCATGCAACAACTGGTACAATGGAAAAGCTTTTCTGGATTTCTTTCTTTCTGTGTATTTTATCTCAATGGAAGCCAGACAGGGGAGAGGCAGGAACACCTAGAGGAAAACGTAGTAGAGGAAGATCTTTGACTAGTGGGAGCTACATTGTGAAGGGGCTGGTGTATATTGTGTTCTTGTTTTTTGTCTCTCTCTCTCTCTCTCTCTCTCTCTCTCTCTCTCTCTCTCTCTCTCTCTCTCTCTCTCTCTCTCTCTCTCTCTCTCTCTCTCTCTCTCTCTCTCCTCCTCCCCCCTCTCTCTCTCTCCCCCCCCCTCTCTCTCTGTGCACTCTGACAGATTACTTATCATCCATCTCTTGATGTTATCTTGCCACTTAAATCACTGCTTACCTCTTGCTTATCTTTCAGCATATCCTGCTTGTGTGATCTATCTTGTGATGTTATCTTCCTACTTATTTCACCATCTACCTCTTGTAAGACTGCATTTAAAGAATCCTTGTTGATCTACCTCTGCATGTTATCTTCCTACTTTCATCAAACCCCCCCCCCCCCCCCCTGCATATCCCTTACAGGACATTGCAGCCAACACCAGCATTTTTCAGCTGCTGTTGATTTCCTGGCAAGTTTTTTTTACGTTCAGTAGTTTACTTACATCACTGCCTACTATTAGTTTTCCTACCTTAAAATGTTCATTCTGGTATGATTTCTATCCATTGACAAACAAGCCTGAATTTCACAAACAGAGCAACAACAATGGCATAGTGTCCAGCAGTCCTGACAGGGATGATAATGCTAGTGGTTGTAGCAGTGACATTAATTATGATCTTGCGGTGGCAATGTTGATTATGGTGAGTTGAGTTGAGTTAAGAACTGACATCACTGCACTCAGGACATTCCCATACGTGCTCTGTCCCCTCGTTCAACAGCTATCATTATGGTGATCAAAACAATGGTGGTGGTGGGAAGGTAATGAAGGTAAGTATAATGACAATAATTATAATCATGATGTAATATTCTTCAAGTACCTGGACTACAGCAGATTTAGGTGTCCATGACTCTTCATACCTGTCTGTCCTGTGATATTTCAATGTTAATGTTTGTTTATATTATTATTTTTTTCACATCTATATAAGCTTTCCACGTATATCTTGTCTTCCAGTGCTTCTCTAAGTTTTATTTTTCCACGTGAATTTATTTTATTTATTTATTTGTTTTGTTGATGTCCCCAATAAATTTCATTTGTCTTGTCCACTTGGATTTGATTAGCGATATAGTGAGGCCTGCAGCTGTCACTACCTCAACATTTGTTTTCTTTTCTGTTCAAAATATTCTCAACATTCTTCTATAAAACAACACCACCACTGCCTCCATATCCCCCATCACATGGTCATGGTGATGTTATTGGCAGTAATGACACTGGTAATGGTGATCATCATCAAGTGCCACGCCGTAAGGGTGGCCAGTCATGGTTTGCCATCTCACTTGATCACCTGAGTTTTGGATCAGGTCTGTGTTCATGTCTCGATTATGCCATATGGCCTAGTCATCCAGAAATTTAACTCTTTCTCTTCCATTTGCTCTTTTCCCAGCAGTTTTATCAGTTGTCACGAAGTATTAATTTTATTTCTCAAAATATTATAATCATCATCATGTGCCATGCTGGTAAGCATGGGCGGTCATGTTGTGCGATTTCACTCGATCACCATAGTCGTGGATCAGCTCAGTGTTCCTGTCTCGACCAAGCCATCCAGGTATTTACTTCTCTGCCTTCCCCTTGTTCTCTTTCCCTCGATCTTGCCAGTTGTCACCATGTTCTCCAGTTTATTTCTTCTCATAACGTGACCAAAAATCTTGACTGTCCACATCTAATTTCCTCATAATATAGTGGTAAGGATAATGCATATAAAGATGACGAAGATTGTGACGATGATGCTAATAACTAAACTAAATGATGATGTTAATAATGAAACGAAGCCGTTAATTATGTCACATGTGCAGTTTTCAGTTGAGCTGACAGACGGGTGGTACGTGATACCAGGCCAGCTGGATGACTGTCTGACACAGCTTGTAGCCAGGAAAAGAATACAGCCAGGGGATAAGATTGTCACCAGTGGGGCAGAGTTGATCGGCTGTGTGGATGGGTGTTCACCTCTAGAGGTTTGTATTTTTGTTCCTCATCCTACATTGCTGTAGTTGCACAGTGGACAGTGTATAAGTTTACAGGGTAGTGGTTTAAGTTCAATTCCTAGTGAAGAAATGTTATCTTCCTAACTGAGAGGTCACCAGTCTCATAAAATGGATACATGAAAGTTCTCTGGAAATGAAACAGTGGTGGGAGACAGGAAGTGGTCACGTAGCCTTCATGACATGTTGAGTGCATGTGATAATCTGTAATCTGACAACCCTACGGCATGTTGGTTTGTCTTCTGCATGAATATGAGCAAATGTGTCTTGTATGGGCCTTGACTGAAGACAGTATACACGACACAGATCAGATCGCACCTGTGTGTCCCTAGGACCCAGAAGGAAAGCAAAGAGTGACACTGTTACCTACCATGCAAGCTGTAAGAGGTGACTAAGGTGTGTTAGAGTGAGACTGACTTCCCCATTCTATAGAACTGACTACCTCATTCTATATTTAAAAGGTAGTTGCATATACTTATAAGATATTGCAGTCAACCCCAGCATTTATTTTGCTGTTTGTGATCTCTTAGCAAGTTTACATTCAGTAGTTTGCCATTGCTTTGTGAACGACGGCACCCATACCATTTAAAAACAAACAACTAATGCAAGGCGGTCTGCTGCTAAATCGCCCACAGTTGTGTTTCGAATGTGGTATGCAGGATTACGAACTGTGTCCGTAACCCCTTTATTTTGCCGTTTGTTGAAGAGCCACTTCTAGTCATTGTGTCCTATCATCGACACTTCTATCTTACAAGGACTTACAAGTATGGTCGAATAGATAAGAGCGCTCATTCTTAAACTTCCTGTGTGTTGATGCCGAGGTAGCGAGTTCAGCCCTTAAACCAGTCAGTTGGACTAAAATGTTGACTTCTCATCCTTGACTTGGGGATGTAAATTACAAGTATCTTTGAACTCGGAATGGGTTCGCCTGATGGTGAGGGACACTGGTAATAGGGAAAGCTAATCCACAAGCAAAAATCAGTCTAGTGCACTAGAAGTAGTGGCATGTGTATGGATATGCTTGAGTTTAAATCGAGTGAATACCCCAAACAAATATCAGTTAATCAATTGCTCTTTTGAGAACACACAACCCCACACTTTCACACATTTATATCTCAATAGTGTTACCTCCTTCAGCTGCTACTCCACTACCCATTACTTGGCACCTTATAACAAATAATGTCTCAAATATTTCAGCTGAAGGAAGGCACGGTGTTGAAACTTCACGGCAACTCCACTCGACCCGCTCCATGGTATAGCAGGCTTGGGTATTGTGTCCCTCCCTCAGCCTTGTGTGTCCCGCTCAGGTCCCTGAGTCCCGCTGGAGGCTTGGCTTCTTGTGTGGATGTGGTTTTCTGCAGGAAGTATCCAGTTATGGTATGTTTCATTCATTCATTCATTCATTCAATTTAATTCATTAATAATCTGAGATTGATATCACTATGCAGTCTTTTTTCAGCCTTTCTTTATCTGTAATGGAACACAAAGGTACTGTTTGATTCTGAGGACACACAATAAATCAATCAATCAGGTGCCATCTCCACAATGAAGGTTGGCTGCCATGGATCTCCAACACTGTCTGTCTCTCGTCTTGATTGTACATTCTGTCAGACAGCTGTTCATCCATCTCTTGATGCTATCTTCCCACTTGTATAGTTGTCTACCTCTTGCCTTCAACCTTACTATCTGGTATAGTTTTTATAAGAGTGTTATGTTTTTTAATGTGGCTGAAATGTTTCACTTGTCTCATTTTATGTCTGTCACCATGTTTCTTTTTATTCCCAGCTTTTCTAGAACCTTGGTATTTGATTGTGTTTGTTTCCATGAAATATGACATATTCTTCTGTTTATTCACATTTCCAGAACCTCTATTTGACTTTCTAATTGCTTGTTCATTGTCCTGGTTTCCGCGCCATATAAATAAAATTAGACAAATAACAGTAAAAACAAGCACATATACATATGATCAGGGCCTCAGTCAAATAACACAGTAAAATCAAGCACATATATGACCAGAGCCACAGTCAAATAACACAGTAAGAACAAACACATACATATGACTAAGGCCTCATTTAAATAACACAGTAACAACAAAACCATATAGACATGACCAGGACATCATAATTAATGTAGGGGATAATGATGAAAATAATGTCACAATATAATAAAAATCAAGACAAGTAAGAGTACTGTCAGTTGTTTCAATTTCAAGTTCCATTATCAAGGGGAAAAAAAACAGATATAAGTAAATTAATATTTAAGATATAAGTAAATTAATATATAAGCTATAAGTAAATTAATATTTAAGATATAAGTAAATTAATATATAAGCTATAAGTAAATTAATATGTAAGATATTAGTAAATTAATATGTAAGATATTAGTAAATTAATGTGTAAGATATTAGTAAATTAATGTGTAAGATATTAGTAAACTAATATGTAAGATATAAGTAAATTAATATATAAGATCAAAGTAAATTAATATGTAAGATATAAGTAAAATAATATGTAAGATATAAGTAAATTAATGTGTAAGATATTAGTAAATTAATATGTAAAATATATGTTCAAGTGCTTGTTTCCAAGACATAATGTTAATTTTGAGCCAGTTTGCTTCAATATTAGGATCGAATCTGATGTTAATATGAATTCATTAACGCCCATATCTATCGGCATGGCTACGTGACATACATAAATTCTTTTTCTGGGGGAGTTGAGTTGACTCAAGAACCAACATCGCAGCACTCAGAACACTCCCATACGTGCTCCGTCCTCATCTGCAGCAGTCAGCAGAGCCCCAATGCTAATGGTGCAAGTAGCAGTCTGATTATGTGTCCGTCTGTCCGTTACTTGGAGTTCTGAGTGTCGGCCAGACCCTCTGGTCACTCCCTGCAGCATCATTCTCTCCAGGCTGTGATGATCTACCTGTTCTTCTGCACTATACACATGATTCCAAAGAACCCCAACCACATCTGCCTCGTGCACCAATAAACCACCAAGTAGTGCAGACCCAGCCAATCTGTCCACTTGCTCATCTCCCACCCTACCAACATTGTCCGCTAGGAAAAATCTAACAAACGTTTTCTAAGTTTGATCGTTGAATTGAAACCTGCCACTCTGCCTGAAGCATGCCAGTCTTCACCTTTCTCATCTTACTTTGTGAGTCCATTACAGTCATGGCATACCTGTGCTGTTTGTAATTTGGATTTTATTGAGATAGTTTATCTGATTCATCATCATCATGTGCCTTCTGCACACTGAAGGTTGGCTGACATGTGTCACCAAGATCCTCGGTCTGGCATTTTCACAGTGCACTCGTGCATGTATCGCCTTTCTGGGGGTCTCCGTGACAAAGTGGTTGAAGTGCCTTGCACTCTGATGGTTGTGGGTTCGTTTTCAGACTATGCTCTTCAGATCACAAATGCAACTTTTCTGAATACCGCTGAGAGGTCATTGCTGGAACTACGGAGTTCATGCATTGTACAAGGGGGCTTGACATGAAAACCTTAAAAGTGTGATAGAAATTACAATAACCATGCCATTGTCTTGTAACCTGTCAATATTGTTGTTAAGGATGCCAAGAGTTTTCAGCATGTGACATCACAGTGCAGATGAACATGGTGACATCATAAGGACAGTTTCAATATGGCAGCCCCACTTTTGACATGCACCAAAGAGGAGCAGGGTTCTGTTATCCGTCATTTTATTAGTGAAGTGGTGAAGCCTGTAGAAATTCATCGGCGAATGAAGGTCCAATATGGTGATGCATGCCTGTCAGTCCAGCAAGTGTATGAGTGGAGCAAGAAGTTTCAAAACTTTTCAGTCCGATGAAGTAGGTACAGCAGATGGTGCTTGAGTAATTACACACGCGGCCAAGATAATTTTTTTCTATAGGAATCTTAGCACTGTATCGATGCTGGATGACTTGCAGTGGTGGCTACATCAAACAATTATGTTCTTTACTTTTTCAGAATATATTCACACACAAAAAATAAAACATTTAAGAATTTCATTTGAAACCCCCCTCATATGATGCTGTCAGTAGCCGGCTTACTGTTCTGCAAAGAAATACTGAGCCAGATGAGGTTCAGCCTGGCACAGTGAAGTTGACCCTCTCGCCCGTAACCTTTTTTTTTTTTTTTTATACATGTTTCTTCTTGTCTGTCTTTTGATCTTGTCTGACTGTGGGATATGTTATTGATTCTAAATGCAGTACATGGAGAAGCTTCAAGATGGTTCTTCTGTCTTCCGTACTGCGGAAGAGGAGGACAGGGCCAGGCAGCGACATGAGGACTGGTTTCAGATGGAGGGTGAGAAAATGTACATGTCGCTCCAGAAAGAGATGGAGGAAAATATAAGAGGTAGGTTAAGCTAGTTGTAGGAGGTTGTAGTTTTGTGTAAATGTGTGTGTATGGGAGAGAACGAACAAGCAAATTTTATTTTCAAAGGGTTAAAAATTAGGCACGCAGGTCTGTCTGACACACTGCCCTTCTTATCTCTCTGTTCTTATACGCTATTTCATTCATACATCGCTTACAAAGCTAATCTTAGACAACAACAGAGCAATACACATTAAACGCATGGAAAATGTGCAGCAATCAATAATACATGACTCACTAAAACTTATTTTTGACACAGCAGTTATAATTATCTAAGGCAGTGTAACATAGGGGGCTGCGTGGTCTCGAGGTATGGTGTCCACCTCGAGTGCTGGAGGTCCCGGGTTCAAGCACCGGTGTGGACTGGAATTTTTTCACGTGGACTTCTAGTAATAAAATTTCCCCTGGTTTCTGGGTAGTGAGATCGAACGCCCGTGTGTATTGTTGCGCACGTAAAAATCCCTTGGCAGTTGGAAATCGTAAAAGAGTAGCCTAACGGCGCTGCCCGGGCAAAATTTCGAGTTAAAAATCTACCCAAATATTTAAGGATCCTCGCCGTGCTACGGAGTTCGTGCACTGAGCTGAGTTTCTCCAAACTCAGGTTTGAGTTAGGAGAAGAACGGAGCACTTATGGGTTACATCCGTGTGCCATGATGTTGATCCATCGACTAAAACTAAAACATACACAGTTAGGGGAATGTTTTTTATACTAGTTTGAGATAATTATTATGTTTGTTTTTTTTCTTTTTTAGGGAGCATGTAGTATGTACTGAGATAGTGTTCAAACAAGTGTGACTATGTAGTGTCTTTGATTTCTTGTGGAAGATTGTTCCACAGCTGAGCTGGGGAATACGCTAAGCTTGTTTTGTTTAAGTCTATCCTAGGTTTAGGGACATGAAGTATTTTTAATTGTTTGCTATGTCTTGCGTTATATTTAAACAATGGCCTACAGTAGCGTGGAGAGAGAGAGAGAGAGAGAGAGAGAGAGAGAGAGAGAGAGAGAGAGAGAGAGAGAGAGGGGGAAAATATAAACACTCGCACATTTGCATGAATAGATGGGAAAGCAGGAAAACATGAGTGTGGGTTATGGTAGTTGTGGGAGGTGTACTTGTTTGTGAGGAAAATATACACACACAGTTGCATGAATAGGTGGGAAAACATGAGCACTGAGTTAAGGTTGCTGTGAGAGAGTGTAGTCTGTGTGCAAGTGGAAGATAAATATAACCTTACTCATTTACATGAAAATGTGTGACAATAATGGAGGAAGGATAGTATAATCTAGTGCAGTGCTATTAAGCGTGGGTGGTCATAGTGTGCAAACTCACACAATCGCCAGAATCATGGATCAGGACTGTAAAGTGTATGTGTACGTCCGGAATAAAACAACACACACAAAATATGACTGAGAAGCTTGACGGATGGAAAAATACAGATACAGGTGAATGTTAGAATGAAGTCTTTATCAAAGGATCAACAAAAATGAAACACTAAAAATATTTTTAAAACATACAACACTAAGGGGTTATGGGCGCAGTTAAAAATCCTGCATACCGTGTTCGAAACACAGCTGCGGGCGATTTCGCAGCAGACTAACCACCTTGCGTTGAGTTTTTATAAAATGGTATAGGTGCCGATCGTTCAGAAAGTAATGGCAAACTACTGAACGTAAACTTGCCAAGAGATCACAAACAGCCAAAAAATGCTGGGGTTGACTGCGACCTCCTGTAAGGGATATACAACTAACTTTAACACAAAGGAAAACCTACCTGGATGGTCTCCAATAATGAAAACAATTTACTTCTCTTTTCTATGTTTCTGTGTCTAGCCATGGTAGTGCAGTGGCTTGGATATTTACCTGTCTGCCTGGTGATAATATGTTCAAATCCCCATCTAGGCAGATGTTTAAAACTTGACCTGGGCTCTCAGATTGACTGAACCTAACATGAGTACCGAGAAATGTCCTGGGAAATAAAGGTGGCCTCCATGATATTGATCACAATACCCATGAGTAGTTATTGGTCTATTACAATGTGGGGTAAACTCTATATATCCAGTATGTGAAAGTAAAACAAATAAAAGAAACTAAAGAACAACAAGGTTGACAGAAAGTGTAATGAGAAATTAAATAAAAGAATGAAACATAACTCTTATGAGTTTGCCTAATATGTTTTTGTGTGCCCATAGTGACATAGTATTAACTCAGAACTAATTAAAACCTTTGTTTGCTTTCAGTTTGCAGGCCAGGACATGGTAAGAAGACCCATAAAGACATCAAGAGTCTGTGGTCTGGACAAGATCTGGCTTCTGCTCTAGAGGAAGCCCTCAACCCTGAGGAGTTGCAGGTGATTGTTTGTCAGGGAGATATTGAGATCATAATGTTAATTGTCTTGTGGCAAACAGAGAATGTCAAGTATCTGGTTAGATGGATAACATCAAATAAAAGATGTAACACATATATAAAAATGAGAAGCGGACATACAACCTGTGAAGAATATTTTATGCAATAAATCTATGTTGTTGGAGGTTAGAAAAAGAGTTCTTGCAGGTTTCATAGAACCAGTTTTAATGTATGGCTGTAAACCCTGGAAAATGTAGTAAACAAGCAAGAAATTTGCTAGAGGTCTCACAACTATGGCTTTACAGAAGAATTCTGAAAATTCCATGGAAAGTCTGAATGAGCAATATAAATGTTTTGAAAGAGACACAAAGACACTTCATTATACTTTTATTCTACCTTAATTATATCATCAAAAACGTATAATTTTTTTGTTATATCTTATTTTCTAAGAAAAAACATACTTCATTTCATATTCGTGGGGTCGTTATCTTTACTTAGACGGGACTTTGCTACTGTAAAGTGTCTTTATCAGCGCTTGTTTGCCTGAATGATCCCATGAAAGCTATTTGCATTGACTGATTGATTAGCTGTTGACTTCTTCCCTTTTCTGTAATTCTGGTGTCATCCGTGGAAGATGAAACAACCTATGCTGTTCACACATTCTTAGCTCTGTCTCAGCCCCCTACTGGGACATGATCAGTTAAAAGGAGGAAAATATGTGTTGTGTCACTTCTTTAATTTGATACATGTCAATAGGAATGACCACTAAAGGGCTCTGAATGACAAAACATGTCAGGTGCCACTATCCTTCCATCACGTGCCATGCCGATTAGCGTGAGCGGTCATGTTTTACCATCTCACTCGATCACCAGAGTCGTGGATCAGCTCCGTGTTTCTGTCTCGACCATGCCATGTGGCCAAGCCATCCAGGTATTTAATTCTTGGTCTTCCCCTTGGTCTGTTTCCTTCTATCTTGCCAGTTGTCACCAAGTTCTCCAATTCATTTCTTCTCATAACATGCCCAAAAAATTTTGACTGTCTACGTCTAATGTCTCTAATCAGTTTACGATTTTCATTTGTTTCCTGAAGGACTTGTTCATTGGTTTTTCTGTCTGTCCATGGTATTCTTTGCATTGTCCTCAGAAACCACATTTCCACAGCCATCAGATGTTTTTCAGCTTGTCTACTCATTGTCCACGCTTCACATCCATATAAAAGTACAGGTTCTATGTAGCACTTCAACGCTCTTTTTCTCATTTCAGTTGATATCTTTTTATTGGTCAGTATGTTTTTCATCTTGCAAAAGGCTACCTTCGCCATGCCAATTCTTGTTCTAATATCTTCATGGTATCTCCCATCAGATGTTATGACTGTTCCGAGATAGTTGTACCGATTCACTTGTTTAAGAATATGCCCATTTACTTGTATATTACATTGTGGTATTTCTTCCTTCCCAGTGACGACCATAATCTGTGTCTTCTTACAATTCAATTCTAACCCTAGTTGTTCACTGTGTGCAACAACCGCATCTACTAAATTTTGGAGGTCCTGTTCATTGTCTGCAGTCTAGACTGTATCATCTGCGTATCACATGTTATTGATGTATCGTCCCCTAATGCTGATTCCTTCCATATCTTCTATATTTCTGAAAATATGTTCACTGTACAGGGAAAACAGATCTACAGACATTACACATCCCTGTCTCACGCCTCTCTTAATAGGCTGATATTTACCTACTTCATTATCAATTCTTATGGCAGCTTGTTGTTTCCAATATATGTTTTTTTACAAGTCTAAGGTCTTTTCCTTCATTTTGTAGATCTTCAAGCATCCTTATCATGTCGACATGTCTCACTTTATCGAAAGCTTTTGTGTAGTCAATAAAGCAGAGGTGTAGATCTTTGTTTACTTCTATAGAACGTTCAATTACTGTTCTCAGTATGTACACAGCATTTACTGTACCCTTATCTTCTTCAAACTCACATTGTCCCTCTCCTATTTCAGGTTGCATTTTCTTCCTAACTCTTTGCATGCTAATTTTTAGCAAAATCTTCGTGATGTGACTCATTATACTAATTGTTCGATGTTGATCACATTCCAAGGCTCCTGATTTCTTTGGGATTCCAATAAATACAGAATTACATAATTCATGAGGTATATCTCCAGTATCATATATGGTATTCAGGAGTCTGGTAACTTGATCTATTCCTATTCTTCTAAAGCATTAATCATTTCTGTTGTGATGCTGTCTGAACTGGGGGTCTTGCCAGATTTCATATGGTTAAGAGCATTCTGAACCTCCATCTTCAAAATTGATGGCCCTTCATTATTATTTTGAATATCATACTGATCTCTGTTGTCATCATAAAGGTATTTCATATAATCTGATCATACATGTAAAATTTGATCTTTTTTTATTATGATTTATCCATCTTTTGGTTTTAGGCAGCCTGCTAATGTATGTGTTCTTTGATTAGTAAGCTCCTGAATTCTTTTGTGCATTTGTTTGGTATTTTTACTGTTGTATTGTTTTTCAATTTCTATGCAATTTTTCTCGAGCCATGCTTCTTTTGCCTCCTTACCTAATGTTCTGACTTTTCTGTGAATTTCTTTATATTTGGCAGGATTATTTTTGTTCTATCTTCTTGTTTCCATTAGCTGTAAAATTTCTTCAGTCATCCATGTCTGACGACCCACTTTCTTTAATTTTGGAATAGTTTTTTTCTGCAGCCATACTGATTGAATTCTTCAACATTTCCCATTGATCATCCGATCTTGAAATAGGATCTTTAGATCAGACAATATATCAAATTTGTTCTTTACTTCTGTGTTAAAATTATCTTGTATTTCTTTGTCAGTTTTCAATTTGCATAAATCATAATTAGTGTTTCCGGTTGTATACTTGACTTTCTTTAACTTTACCCTCAGTCTGCCTGTAATTAATCCGTGATCAATGTAACAGTCTGCATTTGGAACTGTTTTTACGATTGTTAGTGCATTTCGAAACCTTCTGCTAATCAGGATGTAATCTATCTGGTTTTTAATCCTGCTGTCTGAACTCTTCCATGTCCATAATCTTCTAGGATGTTGTTTAAACCAGGTGTTTCCTACAACCATTTCTTGTTCTTTCGCCCATTCTACAAGTCTGTTTTCTCTTTCGTTTTGCTCTCCCAAACCATGTTGCTTACACTGCATCCATCGCCTTGATTTCCCACTTTTACGTTGAAATCACCCATAATAATATTTATTTTGATTTTTTACATTTCTTCTAAGCAAGCTCCATGTCATTATAAAATTCATCTATACTTTTTTCACTGCATTCACTTGTTGGAGCATATATTTGAATGACATTTATTTTGAAAGGTCTTCCATTAAATTTTACTAATAGAACTCTGTCTGACACAGCCCAATAACCTTTAATAGAATTTGATCTTTACCGATCCAACATAATGGCTACACCTCTTTGCTGTTCCAGAATAAATAATCCTCTCCGGTCTTGATCCCTACCCCTCTCCATCTGGTTTCACACATTCCTAATATATTAATATTCTCTCTTCCCATTTCTTGTTTGATGTTATCCAATTTTCCATCTGCATTCATTATTCTGACATTCCAGGTTCCTACCTTTAATGATAATAATCTTTTGCACCTAGTAGCCTGCTGACGGTCTGGAGCTCTCCTGGTGCACATGACTATCCCTACCGGGCGAGGCTGCTCCTATGGAGCACCCATTTACGCCATTTC
This sequence comes from Cepaea hortensis, assembly GCA_963921405.1. NCBI lineage: Eukaryota > Metazoa > Mollusca > Gastropoda > Stylommatophora > Helicidae > Cepaea > Cepaea hortensis. The sequence goes on along the minus strand of OY992884.1, from coordinate 87,273,294 downwards.
TCTTAATGTCGATGATATCGCAAAACATAATGTGCCACTATACTAGATGTAAATTATGTCATTCATAAACACCTTTACCTGGGAAGGTTAACCCGGTCAACAAATGCCAGCAGAAGTCGGATGTGTCGGCCTAACGGCACAAGAATGCAGCTCTGCTGTAAACAGGCACAACACAATCACGTCCGGAAAAAAAACTCCGGTTGAACGAAGAAGAAGAAGATAAACACCTTTATGGAAGTCCTCCATTGGTGTGTTTCATTTTAGAGAAAGATTTCACCTATGAACTTTGCTGTCTAGTTTATGCCATCATTAGCTAAAGATGCTACATGGTATAATTCTTTCTTGCCATTTTTTTAAAATTTTGTTGACGGATTGTTGCCTGTATAATAATTTTATTGTTGATGTTTCTTCTTCTTCTTCGTTGCTCTTTCGAAGGAAATGCGTCAGGCCTGATTATGTGGGTCGTAGGTCCGCGTGTCTGACTTCTGTGGTGCATAACTTGGATCTTTTGATATCATATAGTTGTCATGCTGTTTGCTGTTGTAGTATTGTTTATCGTATTGTTGTCATGCTGTTTGCTGCTGTAATGTTTGTTATCATATTTTTGTCGCGCCGTTGTAATATTATTTGTGATCATATTGTTATCATGCTGTTTGCTGTTGTAATAATGTTTGTTGATATCACAGTTTTGTCATGCTGTTTGCTGTTTTAATATTTGCTGATATCATAGTTTTGTCATGCTGTTTGCTATAGTAATATTGTTTGTTATATTTTTGTCATGCTATTTGCAGTTGTAATATTGTTTGTTATCATATAATTGTCATGCTGTTTGCTGTTGTAATATTGTTTGTTATCGTATTGCTGTCATGCTGTTTTCTCTTGTAATATTGTTTGTTGATGTCATATTGTTATCACAGGTCCGCATGGCCAAATGGATAAGAATGGTGTTCTTAAACATCCGGTGTGCTGATGCCGAGGTTAGGGGTTCAACCCCAACACCGGACAGCTGGACTAAAATGTTGACCTGTCGCCCTTGACTCAGGGACATAAATTACAAATACCTCTGAAGTCGGAGTGGGTTCGCCTGATGGCTAGGGACACTGTTAATAGGGAAAGCTAACCCACATGCAAAATTCAGTCCATCACTACTATAAAAATAGTGTGTATGGACTACGCTTGAGTTAAAAGCGAGCGAGCGCCAAAAAAAAATTGTTATTGTGTTGTTTGCTGCAGTAATATTGTTTGTTGATTTCATTGTGTTTATTCATGGCATTTATCGATACAAATGATGTGTTGTTTTGTGACGTTGAAACTATGGTGTTTGCTGATAATAATGTCGTAGTCATATACCAGAAATGGATGTGGATGTGTGCCTTTCAGCAATCACTCAGCTCCAGTCAGATGGACAGATTAGTCAGTTACAGACAGGCCGAGATGGACCGCAGGCAGCAGGAGATAAATAGAAGACTGCAGGAGGTCATGGCAGATGCCTGTAAAGTAAGTGGACGCAACAAATTCTGTAATATTTTGACCTTGCTCTTTATTCCATGTTAATTTTGTCCATGGTGTATTTATTATGTTATATGTAAGATCCTCTGCAGTGACAGAATGATGTTTTCCTACCAGTACCGCTCTGGGGTCAACCCAGATTCATCAGATGGTTGCCTGACAATTTCCTGGGAATTGTTAGGAAAAGGAAGGTGATGAAGAAGGGAACTGGGCACCCCACCTTATATGTTATGACTAGAATGTGTGCAGGCCTAATACTTCACACAGCAACGGCTGTAACTGCTATGGAATCACCTGAAATAAAAGATAGCCATAGTTGTGACCCCTGAACAGAAAAAAGGATGGCAATAAGGTTTTAAAATCACTGCACCTGTGACAAGCAATATAGAGGGAGACCTAACCAACATGGAAACGAGAACCAGAAATATAGGGTGTATTTTTAATGACTGGGGTTTTTGAAAATATTGCCATTCCAAGTTTTGTATTTACCCTCAGTGAACTTATGCAACATAAAAGGTAAATACAAAACTTGGAACAGCAATATTTTCAAAAACTCCAGTCATTAAAATAAGTTCACTGAGGGTAAATACAAAACTTGGAATGGCAATATTTTCAAAAACCCCAGTCATTAAAAATACATTCTGTAGATGAACAGTGAGGGGAAGACATGGAGCCAGCTGCAGAAGATTGAGGACCTATGCTCCAGTAGGAGAGACAGGGCAGAAGAAAGAAACCAGATCCTTAATGTGCCAGGATGGCATGTAAATGTGATGTGTCACCTTTTTTGCCTTTTGCTATTAATATTAGCATAATATGTACTGTAGTATGTGAAGTTTGGCCCTGTATTTTTATTGATAATTGTAGTCATAATATGTACTGTAATATGTGAAGTTTGGCCCTGTAATTTGACTGATAATTGTAGTCATGGTATGTACTGTAATCTGTGAAGTTTGGCATTGTAATTTGACTGATAATTGTAGTCATGATTTACTGTAATATGTGAAGTTTGGCACTAATATTAATATTTTGGTTAATGTGTATTTTTGTATCTGTCTTTGTTGACTAGCCTCGACATGTGACCCCAGTTGTGAAGTTTAAAGTTCATGGCTGTTGTCACAGTGATGTAGATGGTAGAAGCAGTAAGTATGCATCTGTATGTCATTCATGAATGCCCTTAGAGAATCCAGCCAAAATGAAGATGTTGAACTGAATGAATTGCATCAGTAATTAGAATGTAAGTGTATTAACGAATGGTGTGGCCTGGAAAGAGCAGAACACCAAGTTAACAAGGAGACTCATCAATCAGCATATGTCTGGCACAGTCAATCACTGCATTTGTGTATTTACTATGGGGGAGATGTGTACAGACTATGGATGTGTACAGACTATGGATGTTTACAGACTATGAATGTGTACAGATAAACTTTATTGCACCAAGTCTAATCCCATATGGCTTAGTTTCTTTCTGCAGGGCGACCTGTCTAAAGCTTCTCACAAAGCATGAACTCCGTAGGTCTAGCGACGACCACCAAGAACCTCTAAGTAACCCAGAATTAAACCCACAACCTTTGGAACGTGAGGCAGGCAGTGTAACTACTTGACCACGGAGACTCCTGATTACTCTGGACTGCCAGGGTAAATTACTCTGGACAGCCAGGTTAAATTACTCTAGTCTGCCGGGATAAATTACTCTGGACTGCCAGGGTAAATTACTCTGGACTGCCTGGGTAAATTACTTTGTACTGCCAGGGTAACTAATAGCAAGCGCCTGGAAGATGGAATATTACAATTTACAACTATAAGAAGGAAACACAGATGTAATCGTCACGTAATGAGATTAGAGGCAGAAAGAACATCATGATGACTGAAAAGATCAGCGGTAGAATTGGCCGACAGAGAGAAATGATGATGGATTGCTTATGACAAGGAGGAATATAATCAGTAGAGTTGATTCAGAACACCAAAGACCAAGACCTGTGGAGATGCATGGATGTCTTTGCCATTTGGCCTTGCTTTATTTTTGTTCCAACTGTAAAGGGGATTTTAATGTATGCAACATGCACACAGACCCTCCAAAGTTTCTCACCCTTGTCTGAGGGCACTAGATGTTTGATTCATTACTCCAGGATTAGGGGGATGTGTGCCATCCTTTTCTTATTTTGTAAGCGTCCAAATGAGCTCTGCTCCTTTCAAGAGGGAGACATCACATTGTTTAGACCACACTTCCCCCATTTTAGGAGTTAATCATGTGAATGGAAAGAGGGATATTGTATATGTGTGAACATGAATGGATAATGCTCCATGTATTTGCTAGAGATGCATCATATGTGAGATGATGATCAGAAAAATGACAGGAGGCTGGTTGCTAAACTAGCTGGTTTTGTTTTATGCAGTATTGCGTGTGTGCAACTGCTGGCTTTCTGATGACTGCCATTTCAATTGATGATGAACTGTAAAGTTAGTAGCAGACTGTTGCGTTGGTATTCTGGCAGCGGCAATATGCACGTATGCCTGTTTGTGCTGTTAGTTTTTCAGGACTGCTGCCTGTTCCACTTCTCACGTGGGACAGTGCGGAGTATTGTGTGTGTTATTCACTGGCACAGGAATAGAGCATTATGGGGTGACCCTTTACCCTGAAGTTAATACCACAACTAACGGCTATATGTGAGATGGTTTTGTGTTGTTTTATTGCCAGGTTGTCATTTGGTGGTATGGAGGCCAGGTTCAGAGTGGATGGAAGTGGAAGAAGGAAAGAGATATAAACTATTCAACGTTTCAGTTTCATCTGGGAGGTAATTCTACTTGAATCTCTTGCTGTCTGGATTAGGTTTTGTTGTGTTCTGTGTCATTCTTGAATCTGTTATTGTTATTGTTATTATTGTTGTCTTCATTAATTGATTAACTGGCACCTGGTCGTCTTGACAGACAATAGTTTGTTACATTGTGCATACAAAATTACACAACCACAACCCAGGGCTGGGACCAGGAATGAGTTATGCCTCTCAATAGTACAAAACCTATGCTGAATTGTTTAGACCATATGTTGCCTATGGAGCTTGATACCTCTCTCTCTCTCTCTACCTGCCTAGTTTAATGCTGAGGAAGGGTCACTGATTAACTAAAACTGACATTATCATGCAGTGTTGTTGCAAGTGAAGGTTATTTGTAATGGATTTCTAATGATTCCCATTCTGAACCATTGTTGTGCATTTCGCCAGACTACCAGATGAGTTGCGAGCTCTGTGGCGAAGGGGTTACAGACACTGTTCGTAATCCCGCATACTGTGTGCGGGCAATTTGGCAGCAGACCGCTTTGCGTTGGTTTTTACGAAAGGGTATGGGTACCGGTCGTTCAGAAAACAAAGGCGAACTACTGAACATAAACTTGCCCAGGAATCACGAACAGCCAAAAAATGCTGGGGTTGACTGCTACGTCCTGGAAAGGATATGCAACTAACTTTAATCAGAGGTGCTGGCTGACACTCAAAACTCTGAGAAAAGGTCAGATGGAAATATAATCAGACTGCTACTGGTACCATTAGCAGTGGGGCTCTTTGCTGGATGTTGCAGATGAGGACGCAGCATGTATGGGAGAGCTGTGATGTCAGTTCTTGACTCAACCCAACTCTGCTAGATACCTCTGAAGTCGGAGTGGGTTCACCTGATGGCAAGGGACACTGGTAATAGGGAAAGCTAATCCACATGCAAAAACCAGTCCAGTGCACTAGAAGTTCCTTGTCTTTCTCATTATTTCCTTTAGGAGCACCCTGTTTTTATGTTGAACTGTTCTAGAACTTCATTATTTGTCTGTTTGTCCCTAACATTGGGTGGCGGTGTGTTCACAATGAAAGAACGGGTGTGTTTGGTGTAATGGTTAGGATGCTACACTGACTATGGCATAAATGCAGTTGAATAAGGGTTCTGTGCCAGCTGTCATTGTTCTTTACAGGAGGGAGAGACTAGCCACCTACTCCTCCATGCACCCAGGCTGACAAAAATGTGATGGTCCTAACACTTCACATGCCCACCACGGGTTACTGCTGCAGAATTTGTATTTTATTTTTAAAATTGGCTGAAGCTATCACCATTAATCTGTAGAAGCCAGTTTTTTTTTTCAAACACAAAGACATGATAGTCAGTTTAAAATTACTGTGTTAGACAACTAAAATTACTGTGTGACTGTATATTGAGGGACTTATCTAATTACTTTAGTTTATTGTTGTGTGATTTCTGCAGTATGTACCTGACGAGATGCAGCAAAATATGCCAGGCAATAAATCATGCAATATATTGTTTGTGTCTTCATTATTAAATTCATTACAGAAAAACATTGTTTTGAATTTGTTTTTTAAATGTAATCCCTAAAACATATGGAGAAAACATTACCAGCCTGGGCCAGATCCCAGCTGGGCTGTATGTTCTGTGCTGAACCTTGACCTGATGACATTCTAATGAGCATCTCCACAGATGTTATGTTCCAATACTGGTCTTGCACACTTATATAGTTTCTGGGCTTGGAGAAGGGAAAAAAGTCGGAAACAGTCCCCACGCAGATGGCGCTATGGAACCGGGTCTGGACAAAATCTCTACAGCAACCTGACTGTAATAGATACAAAACCTAGTCAGAGCCAGATAGTCTGAACACCATTTTCACTGGGCTTCATGGGTCGAAACCCACAGATAACCAACAATCATGATCATGTAGCAGATGCTTTACAGAATGAGGCTGTCATCATGGCCCACCAACCAGTTGTTTGATCTGTTGCCATTCCTCTCACTTCATGCACTCTCATGGGGCTGGCTGTCTGCAATGTCCTGTGTTCATCTCTGTGCTGATTTACCTATACCACTTCTTCCAGGAACCAAGCCTTCCATCACTGTTGTTTCCTCTGCTGGTTGACCACTACCACTTATTCCAGTTACCAAGCCTTCGATCACTGTTCTTTCCAGGCCACGGTGACATTTATATGGCCAAACTTTTAATGTCCAAGATACCATACTTTGAATAAGCCAGTTTTCTTCAGTCTTCAGATTTTGTTGAATGTCAGTATTTTGCTTCTTCTTGGTAAATGCTGTTTGAAGAGCTTCTCTGTAACATTTAAGTTCAAAAGCACCAATTGTCTTCATTATTAATTGTGAAATTGTCCATGACTCGCATCCCTATCTTACCACATGAAAGCTTCATGTTCTCAACAATGTCACTTTCACCTGTTTCCTGGTGTTGAGCCATTGGTTCTTACCTTAATACTGTGTAGCCTCTGCATTTCTAGGGCCAGCCTGCATTTGTTGTTGTTGTTTTTTGGTTTGTATATAAGATAAGTGGTCTGTGTCCTTCAAATGTTGTAATGTAGAAATTCTGACTTTTTGTGTAGAATCCTAGTTTACATTTTTCTGTGGTTTTGTTTCCAGGGGCAGATCCGAACATGGGAAGGTGGCACTAACAGCCACCAGACAGACCCGCATACAAGCATGTCCCATCAATGACAACCTTCTGGACATTGTGTACAGCCAGAGAGATGTGAGAGGATGTTTGATGTCTCTGTGTATATTTTGATATTATGTATAGCCAGAGAGATGTGATAGGATGTTTGATGACTCTGTGTTGCTTGTGATATTGTGTATAACCAGCGAGATGCGAGAGGATGTTTGATGTCTTTCCGTGGTTTTACAATATGTATAACAAGAGAGATATGAGAGGATGTTTGATGTCTCAGTTTGGTTTTGCTACATTGTGTACAGACAGAGAAATGTGGAGAGGATGTTTGCTGTGTGTGTGGTTTTGTGATATTTTGTATAGCCATATAGATGTGAGAGGATGTTTGATGTCTCTGTGTGATTTTACACTATTGTGTGTAACTATAGATATGAGAGGATGTTTGATGTCCCTGTATGGTTTTGTTATATTGTGCACAGACCAACAAATGTGGGATGATGTTTGCTGTGTGTGTGGCTTTGTTGTATTGTGTACAGACAGAGAAAGGATGTTTGCTGTGTGTGTGGATTTTTATATTGTGTACAGACAGAGAAATGTGTAAGGATATTTGCTGTGTGTGTGGTTTTGTTATATTGTGTACAGTCAGAAAAAGGATGTTTGCTGCCTGTGTGGTTGTGTGATATGTTCAGCCATAAAGGTGTGAAAGGATTATCATCATCATTGGTCATTGTCATATCTCTCCAGCACTCCCATTCTCCAGCTGACATCTGTCCATGCCATGGTGCAAGAGTGTCTTTTAGTTCTATCTTAGCCTTCCTCTGTCTTATTTTCATGAATCTTACCAGATGTCAAACAATGTCGCCTGTATTATAGTTTACAATTTGATGTAATTTATAACTGACCTATTTATAGTTTATAAACTGGATTATTTATAACCACAGTTTACAAGTTAGATTTATAGCTGTCATATGTTTCCTCAAACATGAGTGCTAAATGTAACCATGAAGATGTATTCTTTCAGTGACAGACATAAAGATCTGATGTTGTTTCTATGTTCTTCAGGCCTGGAGTGTCTCTGAGCTGTTATCAGGTCACCCATTTGAGGATGAGTTTGATTTTGTAGGCGTTGTCATTCAAGTAGTTGCCCCACTGCGGTAGGGTTCTTTGTATGTTTGTGTGTGTGTAATATAGTACACGAAATATGCATTTCGTGATCAGGATGGTGGTATATACATTCACTCACGCTCAGATGGCGGCCTCTACAATGCTCAGAGATTGAAGGCTAAGACCAAAATTAGGAGGGTACTGATCAGAGAGTTGCTTTTTGCAGATGATGCTGCAGTTACGACCCACTCTGAGGAAGAATTGCAATGTCTACTATCTGCATTCTCCAATGCTTGTTCTGAATTTGGTTTAACAATTAGCAAAAAGAAGACACAGATTATGTCACAAGGTGCACATGGGGTACCATCAATCTTTATTGACGACGCCGAACTAGAGATAGTAGACCATTTTACATATCTAGGATCAGTGGTAAATAGCAAATTATCCCTAGATCAGGAAATCAACATCCGGATTGGTAAGGCAGCAACAACAATGAACAGGTTAAGAAAAAGAGTCTGGGAGAACAGGAAGCTTACTGCCAAAACAAAAGTCCTTGTCTATCAAGCCTGTGTCCTTAGTACTCTTCTCTATGGCAGTGAAACCTGGACAACTTACTCACACCAAGAGAACAATTTAAACAGCTTTCATATGCGGTGTCTGCGAAGAATTCTTGGTATTAAGTGGCAAGACAAAATCACAAATACTGAAGTATTGGAAAGATCAGGTTGTGTGACAGTTTATTCCATGCTCAGTCTTCGTAGACTTAGATGGATAGGACATCTTAGGAGGATGGATGATGGTAGAATACCAAAGGATATCTTTTTTGGTGAATTACAGATGGGTAAGAGATCTCAGGGTCGGCCTCTACTACGATACAAAGATGTGTGTAAGCGTGACATGATTGATACAGGCATTGATAATGCACATTGGGAGCAAGTCGCCGCTGAACGTGTTGCATGGAGGGCAAATATCAGAAATGGAATAAAGTCAAAGGAGAAAATTATTGCAGAAAAGTCACACACCAAGCGGTTGAGACGTAAGATGGTGCATGATGGTGGAAATGACCACGTGTTCACATGCACCCACTGTGAACGGACATTTACAGCGCAAATTGGCCTTATCAGTCACACTCGCTACCGCCATAGTTAAAAGTTATTATGCCTTTTTAAAGCACAAACTATCGTCTGTCAAGACGGCAAGGTGCCAATGAATATAGTACAGTAGAGTTGGCCCCAGGGCAGAGTTTGTGTGTGAGGTATATAGTGCAGAGTCTGCTGTTGGGGCTTTAAGTGTTAAACCCACACATCTTCTAGTCATTGCATAATGAGGTGGAGTTACTAGTTCCATTCTTTGCATGGGGTAGCCCGCAGACACAAAATCACTTGGTTGCCTACAAGCAATGCCTTCGGTTATCTACAAATACATTGCTTTGGGTTGCCAACAAACACAATGCTCTGGGTTGCCTACAAACTCAATGCCCTGGGTTGCCTATAAACACAAAGCCCTGAGTTGTCTATAAACACAATGAGCTGAGTTGTCCATAAACACAATGAGTGGGTTGTCCATAAACACAATGCACTGGGTTGTCCATAAACACAATACTCTGGGTTGTCCGTAAACACAATACTCTGGGTTGTCCGTAAACACAATACTCTGGGTTGTCCATAAACACAATGCACTGGGTTGTCCATAAACACAATATTCTGGGTTGTCCATAAACACAATGAGTGGGTTGTCCATAAACAGAATTCTCTGGGTTGTCCATAAACACAATGAGTGGGTTGTCCATAAACACAATACTCTGGGTTGTCCATAAACACAATACTCTGGGTTGTCCATAAGCACAATACTCTGGGTTGTCCATAAGCACAATACTCTGGGTTGTCCATAAACACAATACTCTGGGTTGTCCATAAACACAATGAGTGGGTTGTCCATAAACACAATGAGAAGGTTGTCCATAAACACAATACTCTGGGTTGTCCATAAACAATTTACTCTGGGTTGTCCATAAACACAATGAGTGGGTTGTCCATAAACACAATACTCTGGGTTGTCCATAAACACAGTGCCCTGGGTTGTCAATAAACACAATGCCCTGGGTTGCCTACAAACACAGTGTCCAGGGTTGTGTATATGACAGTGCTAGAGTTAACTTCTTGCAATATTGAGTTGTTTTGATGCCAGTTTAACCCTAGAGTTGACCCAGAATAATCAAAAAATGGATACCAAAGATTTGTCTGGGAAGTCAGCACAGCTGGTGTTATATTGATTACTCATTTCCAATTTGGTCAGTGGAAAAATTCATCTACGTCCAAATCTTCAACTTATCTAGATGTCATGTAAATAAGCATACTTAACTTTTGGTGGTTAACCATTATTATATGAGAACTGAGCAAACTTGCCCGTCTAACTGCATCATGGCACAAATGTTTGTTCTCTCAGTTTGTGTTTCTCTGTTTGTATTTATCTAAATTTGTATTTCATCAGTTTGTGTTTCTCTAAGATTGTGCTTCATCAGTTTATGCTTCTCTAAGTTTGTGTTTCATCAGTTTGTGGTTCTCTAAGATTGTGCTTCATCAGTTTATGCTTCTCTAAGTTTGTGTTTCATCAGTTTGTGTTTCTCTAAGTTTGTGTTTCTTCAGTTTATGCTTCTATAAGTTTGTGTTTCATCAGTTTGTGTTTCTCTAAGTTTGTGTTTCATCAGTTTGTGTTTAACTCTGTCACATTATCTTTGTGGTCAACAGATCAACAGGCCCCACATGTGTGTTTGCAGCTGACAAGAATAGAGACATTCTGTGTATTAGATTTTGGGCAAATTCTCTGGTAATATACATCTTGTGAAAATTTGTTGGTAATTTGCAACTTTAAAAACATGTATCTGCTGATATGCAACATTTTCCAAACATTTCTCTAATCTTTAATAGTCTTCTACATACTAGTTTTATGATGCAAATTTGAATGATAGTATCCAGCATGCTGTGATTATTTCCACTATCCACTAATATTTCTTTGGTGTGAAAACTAAATAGAATGTACATACTCTGGTAGAACTCCTGCACAGAGTAGACCAGAGATTATAGCATCTGCCTCTGGCTCAAACAGACTGGGTTTGTCTCATGGGTTTTGGCTGTTTGGATTTTTACAAATTAAGAGAAAAGAAAAAAGCAGTGTACTGTCCGATAATCCTGGGGTACTAGTGGACTACTTTAACACTATCAAGAAATGTTGAAAAACATGGTGGGTTCATGTGCATGTTAAAAGTCCCTCTGCAGGTGGAAATGGAAAAGAGCAGGATGAATACGTCGCTGCCCAGGCACAGTGTCCAAATTGTGAAAGCTATCTACAGCAAATGTGTAGTACAAGTATATATGATTCTGTTATACTACAAGGGGGCTTCAAATGAAAGCCTTAAAAGTGTGATAGAAATTACAATAACCGTGCCATTGTCTTGTAAGCTGTCAATATTGTTAAGGATGTCAATAGTGTTAAGCACGTTACATCATGGTGCAGATGAACATCATAAGGACAGTTTAAAGATGGCCATCTTACTTTTTACGGGCACCAAAAAGGAGCAGTGTTCTCTTATCAATTGTTTTTATTAGAGAAGGGGTGAAAACTGAAAATTCATTGGCGAATGAAGGTCTAGTGGTGATGTATGCCTGTCAGTCCAGCAATTGTATGAGTGGAGTAGGAAGTTTCAAAACGGTGTAACTTCTGTGACAGACTTCACGACCGGGTCAGTCACTCCGAGTAATGACCCCAGATAATTTTTTCTATGGGAATCCAAGCACTTTAAGTTATTTGTAACATTCCTGATACTTAATGACTCCCTATTGTACAAGGGGGCTTCAAATAAAACCCTTTAATAAAATTGTGTGTGTAAATATATTCTGAAAAAGTAAAGAACATATCATTTTTTTTATGCTGTCACAACTGTGTTCAATGCAATTCCTCCAGTGTCCATATTAACGGTAATGCAAACCAGACATTTTGTGTGTGTGTATTTCTCAAGATAGTCTCCCTGCCCGGTAACACATTTGGTCCACCTGTCCAGTAGCTTGCTTATGCCTTCTAGGAAAAAGATTTTGGGTGTGGTCTGAAACCAATTTTATTATCGCCTCCATGACCTCATAATCATCTGGAAACCTGTGACCCCGCAGATGTTCTTTCAGAGGTCCAAGCAGGTGGAATTCCGATGGCACCAAGTCCAGACTGTATGCTGGATATTTGAAGACCTGAAATTTCAGAGCATGTAGTATATCCACTGTATGCGCAGCATGAGGGCGGGCGTTGTTGTGCAGCACAATACTTCTGAGAGAAGTCCCCTGTGTTTTGAAGTCCCCTGTGTATCGCGTGCTTCAATTTGCATGTCGCTGTATCAAGCACTAGTCACAGTTTCACCCCTTTCCTGGAAATGCACTAATCTAGGGCCCCCGATATCTCAAAAAGTGATCATCACGTCTTTCCCAGCGGATTCCTGTGCCTTGAATTTTTTTTGTAAATGCATAGAGCGGATGTTTTCACTGCGTCGAGTGCTTTTTACTCTCTGGTTTGTAATGATGCGCCCAGGACTCGTCTTCTGTCACAGTTTGATGGAGAAAGGCATCTCCTTGAGCATGGTGTGCAGTGCTTAACTCTCTTGAGGTCCTTAACAACAATATTGACAGGCATGGTTATTGTAATTTTGGTCACACTTTTAAGGTTTTAATTTGAATCCCCCTCTTATAACGGAGACTGTTGTAACATGTTCTGCAGAACTGTCCACTGTATGGTGAGTTAAGAAAATATACTCGACCACTGAATCAACACAAAGCTCCAAACTGTATGGAACTAAAGTGAAAGCCAAACAACAGTCATTCAAAACAAGACCTCTCATCATCATCATCATCATCATCATCATCATCATCTTCCAGTGCCTTGCTGGCTGGCATGGGCAATCATGCCTCTCCACAAATTGTGATCTCCGACGGCATAGTTAATTTCATGTGTTGTCTCCCTTCCGTGTCATGACTCAAGACTGTCAAGGATCTTCTCACGCTGTCTTCCTCTATCTCTCTTTCTGCAAATCTTTCTGGTTGTCATAACGTGTTCCTGTTTTTATCATCTCATAATGTAGCCAAAAAACAATGACTGCTTCTCTCTGATGTGTGTGTGTGTTACAGCATTTATTCTTTCATTTAACTTATATTTTGAGTATGTACCTGTATCATATTGTAATAATGCTTTTTCCTTTTGTGTCCGTTGACACCCTTGACACATTTATCTTTCAGAGTTCTTCTCTGCGACCAGGACAGGGCTTTGTGGCTTCCAATTTGATTCTGAGTAAAAGCCTGCAGAATTCTGGATGTAGGTCAGGTCAGGTATCAGCAGATGCCAGGTCGGATGTGACCTGTGTCTCCACATCTGCTCGACTTTCCAGTAGGTACTCGGACCAGTTGACCCAAGTCCACAACATCAGTAAGGTAATTGAGGAGTTGTCGGGTGATTCCACATGTGTTAAATTTCAGGGGGAATGAACAGGCTGATAGGCTGCACCTGTTAGAGGTCGATTACCTTTGTACAAGGAGAGGTGGCTGGGTACCAATGGGACCAGGTGGAGTAACCGATGGAACAGACTAAGCACCTGCATGTAGAGATAATAATATGGCAGGGGGATTGGCAAGGGCTTTGGACGAATCTCAAAACTGAAAGAAGACCAGATCTTTCAATCAGATGGCATTTGGAACAATTAGCTGTATGACTCTTCGCTGGCTGTTGAACGAGGGGACGGAGCACATGTGGGAATGTCCCGAGTGCAGTGATGTCGTTTCTTAGCTCAACTCAACTCAACTTGTTACATTTCAGTGTACACTTTACTGGTTGCTTGGTTGGAAGGTAAGTCCCCTGGGATGCTGAGATTTAATTCTTAAGTGCAACACACTGATGTTTAGGTCACTTGAACTTTGAAACGAGCTTGCATCAGTCGGAGTGAGGATGGTGTAGGGATTTCCCTCCTGACCCGACACAAGTGCAAACTCCATGGGGATTGTTACAGAGCTCTCCTTCCTCTCTCCAAGCTAAAAGCCGATGCTCGACGCTTAGAGGAAAGGCAAGACGCACATATAATCAGATTGCTACTGGTACTGTTGGGGTTGGAACTCTTCGCTGGCTTCTGAAAATTGGGACGGGGATGGGAATGCCCCGAATGCTGTGATGTCGGTTCCTAAATCAATCAATCAATCAATCCAAGCTCAAAGCCAGCCAAGTTGGCAAGACTGATACTGAAACTTAGCATCTGCAGGGAGGCATATTAAGATATAACCAGCATAGCCCATGTGGACAGGCTGATATTATGGTAAAAGGTAGTCCCATGACAGATACTGCAGTTGGGTTGTGAAGTTTTAAGCCATGAAATAGAGCTGGGGTGGTCAGTTCCCTTTCTCATCACCTTTTCCTATCCAGAAAAATCCAAGAAAATTCTGCAAAATTGTTTAATACTTATGTTTATAATGCTGAGTCACTCCCAGAACTGTACAGGCCAGATAAAATAATCCTATCTCCCCTTAGGATTGAACCCAGACAAGTGGCAGTTGAGAGCACTAACCACTAAACCACCACATCTGGGATTAGGCCTAAGTTAATAATATTTCCTACACAGGTTTTAGGTGACTGGGACTTAGCCATCGTTCAGAAAGCAATGGCAAACTACTGAACATAAACTTGACAAGAGATCACAGCATCAAAAAACAATGCTGGTGTTGACTGCAACGTCCTGTAAAGGATATGCAGCTAACATAACCTTGCCATCTTGACAGGTGATAATTTGCTACATTGTGCTTAAAAAAAAAAAGCATATGAACTGTCCATAGCACAAGGCTTGGGCTGAATTGTAGAGAACATGTGTTGCCCATGAGGCATGATCCCTCTCTTGGCCTGCCTAGTTTACTCCAGAAGAAAGGTGACACCAATTCATTTGTAACAAGACAAGCTGTAGAAGCTGCCAGATCAGAAAAACTGCTGTAACTGTCCGTCTGCCAGAGCTTCAATCCTAGACCAGTTTCTGACCAGGGCTTAATGTCTAGTCTGCCCTGCTTTAATATTTAGTCTTTAGGTTGCATTTCCTCACACTAGGATAAGGTTTGTACCCTTAGTGACTACAGGTTTTAGGTATTTCTTTGAAAAAAGACTCCAACCCAATGCTCGGAGGGAAATACTTTAGAATGTTATCATATTTCCCATACTAATAATTGACACTATATGTCAGTATCATATTTAACACAAGGTAGAAGAAGACAGACTAAACAATACTGAAAGGTGCCTCTACATTCTGAGGTTAAAGAGGAAAGACTAAACATGACTTGGATACCTCTACACCCCAGGAAAGAAGATGAATGACTAAACATGGGCTTAGCATGTATCATCTCATCTTGTTCCTCTTGCACCTTGCGGTGTCCATATGAAGCATAAACAGCGGGAGAATGCCCATTTATGGGCTTCAGATGATAGTACCTCCCACAAAATTTCTTTTCATTACCAGCATTTGTACTTGTGTATCAGAGAACTGAACAGTTTGTCTCTATACTTGTTGAGTAATTAAGACGCAAACAATATATTGCACAATTAATTGCTTGGTATATTTATCTGTACCTCGTCATGAGCATACTACAGAAATAATTCAACACATATGAAAGCAACATAATGAATCCTGTTAGCTGAAATACACAAAACATACTGTTATATGTTTATTGCCACCCTGAGTTGTCGCTGTCTTCACATTGTTCTACTTCTCATGACAGACAAAGGGTTTCCTGTCGGATCTTCAGACAAAACTGCAAGTCCGTGGGCTTTCTGCTGACACCAAGCATAGCATTCCTGGCCACTTGACTTGCAGAAGTGAGGTAAGTTGTGTTATGTGTCTGACTGTCTCCTCTACCAAGAGGCTCGCTGCTTGTTCTGATCTCAGGGAGCCATACTGGGAACTCTGGACTCTGGGATATAAAGCAGGATCTGCAACAGACAGCATATTTTACGCAGAACATAAATGTTGAAGTCCCGGTATAGAAGCTATGGAAAGCAAAGAAGAAGATTCTGTGTCTGTTCTTTTAATTTGGAAATCTGCATTTAGTTATTTTGTATTCCAAAAATGTTTGTAAATGTAAAGAACTCAGCATCCAGTCAGATTGTCCTGTGTCCAGCCATAAATTGTCATACACCTAGCCATATTGTCATACACCCAGTCATAGTGTCCTGTGTCCAGCCATTTTGTCCTACACCCAGCTATATTGTCCTATTTTGAGCCATATTGTCCTGCATCCATCCATATTGTCCTGTGTGCAGCCATATTGTTCTGTGTCCAGTTATATTGTCCTGTGTACAGCCATATTGTTCTGTGTCTGACCAGCTATATGTTTTAGGCATCTGGTGACTTTATATGAGCATGGGTTTATATGGCTATCTGCTCTAGACCAGGCCCCTGAAGAAGAAGCCCTGAAGGAGGTCAAGTTTGAATGCACTTGACTGCATGACGGGTCATTCTGTTGAGCAAGGCCATTAACTCTTCAGTGGTGATGGTATAGTGTTGACCTTGTATTACAACCCCTGCGTTAGACGAGGCAATAACTTACCAGAATAAAAGAAAGTCATTACAGCTTTCCACTAATCTTGATGCCTGGCTGCAAGTTCGTTATCATTTGCTTGATTTATTATCATAATATTTGTCTTTCCCCTACACAATTTTAGACTTAGTTGTTGTGACCTCTGATCAAGTGTGATAATCTTGCTGTGATTTCATGTGTGGGGCAGGAAGGCAATGTCATCCAGATCATCAAGGTGCTTTGTCAGTCTGTTGAATATCATTTCTGGTGGTAACAATTGTTGTCTTGGACCGAGCTACTGTATAACAGGTACTACCTGCTTTCTGTTAGTGCCGAATGTTGGGCAGCGCTCACCAAACCCAACACCCCACATTGTGCCAATGGCTTCGGGTGGAGGAGTGCAATTTGGAGGGTACAAGCCTTACCCTAATGTGAGGAAATTGCAACCTTAAGACTAAATGTCATGGCAGGACAGACTAGCCTTAAGCCTTGGTCAGCAACTGGTCTAGGATCAAACTTCCATTATTGGACAGTTAGAGCATTGTTTTGCTAATCTGGCAGCTTCTGCAGCTTGTCATGCTCCAGACGTATTGGTGTCACCTTTCCTCTGGAGTAAACTAGGCAGGCCGAGAAAGAGATCATGCTTCATGGTCAGTTCATGCTCTCTACATTTCAGTCCAGGCTTTGTGCTTTGGAGAGGTATAACTCCATCCCTAGACCCCGCCATGGGTTGTAGTTATTTTGCCATTTTTGAAGCAAATGTAACAAACTATCATGTCAAGACGACAAGGTGCCAGTATTGTTGTCCTCATGATCCAATCTATAGTCAGTAAACATAATAAAGGTGACAAAAGGCATCCCTGTCTAACTCCTGTTCTTATCTAAAATCCCCTCATGAAGAAGTATTCCCTCATGAAGAACTCTGCATTTCATGCCCTTACATGATGCCTTTATGAAGTTATTATTTTTTCTGTGATTCATTTATTAAGTTAATGATCTTTGGGATCCCATAGTGCCTCCTGTTTCCAAAAGCGCCTCCTGTTTCCAATGCTGTTAAAGACCTCTTAATAGTTAATAAATCCAATATAAAGTGATGAATTCATTTCAATGCTTTGCTCTGTGAATTGAATTGAGTCAAGAACTGGTATCACAACACTCGGAATGTTCCCATACCCACACCATTCTGATCTTTAATAAGCAGCGAAGAGTCCCAATTCTGAGGGTGCTGTTTGTAGTTTGATTATGTGTCCGTTTGGCCTTTTCTCTGAGTGCTGGCCAGATGTTTTGCTATATTATTTTATGCAGTGTGGTGATCTGGTCAGAGCAGGATCTATTTGGTTGGAAGCCTGTCTGTTCATCCCTTACTTATTTATCAGTAAGTCAACAGAATAGGAAAGTAGAATTGGTCAGTCTTACACAAACATAGTCACGAGTGACAGAGTGGACGTTGCAACTAGAAAGCCTTCATCAGCACAGAGAAAAAACAAATGAAAAGACACTAACGTTACTACATTAAAAGATTAAAAGAAGTCACATAGCTTAGATCCTGGAAACATCTCAATCCTAGGTGTCCTAGTTCTTTAGTTCTTTGATGTCTGAGATATCCTGCATTATATTGTCTTCCATGCTGTCTTCTCTCTCTCTCTCTCTTGTTCTCTCTCTCTCTCTCCTCACACACGCATACACACTGTCTCATTACTGCCTATAGTACCTTGCAGTGTAGGTCAATGGAGTATTGAGTCTTAGGAATTAAGGCCACCTGGCTAGTGCAGTTGCTGCAAACTGTGCAGGTTAGGGTTACTATTTTGGTCCTCCGACAGAAAATACATGTGTTGTAGGTTATAGTATTTCCACATTCTTATATTTGCTTCTTATATAGCCCCAGTAACACATGGATGTCGGTTCCTAAATCAATCAATCAATCAATCAATCAATTTAGAAGTCATTTTGTCACATTATCATTCCAGTGTTTATTTTGCTTTAAGGATTACCACGAGGACTTCCCACCGGAAATTGTTGATAAAATCTTCACTCCCATGAGCCAGGAGGGACCTGAGACTGGTAGACAGACCGCCCTACTAGACCTGTGGAACCAGAAGACTCCTGTCAATAAACAAAGTGTGACTGTTCCTTGTAGTTCACTTAAGCAAGGCTCTGGGCCTGACACAATACAGCAATCCAGCCTCAGATGTTCTTCAGTTGTCGACACACCACGTACAGCTTTCACTAACTCTGTGACAAATTCTGAAAATACCAAAAACATTTCACATGGACAATCTGTGCTCTGCAAAGATAGACATTTGCCTGGTAAAACAGATCAAGGCGATGTTCCGTCAGAGAAGAATAAGTCATTAAAGAGAAAACATGAAGATGAGGAGTTGGAAAATTCTTTCAGTTCGGACATGATCAGTAAACGGAAATCCATACTTCGTGCCAAAATGTCCAAGCTCCTTGCATATGAACGCCCAGCCAAGTTGTCCACGCTACCTTGTGGTAACTCCCCAGCCAGTGGCAGAGAGTTCAAATCTCCAATAGCCAAGAAACTTTGACACCAACTCTTCCTGGCTGGTTAATGTAGATGTTAGTGGAGATAGTTGTATTAATAATCCAGATTGAATGTTTGTAACTGAACAAAATGTCAGGCTGCAGTTATTTATCATAGTAAGCTCATTGATAATATCTTCCTGTTCAGTTTTGCAAATATGCCATATTGGAATAATCAATTCTGGCAGATGTGTAGTTGTTGTCATGTTGGAATAATGAGTTCCCACAGATGTGTAGTTGTAGTCACGTTGAACTAATCAGTTCCCACAGATGTGTAGTTGTCATGTTGGACTAATCAGTTCCCACAGATGTGTAGTTGTGGTCATGTTGGACTAATCAGTTCCCACAGATGTGTAGTTGTAGTCATGTTGGACTAATCAATTCCCACAGATATGTAGTTGTAGTCATGTTGGACTAATCAATTCCCACAGATATGTAGTTGTAGTCATGTTGGACTAATCAATTCCCACAGATATGTAGTTGTAGTCATGTTGGAGTAATCAGTTCCCACAGATGTGTAGTTGTAGTCATGTTGGACTAATCAGTTCCCACAGATGTGTGGTTGTAGTCATGTTGGACTAATCAGTTCCCACAGATGTGTAGTTGTAGTCATGTTGGACTAATCAGTTCCCACAGATATGTAGTTGTAGTCATGTTGGACTAATCAGTTCCCACAGATATGTAGTTGTCATCATGTTGGACTAATCAGTTCCCACAGACGTGTAGTTGCTGTTATGTTGGACTAATCAGTTCTTAGAACAAAGACCCACAGATGTGCAGTTGTCATGTTGAACTAAGCAGTTTCCACATATATGCAGGTGCTAACCATGTCAGCCCATTTAATTGTGCAGGTGCTCAAGAGAATCTTATAAGAGGTAAAGAAGGAATATAGACAAAGACAATGAGGTAATGATGATACAGATGGTGAAGGAGTATTGATATATATAATAAGACAACACTGACAGAAGTAAGGAGGAAATATTGACAGAGGTGATGAAAGACTGTTGGCCTAATCAGTTGTGCAGAAGTGTAGGGCTGATAGTATTACCTATTTGGTTTCACAGATGTGTGTGAGCTACTAATTTGTTGTTTGAAGTGAATCGTGTTGTATTTGCCCATAACGCATACTCAATAATACATGTTTTAATAAACCTAATAGAAAGTGTATTTATGTTAATTGTGTTGTTAACATTGAGTATTTTTAGTATGTGTTGTGAAGGTTGTGTATTTACAGTATATACTGATTAGTCGTTATAGTACATGTGTTGTTAAGATTGTGTATTTATATTACATGTGATGTTCAGATTGTGTATTTATATAGAGGCTATATGGTTGATAATAGTAATAGGTTGTGGTGAAGCAGTTTGTATCTCAGGCCAGTAAAACTTGGGCACTGTGGCAGTAGGTGTACCTACAGGCTGGTTCACACAGCGAGTCTAATCTGTTTAGATGTTTGTTTTCTGGGGTATGGTTTCTTCTCAGCTGGGAGATTAGACTTTGATCCGTTCTATTTCTTAGTTTCATTGGATTGTTGGTAAATAGAACAAAAACAAGGTACAGATCCTGTTGAAAATAAGTAGTACAGACCCTACAACTTAGATTAATGACAGCCTCTGGCTCACACAGTCCTGGTTTCATTCACAACAAGGATTGGATGGATGATTAAAATTAGTAGACGCATGCTATACTCCCCTCTGATCCAGGAGGCAGTGGATCAGACATCTGGCTTTCTCAGATAAGGATGGAAAACTAAGAGGACCATTATACAAATTGCGCGAGTTAAAAGTTCCTTGGCAGTTGGATTGTGAAAAGAGCAGGCCAAAAAAGACCACCATCAGGCAACATTTCACAAATAAATTATCAACAACAATACTTGTTACAGAGTATTGGTAGCATGTGTGATTAGAGTATACACAAACTTGGATCCACACTTGTACAATGGAGTTGGTGCACTGTACAGAGATTCTCCTCATGTGGTCTACAGGGAGGAGGTGGAATCCATGTTCCATGGAAATTATCCTTTACCAAGCAACCAAGCTCACTAAAACTGTTCAAACCCAAGAAGCTCTCTTGTCTCGTATGTGACTCAACAGAACAACCCCTGTAGTAAACCTACAGAATACCAACAGTAAACAAACAACCCCTACAGTAAATCAATAGAACCCCTGTAGTAAACAAACCTAGCAATGAACCAACATAATCCCTGCAGTAAATGAGTAGAAACCTAACACCAACATAATCCCTACAGTAAATTAATAGAAACCTAACAGTAAACCAACATAATCCCTACAGTAAATCATTAGAAACCTAACAGTAAACCAACATAATCCCTACAGTAAATCAGTAGAAACCTAACAGTAAACCAACATAATCCCTAAAGTAAATCAGTAGAAACCTAACAGTAAACCAACATAATCCCTACAGTAAATCAGTAGAAACCTAACAGTAAACCAACATAATCCCTACAGTAAATCAGTAGAAACCTAACAGTAAACCAACATAATCCCTACAGTAAATCAGTAGAAACCTAACAGTAAACCAACATAATCCCTACAGTAAATCAGTAGAAACCTAACAGTAAACCAACATAATCCGTACAGTAAATCAATAGAAACCTAACAGTAAACCAACATAATCCGTACAGTAAATCAGTACAAACCTAACAGTAAACCAACATAATCCCTACAGTAAATCAGTAGAAACCTAACAGTAAACCAACATACTCCATACAGTAAATCAGTAGAAACCTAACAGTAAACCAATGTAATCCCTACAGTAAATCAGTAGAAACCTAACAGTAAACCAGCATAATCCCTACAGTAAATCAGTAGAAACCTAACAGTAAACCAGCATAATCCCTACAGTAAATCAGTAGAAACCTAACAGTAAACCAACATAATCCCTACAGTAAATCAGTAGAAACCTAACAGTAAACCAACATAATCCCTACAGTAAATCAGTAGAAACCTAACAGTAAACCAACATAATCCCTACAGTAAATCAGTAGAAACCTAACAGTAAATCAATAGAACCCCTGTAGTAAACAAACCTAGCAATGAACCAACATAATCCCTGCAGTAAATGAGTAGAAACCTAACACCAACATAATCCCTACAGTAAATTAATAGAAACCTAACAGTAAACCAACATAATCCCTACAGTAAATCAGTAGAAACCTAACAGTAAACCAACATAATCCCTACAGTAAATCAGTAGAAACCTAACAGTAAACCAACATAATCCCTAAAGTAAATCAGTAGAAACCTAACAGTAAACCAACATAATCCCTACAGTAAATCAGTAGAAACCTAACAGTAAACCAACATAATCCCTACAGTAAATCAGTAGAAACCTAACAGTAAACCAACATAATCCCTACAGTAAATCAGTAGAAAACTAACAGTAAACCAACATAATCCCTACAGTAAATCAGTAGAAACCTAACAGTAAACCAACATAATCCCTACAGTAAATCAGTAGAAACCTAACAGTAAACCAACATAATCCCTACAGTAAATCAGTAGAAACCTAACAGTAAACCAACATAATCCCTACAGTAAATCAGTAGAAACCTAACAGTAAACCAACATAATCCCTACAGTAAATCAATAGAAACCTAACAGTAAATCAATAGAAACCTAACAGTAAATCAATAGAAACCTAACAGTAAATCAATAGAAACCTAACAGTAAACCAACATAATCCTTACAGTAAATTAATAGAAACCTAACAGTAAACCAACATAATCCTTACAGTAAATTAATAGAAACCTAACAGTAAACCAACATAATCCTTACAGTAAATTAATAGAAACCTAACAGTAAACCAACATAATCCTTACAGTAAATTAATAGAAACCTAACAGTAAACCAACATAATCCTTACAGTAAATTAATAGAAACCTAACAGTAAACCAACATAATCCTTACAGTAAATTAATAGAAACCTAACAGTAAACCAACATAATCGCTACAGTAAATTAATAGAAACCTAACAGTAAACCAACATAATCGCTACAGTAAATCAGTAGAAACCTAACAGTAAACCAACATAATCCCTACAGTAAATTAATAGAAACCTAACAGTAAACCAACATAATCCTTACAGTAAATCAGTAGAAACCTAACAGTAAACCAACATAATCCCTACAGTAAATCAGTAGAAACCTAACAGTAAACCAACATAATCCCTACAGTAAATCAGTAGAAACCTAACAGTAAACCAACATAATCCCTACAGTAAATCAGTAGAAACCTAACAGTAAACCAACATAATCCTTACAGTAAATCAGTAGAAACCTAACAGTAAACCAACATAATCCCTACAGTAAATCAGTAGAAACCTAACAGTAAACCAACATAATCCCTACAGTAAATCAGTAGAAACCTAACAGTAAACCAACATAATCCCTACAGTAAATCAGTAGAAACCTAACAGTAAACCAACATAATCCCTACAGTAAATCACTAGAAACCTAACAGTAAACCAATATAATCCATACAGTAAATCAGTAGACAAATGGAAATGTTGAGGGGAAGAGAGGCAGACGCCGACCAAGAGAAATGATGCTGGATGGATTAAGACAGTGGCATGGAGGAATATCAGCAGCACCGTTGATCCAGAACACCAAAGCCCGAGATACGTGGAGAGACATGAACGCCTACACCAGCTGGCATGGCACTTGATGATGATGAAGATTGACATGCTGATAAACTATTTTATATGTCTGTGGATGAAATGACAATTTCTGTGTTACATGTGAATTATTGGCCATAATGGATATTTTGTGAACACAGCACATTAATATTACTTTCATACAACTTACTGTTGTTTTCTAGATGTATCTGGAGTTTGGTGTGCATAGTGGTATGCAAGTGTGCTATTCTAGAAATAGAAACATCTGGCCAGAGTAAATACAACTGATAATCTGGCTTATTGACTGCCAATCTTACAGAGGTGATCAGGGAAAGTTGACAGTGGTGATCAGGGGATGTTGACAGTCGTGATCGGGGGATGTTGACAGTGGTGCTCAGGGGATGTTGACTGGTGCTCAGGGGATGTTGACAGTGGTTATAAGGAGTGGTGATCAGGGAGAGTTGACAGAGGTGATAAGGGCATGTTGACAGTGGTTATAAGGGAGTGTTGACAGTGGTTATCAGGGAGTGTTGACAGTAGTGATCAGGGGTTGTTGACAGCAGTGATCAGGGGGAGTTGACAGAGGTGATAAGGGAGTGTTGACAGTGGTTATAAGGGAGTGTTGACAGTGGTTATAAGGGAGTGGTGATCAGTGGATGTTGACAGTGATGATCAGGGTCTGTTGACAGTGGTTATAAGGGAGTGGTGATCAGTGAGAGTTGACAGAGGTGATAAGGGAGTGTTGACAGTGGTTATAAGGGAGTGTTGACAGTAGTTATAAGGGAGTGTTGACAGTAGTTATAAGGGAGTGTTGACAGTAGTTATAAGGGAGTGTTGACAGTGGTTATAAGGGAGTGTTGACAGTGGTTATAAGGGAGTGTTGACAGTGGTTATAAGGGAGTGTTGACAGTGGTTATAAGGGAGTGTTGACAGTGGTTATAAGGGAGTGTTGACAGTGGTTATAAGGGAGTGTTGACAGTAGTTATAAGGGAGTGTTGACAGTAGTTATAAGGGAGTGTTGACAGTAGTTATAAGGGAGTGTTGACAGTGGTTATAAGGGAGTGTTGACAGTGGTTATAAGGGAGTGTTGACAGTAGTTATAAGGGAGTGTTGACAGTAGTTATAAGGGAGTGTTGACAGTAGTTATAAGGGAGTGTTGACAGTAGTTATAAGGGAGTGTTGACAGTGGTTATAAGGGAGTGTTGACAGTAGTTATAAGGGAGTGTTGACAGAGGTGATAAGGGAGTGTTGACAGTGGTTATAAGGGAGTGTTGACAGTGGTTATAAGGGAGTGTTGACAGTGGTTATAAGGGAGTGTTGACAGTGGTTATAAGGGAGTGTTGACAGTGGTTATAAGGGAGTGTTGACAGTAGTTATAAGGGAGTGTTGACAGTAGTTATAAGGGAGTGTTGACAGAGGTGATAAGGGAGTGTTGACAGTGGTTATAAGGGAGTGTTGACAGTAGTTATAAGGGAGTGTTGACAGTAGTTATAAGGGAGTGTTGACAGTAGTTATAAGGGAGTGTTGACAGTAGTTATAAGGGAGTGTTGACAGTAGTTATAAGGGAGTGTTGACAGTAGTTATAAGGGAGTGTTGACAGAGGTGATAAGGGAGTGTTGACAGTGGTTATAAGGGAGTGTTGACAGTGGTTATAAGGGAGTGTTGACAGTGGTTATAAGGGAGTGTTGACAGTGGTTATAAGGGAGTGTTGACAGTGGTTATAAGGGAGTGTTGACAGTGGTTATAAGGGAGTGTTGACAGTGGTTATAAGGGAGTGTTGACAGTGGTTATAAGGGAGTGTTGACAGTGGTTATAAGGGAGTGTTGACAGTGGTTATAAGGGAGTGTTGACAGTAGTTATAAGGGAGTGTTGACAGTAGTTATAAGGGAGTGTTGACAGTGGTTATAAGGGAGTGTTGACAGTGGTTATAAGGGAGTGTTGACAGTAGTTATAAGGGAGTGTTGACAGTAGTTATAAGGGAGTGTTGACAGTAGTTATAAGGGAGTGTTGACAGTAGTTATAAGGGAGTGTTGACAGTGGTTATAAGGGAGTGTTGACAGTAGTTATAAGGGAGTGTTGACAGAGGTGATAAGGGAGTGTTGACAGTGGTTATAAGGGAGTGTTGACAGTGGTTATAAGGGAGTGTTGACAGAGGTGATAAGGGAGTGTTGACAGAGGTGATAAAGGATGTTGACAGCAGTGATCAGGGAATGTTGACAGGTGACAAAGGATGTTGACAGTGGTGACAAAGAGTGTTGACAGAGGTGATCAGGGAATGTTGACAGGGGTGATCAGGGAATGTTGACAGAGGTGATCAGGGAATGTTGAAATGGGGATGAAAGAATGTTTAATGTGGTGATAAAGATGTTGACAGGGGTGATAAGGGAATGTTGATAGGTGATCAGGGAGTGGTGACGCAGGGTGTTTACAGTGGTGATAAGGGAATGCTGATAGTGGTGATAAAATAATGTTGACAGTGGTGATAAAGGATGTTCACAGACGTGATCAGGGAATCTTGACAGTGGTGACCAGGGGTTGTTGACAAAGGATGTTGACAGTAGTGATAAAGGAATGGTGACAGATATTGAACGAATGTTGACAGAGATAATGAGGGGATGTTGACAGATGGAGAGGGAATATTGAAGAAGCCCTAATTGAGGTAAGTAGGAAACATTGACAATACTATTGTCAATAGATATAGAGAGAGTCACACAAAGCATGAACTTTGCAGCTCCAGCAATGACCCTGATCATAAGTGGCATGGAAATATTAAGAGAAGCAATGAGAGAATATCAGAATTGTAGGTAAGTGAGTGCTATCCACTTAAGGCAATCTTGAATGTGGCAAATTTCTGTTTTGAAGAACAATATTGTATTGTATGTTGTAAATGCATTACTATATGCTTGCACTCTTTCTAAGAGGAATTTCTGATAAGAAGAACTTTGTCTGGGGTCGCAGGTGAGTTTGCCTTATCAGGTCTGCAATGTATTGGCTATGTGATGCTAGCCCCATATTTGTATAGACCAATTGACACCTGATGGGGGATGTTAGTGGCCACCTTGGCTTCCCATAATATTTCCTGTGACCATTTTAGGCTGGTCTGACTTGAGAGCCCAAATCAGGTAAACAAAATCCCTGCCTCAATGGGGATTCGGACACATGACTATTGGGCTGGCAGGTAAGCATGCTAGCTACTGCACCTGTCAATATAAGAGTGATGGAGTGGAGCTGGCTGAAGGAGACTGAGACCCAATTGTTCACCCGAACTGCAATACGTTGTGTTTTACAAAAACAAAATCAATAACTGAAATATTAAATATAACATTTTTGAAATCTTGAAGACACAATGAATCTTGAATAGTATCACAGTTTATATCTCACAAAAAATATGTCCACATTAGCATTGTCATTTACTGTCTATAGTACTTTGCTGATGAGTACCTTGCAGGTGTAGGCCAAGGGCGTCTTGAGCCTGGGGAATTAAGGCCGCCTGGCTAGTGCAATCGCAGCAAACTGCAGGTTAGGATTTCTCTCTCCATGATATTCTCAGTATTTTCTGTCCATGATATTCTCAACCTTGTTCTCTTTCTATGATAATCTCAACATTCTTCTTTATCTATGGTATTCTAAACATTCTACTCTGTCTACGATATTCTCAACTTTCTTCTCTGTTAACGATATTCTCAACATTCCTATCTGCCTATTATATTCTCAACATTCTACTTTATTTACGATAATCTCAACATTCCTCTTTGTCTATGATATTCTCAGCCTTCTTCTCTGTCTGATATTCTCAACATTCCTCTCTGCCCATGATATTCTCAACATTCCTCTCTGCCCATGATATTCTCAACATTCCTCTCTGCCCATGATATTCTCAACATTCCTATCTGCCTATTATATTCTCAACATTCTTCTTTATTTACGATAATCTCAACATTCCTCTTTCTCTATGATATTCTCAGCCTTCTTCTCTGTCTGATATTCTCAACATTCCTCTCTGCCCATGATATTCTCAACATTCCTCTCTGCCCATGATATTCTCAACATTCCTCTCTGCCCATGATAATCTCAACATTCCTCTCTGCCCATGATATTCTCAACATTCCTCTCTGCCCATGATATTCTCAACATTCCTCTCTGCCCATGATATTCTCAACATTCCTCTCTGCCCATGATATTCTCAACATTCTTCTTTATTTACAATAATCTCAACATTCCTCTTTGTCTATGATATTCTCAGCCTTCTTCTCTGTCTGATATTCTCAACATTCCTCTCTGCCCATGATATTCTCAACATTCCTCTCTGCCCATGATATTCTCAACATTCCTCTCTGCCCATGATAATCTCAACATTCCTCTCTGCCCATGATATTCTCAACATTCCTCTCTGCCCATGATATTCTCAACATTCCTCTCTGCCCATGATATTCTCAACATTCCTCTCTGCCCATGATATTCTCAACTTTCCTCTCTGCCCATGATATTCTCAGCATTCCTCTCTGTCCATGATATTCTCAACATTCCTCTCTGCCCATGATATTCTCAACATTCCTCTCTGCCCATGATATTCTCAACATTCCTCTCTGCCCATGATATTCTCAACATTCCTCTCTGCCCATGATATTCTCAACATTCCTCTCTGCCCATGATATTCTCAGCATTCCTCTCTGCCCATGATATTCTCAGCATTCCTCTCTGCCCATGATATTCTCAACATTCCTCTCTGCCCATGATATTCTCAACATTCCTCTCTGCCCATGATATTCTCAACATTCCTCTCTGCCCATGATATTCTCAACATTCCTCTCTGCCCATGATATTCTCAACATTCCTCTCTGCCCATGATATTCTCAACATTCCTCTCTGCCCATGATATTCTCAACATTCCTCTCTGCCCATGATATTCTCAACATTCCTCTCTGCCCATGATATTCT
This sequence comes from Cepaea hortensis, assembly GCA_963921405.1. NCBI lineage: Eukaryota > Metazoa > Mollusca > Gastropoda > Stylommatophora > Helicidae > Cepaea > Cepaea hortensis. Next base: position 87,244,554 of record OY992884.1, on the reverse strand, counting down.
CAACATTCCTCTCTGCCCATGATATTCTCAACATTCCTCGCTGCCCATGATATTCTCAACATTCCTCTCTGCCCATGATATTCTCAACATTCCTCTCTGCCCATGATATTCTCAACATTCCTCTCTGCCCATGATATTCTCAACATTCCTCTCTGCCCATGATATTCTCAACATTCCTCTCTGCCCATGATATTCTCAACATTCCTCTCTGCCCATGATATTCTCAACATTCCTCTCTGCCCATGATATTCTCAACATTCCTCTCTGCCCATGATATTCTCAACATTCCTCTCTGCCCATGATATTCTCAACATTCCTCTCTGCCCATGACATTCTCAACATTCCTCTCTGCCCATGACATTCTCAACATTCCTCTCTGCCCATGATATTCTCAACATTCCTCTCTGCCCATGATATTCTCAACATTCCTCTCTGCCCATGATATTCTCAACATTCCTCTCTGCCCATGATATTCTCAACATTCCTCTCTGCCCATGATATTCTCAACATTCCTCTCTGCCCATGATATTCTCAACATTCCTCTCTGCCCATGATATTCTCAACATTCCTCTCTGCCCATGATATTCTCAACATCCCTCTCTGCCCATGATATTCTCAACATTCCTCTCTGCCCATGATATTCTCAACATTCCTCTCTGCCCATGATATTCTCAACATTCCTCTCTGCCCATGATATTCTCAACATTCCTCTCTGCCCATGATATTCTCAACATTCCTCTCTACCTATAATATTCTCAACATTCCTCTCTGCCCATGATATTCTCAACATTCCTCTCTGCCCATGATATTCTCAACATTCCTCTCTGCCCATGATATTCTCAACATTCCTCTCTGCCCATGATATTCTCAACATTCCTCTCTACCTATAATATTCTCAACATTCCTCTCTGCCCATGATATTCTCAACATTCCTCTCTGCCCATGATATTCTCAACATTCCTCTCTGTCCATGATATTCTCAACATTCCTCTCTGCCCATGATATTCTCAACATTCCTCTCTGCCCATGATATTCTCAACATTCCTCTCTGCCCATGATATTCTCAACATTCCTCTCTGCCCATGATATTCTCAACATTCCTCTCTACCCATGATATTCTCAACATTCTTCTCTGCCCATGATATTCTCAACATTCCTCTCTACCCATGATATTCTCAACATTCCTCTCTGCCCATGATATTCTCAACATTCCTCTCTGCCCATGATATTCTCAACATTCCTCTCTACCCATATTCTCAACATTCCTCTCTGCCCATGATATTCTCAACATTCCTCTCTACCCATGATATTCTCAACATTCCTCTCTACCCATGATATTCTCAACATTCCTCTCTACCCATGATATTCTCAACATTCCTCTCTGTCCATGATATTCTCAACATTCCTCTCTACCTATGATATTCTCAACATTCCTCTCTACCCATTATATTCTCAACATTCCTCTCTACCTATGATATTCTCAACATTCCTCTCTGCCCGTGATATTCTCAGCATTCCCCTCTGCCCGTGATATTCTCAGCATTCCTCTCTGTCCATGATATTCTCAACATTCCTCTCTACCCATTATATTCTCAACATTCCTCTCTGCCCATAATATTCTCAACATTCCTCTCTGCCCGTGATATTCTCAGCATTCCTCTCTGTCCATGATATTCTCAACATTCCTCTCTGCCCATGATATTCTCAACATTCCTCTCTGCCCATAATATTCTCAACATTCCTCTCTGTCCACTGTGACCTCAATATTCCTCTCTGTCCACTGTGACCTCAATATTCCTCTCTGTCCACTGTGGACCTCAACATTCCTCTGTCCACTGTGGACCTCAACATTCCTCTCTGTCCACTGTGACCTCAATATTCCTCTCTATCCACTGTGGACCTCAACATTCCTCTCTGTCCACTGTGGACCTCAACATTCCTCTCTGTCCACTGTGGACCTCAACATTCCTCTCTGTCCACTGTGACCTCAATATTCCTCTCTGTCCACTGTGGACCTCAATATTCCTCTCTGTCCACTGTGACCTCAATATTCCTCTCTGTCCACTGTGACCTCAATATTCCTCTCTGTCCACTGTGACCTCAATATACCTCTCTGTCCACTGTGGACCTCAACATTCCTCTCTGTCCACTGTGGACCTCAACATTCCTCTCTGTCCACTGTGACCTCAATATTCCTCTCTGTCCAATGTGACCTCAATATTCCTCTCTGTCCACTGTGACCTCAATATTCCTCTCTGTCCACTGTGACCTCAATATTCCTCTCTGTCCACTGTGGACCTCAACATTCCTCTCTGTCCACTGTGGACCTCAACATTCCTCTCTGTCCACTGTGACCTCAGCATTCCTCTTTACAGCCACATCTCTGCTGTCGGTACCTCTTCACCTCCAGGGTAGAAAAGAACAATGGTAAGCACGCGAGGAGACGAGGAACGGTAGACAAGCCTACAATAATAGGATAAACTAGGGTAGTGGATGAACGAATTTTATCATCATCATTGAGTCTGAAAGAACATAAGTCGCATCACCACCCAACTGAAAGTTTCTCAATTTTCCCCAAGTTCTCCCGCCCAAAGTGTCTTTATTACCTCATGTGCACTGTCTTTCTTGCATAAACCACTCCGTCCATAGCTTAGTTTCCAAACTACTGTGATGTTTAATATGGCTACAGTATTCAGTTTCAAAGATACGATGTTGTTTATAAGTCGGTGTTCTTCGATTTGGGATTGGTAGCCAAGAGTATCACGTACGTTCAAAAGTCTCCATTTTCTTCTCTAGTGATTGCGAAATGGCCCACGAGTTACATCCGTATGTTGTCACAGAAAACATGCTAGTTCTTACAAATTTGTTTGCTGGATTCTAAATGGTCATGGAAATCAAGGGGGAAACTACCACATTATCAATTTCAAATACAGGTCATAACAAAAACGACTATAAAGTAAAAGAAACATAATTATAGACATCTGCGCCCGCATATGGTAAACCGCCATGTCGCACGTCGTAGATCTTTGTGGAAGAATGAGATGAAGTAGAAGGAAAACACACTCTTAACGTGGATCAGATTCAGTGCCACGGATTTCTCGTTACTGATCAGATACAAGACGATCGTAGCGCATGCGACGAGGATGTCCAGCACGATGATACAAGCCAATGTCTTCTTGTATGATTCCCTGACCTGAAAAATAAATCAGCAATTGATCATTGAGTTGAGTTAAGAACCGATATCACTGCACTCAGGACATTCCCATATGTGCTCCGTCCCCTTGTTCAACAGCCAGCGAAGAGTCATACTACTAATCGTTCCCACCGCTATCTAATTTAAAGTTCTCCTGGTCTTCCTTCTCAGTTTTGAAATTCTTCCAGAACCCCTACCGATCCCACGCAATCTCATTCTTTCCACATACGGGTTCTCAATTTGTTCCCCCGCCTTCTGCACCTGATCCCACAAACGCATGAGCACAACTGGTTTCTGGGATTGATAATATATACGTAACTGGTTTCTGTGAATGATGTTATAGACATAACTGATTCCTTGAATGATGTTATAGACATAACTGGTTTCTGGGATTGCTGTTATAGACATAACTGGTTGTTGGGAATGATGTTATAGACATAACTTGTTTCTGGGAATGATTTTATAGACATAACTGGTTTCTGGGATTGATGTTATAGACATAACTGGTTTCTGGGATTGATGTTATAGGCATAACTGGTTTCTGGGAATGATGTTATAGACATAACTGGTTTCTGGGATTGATGTTATAGACATAACTGGTTTCTAGAAATGATGTTATAGATATAAATGGTTTCTGGGAATGATTTATAGGCATAACTGGTTTCTGAGAATGATGTTATAGACATGACTGGTTTCTGGGAATGATGTTATAGACATAACTGGTTTCTGGGAATGATGTTACAGACATAACTGGTTTCAGGGAATGATGTTATAGACATAACTGGTCTATGGGAATGATGTTATAGACATAACTGGTTTCTGGGAATGATATTGACAAAACTGGTTTATGGGATTGATGTTAAAGACATAACTGGTTTCTGGGAATGATGTTACAGACATAACTGGTTTCACGGAATGATGTTATAGACATAACTGGTTTCTGAAAATGATGTTATAGACATAACTGGTTTCTGGGAATGATATTGATGTTAAAGACATAACTGGTTTCTGGGATTGATATTATAGACGTTATAGTCTTCTAGGAGTCAGCGTGGCCAAGTGGATAAGATCGCTCATGCTTAAACATCCGGTGTGTTGATACCGAGGTAGGGCGTTCGACCCCTACATCGGTCTATTTGGACTAAACTGTTGACTTTTCCTCCGGGGAACGTAAATTACTTGTTCATCTGAAGTTGGAGTGGGTTCGCTGGATGGCGAGGGACACTGGTAATAGGGAAAGGTAATCCACTCGCAAAATTCATTTCAGTGCTAGTAGAAGTAGTGTGTATCGACTACACTGGAGTTCAAAGCGAGCGACAACAAAACACAATTCTGTGTACACCATCAAACCTCAACGGGAGTCTCGGGGCCAAGTGGTCAAGCCCTCTGCCTCACGCTCGATTCCGTGCCGCGTCTTTCGGTTCACGAGTGCATTTTTCTTGGAGACTCCCGGGGGTCGTCGCTGGAGCTACGGAGTTCGTGCTTTATGCGACGCTTTTGGCAGGCCGCCCTGCGGAATGAGACCGAGACATATGGGATAAAACCCGGTGCAATGAAGTCGATCCTCTCGACTTTTAAGACTTATTTTTAATTCTTATTCTGCTCATGGTTGCTTGTTTTCAATCTAGTCTTTCAGTTTTCTAAGCTCGGCAGTGTAAGAAATTATTCCTCCCTCCCCCACAAGCCCAGTTACTATTGGACGGTAAACAGCGGCTGCCTCACCTTTTGACTTTCACTTTCGTCTGCTAAAGCCTGGTCTGGACAAGACAGAGAGGATACATTGGCAGTATGTGTTCTGGAGCCTGTGGGATTTGTCTGCGTGAACACTGGACTGTGTCCTGGGCAGCATTCATTTGTTAAATGATGGACTTGTAGTCTACAGTGTCCTGTGCCTTGTCTACAAATGTTGGTTCGGTGTTCTGTCTGCACATGTTGGCTTGTTGTGTCCTGTCTACAAATGTAGGTTTGCCGTGTCCTGTCAACATATGTTGGTTTGTCATGTCCTGTCTACATATATTGGTTTGCGGTGTCCTGTCTATAAATGTGGGTTTGCTGTGCCATATCTAGAGTTAAAGGGTGCTGACACGGCAATTTTCAGCAGATCAAAATCACAAATGAAGAAAAATGAACAGTTTGTGAACCACAACGTTAGATTATAAGAAGGAAGGTTTAAAGACACCCTCCACCCCATAAGTTGAGAGTGAATGGTAAACACAATGACATATCGTTGGACAAATACAATGAGATATCGGACAAACACAATGACATATCGTTGGACAAACACAATCACATATCGTTGGACAAACACAATGACATATCGTTGCACAAACACAATGACATATCGTTGCACAAACACAATGACATATCCTTGGACAAACACAATGACATATCGTTGGACAAACACAATGACATATCGTAGTACAATGTGGACATAATGCAAACACGTACAGTACACGGGTACTCATGGCTTACTGTTTTTATATGTTTTCCTCTTGACCGGACGCACTCACAGCAACACAAAAACCGGATCAGCGAAACTTCAGTTTCAGAGCCAATACTGCGCCTTTTTTGAGAGCTTCTTCTTCTACCTCCTGCTTGCATGACCAATTCGTACTCTTCACTTGATTGTCTTGATTTGCCTTTATTGTCTTGAGACACCCGTCTGTTTTCCCTGCTCTTTTTTCTCTTTCTGCCAGCCATTAGGATACTTTTCAAAGTGTTAATGGCTTTAGTATCTTGGTCTACAATCGGGCTAGGCTCTTTAACTTCTCCACTAGACACTGGGATTTGTATATTATCAACTGAAGTTGATAGTTCAGAGTCTCGCTTTGACTCAGATCTCATCTCGTTAGCCACTTCAGCATTTCGTTTGTTAAGATTTTTGCTGTCTGAGAAAGTGTCAATGATTTTAGTTTCTTGGACTACAATCTTGCTCGGCTCTTTAGCTAATTCACTATACACTGGGTTTTGTACATTAATATCAACCGAAGTTGATGCCTCGGAGTCATGCTTTGACTCAGATCTCATCGCGTTAGCCACTTCAGTATTGCCAGCGTCACCAAGGACGTCAGAATTGCCGTTGAGATTGTTGTTAATAATTTTGCTGCCTGGGTCCCCCTGGCTCGGCCTTTCTGTTAGTGTCAGTGCCCCGATGTCGCTATATTTGTGCGACCTCTTACTGCGCCGACTCAGACGTCGCTCATCAATAGACATCCTCTGTAGCTTTTTAGACACATCGGGATTATCAATTTCGATGACGTTAATGAACATAGATTCGCGGCCTATCAGCGGGTTATGCTCCATAAACTGCATAAACTTTGAAATGACCAGTATCAAGGACAGGAACAACACGAAGCCGAAAGTCATGAAGTGGAGCACTTCTAGCGTCTTGACGACTGCGTGGTATTTGGCAGTACCGTCGTAGTTCAGCAACATGTGGCAGAAGTTTGGTTCTAAGTAGCTTAACCTGTCCGAGATAGGCCTGGCTGGGGTACTACCACTAGCCAAAGGTCTTTGTAGAAATTCCACGAGCGTACTCACCTGGGTAAAAACAAGAATGCTGTTCGGAGTTACCATGAATTGGTATAGTTATTAACTGATTCAGTCATAATATATCGCCAAATATGACCTTCTATTTGGACAGAAGGACGATATATCGCCATAAAAGGGTCATCATGTAATTTATTTTGTGTCTGGTATCTTCCGCAATTTCAATGCTCATCGTTATCTCAAATGCCATGCCGGTTGGCGTAGGCGTTCATGACTCTCCACAGATATCGGTCTTTGGTTTTCTGGATCAACTCCGCTGGTGATATTCCCGCATGCCACCGTCTCAATCCATCCAGCATCATTTATCTTGGTCTGCCTCTCTTCGCCTCGATCTTTAAGGTTGTCACGATGTTCTCCGATGCCTCTCTTCTCATCACATGACCGAAGAAAGCTGTTTGTCACTTTCTTATTGTTGTATATAGTGTTCTAGTTTCATTAGCCTCTTTCAGGCAGTCGTTAGTTAATCTGGTAATCCAAGGAATTTGCAACATTAATCTCCGGAACTACATCTCTGTTGCTCCCAAGCTCTTCCTAATTTGTTCATTTACATTCCAAGATTCACTGCCGTACAGCAAAACAAGTTGTGTATAGCACTTCAGCACTTAAAGATCGAACGCTGTTTGTCTCCTTCTTACATTTACAACAAAGATGTAGTTCCGGAGTCCAGCATCATTTATCTCCGTCTCTTTCAATGCTCAGTAAACGGAAATGTACATTATAATACCTGCTTATTTGATGGAGTGCCATGTTTGGTACAGACCTGCTTTCAGCCTAGCACCTAATCAGTTAAGTAGGTCAGTAAAGTAACGTATCCTTTCCCACCATTGAGGATATTGGGTGTATGTTGCTGGCTCCGTATCTTTTACAAATAAATCGACATTCTGTGGGTCATCATCATCATCATGTGTCCAACCAACTGGGTGGGCATGCATAGATCTCCACAGTTCTGGGTCCCCGGTGTTCTAGATAAAATCTGTTATGATATCCCCCCCCCCCCCCCATGCCATTGTTACATTCAGTCCAGCAACATTTGTCTCCGTCCGCCCCTGCTGCTGCTACCTCTGATCGTCATTATGTTTCCTATGCCTCACACTGGGAAGAAGGAAATACCACAATGTGATACACGAGTAAATGGGCATATTCTTCAGCAAGTGAATCGATACAGTTATCTCGGCACAGTCATAACATCTGATGGGAGATGCCTTGAAGAGATTAGAATTGCCATTGCGAAGGTAGCCTTTTGCAAGATGAAAAACATAATGACCAATAAAAAGATATCAATTGAAACGAGAAAAAAGGCGTTGAAGTGCTACATAGAACCTATACTTTTGTATGGATGTCAAGCGTTGACAATAAGCAGTCAAGCTGAAAAACAGCTGATGGCTGTGGAAATGTGGTTTTTGAGGAAAATGAAAAGAATACAATGGACAGACAGAAGAATCAATGAACAAGTCCTTCAAGAAACAAATGAAGATCGTAAACTGATTAGAGACTTTAGACGTAGATAGTCAAAATGTTTTGGACTTGTTATGAAAAGAAATGAATTGGAGAACTTGGTGAAGACTGGCAAGATCGAAGGGAAGAGACCAAGGGGAAGACCGAGAAGTAAATACCTGGATGGGTTGGCCACGTGGCATGGTCGAGACAGGAACACAGAGCTGATCCACGACTCTGGTGATCGAGTGACATGGCAGTACATGACCGCCCACGTTTATCGGCATGGCACATGATGGATGGATGGATGCCTCTCTTCGTCTTACTTGACCAAAGGACGCTGTCTCCTTCTTACATTTGTACCGGATGTTTGTAAAGTCTCACTACACTTTGCATGTAGAACACATTTGAAAAATGGAGTACATGATGTGATTAAAAATGTGCCCCACAGACCATCGTGAAGCAATATGCAGTGAATGGCTGTCATTTGCTGGAGTATTTCTTTGCACTCCAAACAAAATGGTGTTATCAACGGAAGAAAGAATTTTTTTTTTTTCAGATTTGTTCTACATTCAAAGTGTAGTGAGACTTTACAAACACCTGGTATGCACTTCTTTCTTCTTTATCTTTTGTCCGTCGCTGCTCTATGCCGTTAGGCGTCGCAGGTTGTTTGAAGATTGGATTCTGAACTAGGGCTCGCTGGGTCGCTTGGTGTGCTGAGATGTGGGGCGTTAAGGTGTTGATGACTCGTCGATCCATCTTTTTCGTGGTCTTCCCTTACCTCTTAATGTTTCCATTTTCATGGTCACATGAAGCGACTTTGCCTTTGACGTTTATGAGGGGTTCCAGAGTAGACAGGAAACGATGGCGGCAGCGCTTGGTCTCGAGGATGCGTACAATACAGTTAGATATGATATTTTGATGACCGCACTAATGGAGAAGGGGGTCAATCCCTGGCTGGTGAACTGAATAGTATCTATCTGTCCTGTATTCTCGTCGGGTTGCTCTCCGTCTGCGTGCATGGACCTCAGAGCCACATATTTTAACCCCGGGACTGCCACAGGGATCTGCAATCTCACCTGTGCTATTTAACGTGTATACGAACAAGATTGTAAACCTAGAAGCACCAGGGATTGGAAGGATACTAACATTTGCAGATGATATTCTTACATATAGGCAGGGGAGAGATAGGGAGCAAACAGCCCAGGAGCTACAGGCGACAGTAGACAAAGTGATTGACTGGTGCACTGAAATGAGTGTTGTCATCCACCCGAAAAAGGCAGCTGATTTGTGGTGCTCTCTGGACAACAGGATTGTGAGAGATGATGTCCCAAGCCTCACGATAGATGGTAGAAACGTCAACGGAGAGAACAAACTGAAGTATCTGGGGATCACATTTGACAGGAGTCTTCCTTCAAGGACCATGTGGAGACGGTGGTGACAAGATCTCAAAAGGGACTCAATGCATTTGAAACTATGGCTGCAATGGGCATAGAGCAGAGAATGCTTTTTACACTATACCATTACCAGCACTTGATCCTCTCAGTAATTAATTATGGATTAGGACTGCTCACTGTCTCAGAGAGTCAGCTGGTGAAATTAGAGCGCATACAGAACGAAGCTATGCGGGTCATTCTGGGATGCACCAGAGACACCCCAGTATTGTGTATGCGTTACATCCTTGGTTTGCCGACTGTTGCAGGTAGGCTCAAGGTGATACAGGCGAAGGCATACCTCAGAGTAGCTGCAGACACACATCACCCTTTGCATGAGGCGCTGGAAGCAGCTAAGGGTCAGCGACTGATAAGAGGGAATTCATGGATGGCCAAGGCGAAGGATACGATCAGACAGGTGTGCCCCTTGGAGAACATTATTCGAGGAGAGAAGTGGGTCAGAGTGCCAGCGGAGCAGTCAGACTTATGCAAAGTCATAATCACATTGAGCCGGGATTGCAGGGAATGGCCAGCAGGGGCCACGGAAGTGGAAATTCAGCAACTATTTCAGGATAATGCTCGCTCGGGTGATGTGATCATCTGCACAGATGTTTCGGTGTCAAGAGGTAGGAGAAGTGCCTGGGGTTTCGTAGCAAAAGCTAATGGTCGACGTTTGGTGCAGGAGAGCCTGGCATATGATACCAAAACATCTAGCTTTAGAATGGAGGTGGAGGCGGTCATTGCAGCTTTCCGCTGGATGGAGAATACGACACACACACACATCGTGATTGTAACAGACTTAGAAAGCATGCTGAGGAAGGTGAGGACATGGATGCTTCGTGCAGAGTGGCTTGCCTCGATTCGGAGGACACGGGTGGCAAGCATCGCCTGGATCTTTTCTCCTAGGCATGCCGGTGTTGCTGGGAATGAACAGGTGGACAGATTGGCTGGCTCTGCAAAATTTGGTGGAATATTGATGCATGACAAGGCAGATGTGGTTGCGGCCGTGTGGGAGCACGTGCACACCTCGGAGGAGCAAATGGATCACCATGGTCTGGCAAGAATGAGGCAGCGAGGAGTGACGAGGGGATCTGGCCGACGCTCAACACTCAGAGGAAAGGCGAGACGGACTTATAATCAGATTGCTACTGGTACTATTAGTGTTGGAACTCTTCGCTGGCTGCTGGGGATGGATACTGAGCTAATGGGAATGCCCCGAATGCTGTGATGTCGGTTCTTAAATCAATCAATCAATCATTGTCATGTTGTTTGCCCTTGCAGCTGGCGACATTGGGTTAATTCTCACTAGATGGCCAAGTCAGTTAAGCCTTAGTCTATCAGTGAATTTAACCACTGATGTTGCTCCAACTGTGTTACAGATCTCCTCATTTCTAATATGGCCCATTCTTAATTTGCTCGCTGCTTTTCTTGGGCTTCTCATTTCACAAGTAGTGCGTTTTATTTCTTCTTATTTAATTAGCGTCCATGTTTGCACACCATTGGTTTTGTATATACTAGTCCACGATAATTAGCCTTTTCGTGGCAGCTGTAAGTTACTCTGGCAGTCCAAGCTACTGGCAACACACGTCTCAGGAACGACACCCCCGACCCTGGTTGTTGTGGTCAATATCACATCGGCCATCTGAACACCTTGACCATCTAAACACCTTGACCATCTGAACACCCCGAAAACGTGAACACCCCGACCATCTGAACACCCCGACATGGCCTGGTGTCCGTGTGAGAGTGGATCAACCTCGGAGCCCATGTACACTCCCCTTTAACTGATTCAGTGCCTATGAATAATATATGGTCAAATGTAACTTTCCAGTTGTATAGAAGGACGACATATCACCAAAATAGGGTAATTATGTTATTTGTTTTGTTTCGTGACATCCTCCACAATTTCAATGTTCAGTGAATTAAAGTGCACATTATAATACTTGTTCATTTGATTGTACGCCATATTTGATCCAAACCTACTGATTGTTTGGCAATGAATCAGTTACAAATCGTGGCCTGGAGAGAGATTTGAACACCAGGCTGGCAGGCATGCGTATCCCCAGTTATTGTACCCGGAAGCAGTTTTCTGCTACGGGTCAGTGGTCTGATCGCGTCATCACATTCTGTGGGCCTGAGAGCAAGGAGCAATAGGTGGTCAGTCTCTCCCTCACTTTGACAAGTGACGAGCCCTCGTGTTGAATCTATAGCCAGTATACATGGTATCGACACTGGTGTATCAACGCTGGGCCGGAAACAATCAGTACAAGGTTGAAGAATAGAGCGGGCTTTAATATTGTTAATGTTGTTGTTGCAGATGATATTTCTGACAGTGTTGTTATATATGATGTTTCAGTTGCTGGTGTTATTGATAGATGATGTTGCTGTTAATATTGTTGTTATACATGATTTCTCTGTTAATGTTGTTGTTGCAGATAATGTTGCTGTGAATGTTATTATGTATGATTTTCCAGTTATTGTTGTTAGTGTTGTTGCTTATATTGTTGTTATTACTGTTGCTGTTATTATCAATGGAAGATACCGCTCTTGCTGCTAGATATTCCTTTAGATATTGTTGATGCTAGAGTACTTGTTTCTAATGCAACGGTGTGTTGGTGCGCCTGCTGTAATTTCATTTGATTCTATTGGTGGAGGGATCAACGTTGTACAACCTACCTTAGATGTGTTCCTGTTTAGCAGATAGTTGAAGTCATTGGCGGTGCCCACCTCAAATATGAACAGGACTGGCGTGGAAATAAAGCCCGCGAACAGAACAATGATAGTCATGGACCTGTTCATCCTCCTCTTTGCCATGACGTAACTGAAACGGCGTAAAATACTATAAATAGTGATGCAGATTAAGACGTCGAGCTGATGAAATGATGAGAGCGTTAGCTCTTAATCTTTCGCGAGCTGATTGTGAGTTTAACGTGTGAACCCCTACACCGACATTAAGTTGAACTTCAATGTTGAATTCCCGTTCAGAAAACAATGACAAGTTACTGAACGTACAGTTGCATTGAAAAATCAACTTGATATTGTTCGCAACGTCCTACAGAAGACATTGAAATATTTAAACACAACACTGATACAGAATAGTGCATGTTCTGAGATAACTGTAACAATTAGCGAAGATGGATACTGTGGCATAACGCAGCCAACATTATTCATTCATCAACTCATGCCGCAAAAAGAGGAAACAACATTAAAAGAAATTGACTTCACAAACGCAATTGGAGATTGGGACTTAAAACTTAACATCAAAACTGGAACTGAACAAGTGACAAATGACGTGGATTCTTGGAAAGATTTCATCAGACCAAGCTCAGAAAACCATTGGATAGGAAAACCACATGACCGCCTTCGCGCCAGTGCATAATTAACATATATTACTATTTCATCAGAAATGTTAATAAGCCCGCACTTTTGTCTGAACTCGCTCCATGGACGGATGTGAGAAGAGTGTGTGACCAAAAATTCAATGGGCAAGGCAAAAGTCTGGATCCGAGGTACGTTTGTTGGCCCTTGATTAGACTAAGAACCCGATGTATCAAGTAATGTAAACCCATGTTTGTGGTGTCAATTGAAATGTATGATTATTAATTAAAACCTCTGAAATGTAAAAATGCTCGACTGTAGATTCTAACGACGCAAAGCCATTCCCGGGCAGAATATTCTCTTCGATGAAACTACAATCTCTGATATTCTTAGAGATAATTATTAACTTTAAGAAGTGCATTCTACTACTATATTCTATTCTAAACAACTGTGAGAAGTGATGATTCTAAAGCAATCTTGTGCATTTCACCAGAAACATTGTTAAAGATGCGTCACTATCTACAGCTGAAAAGACAGTTCGTGTACTAGAACAAGTGCCTTGTTCTAAAACAGACTTATCTATGCCTATTTACAATCTAGAAAGCTGAAAGTGAAATCAATCTTTCCTTTCTCCTTTATCTATAGAATTAATAGGGTTTGGCGAAATAAATATTTATATTTATGTCAAATTTAATTAGATAAGGGCACACATTTCGTGATCAGGATGGTGGTATATACATTCACTCACGCTCAGATGGCGGCCTCTACAATGCTCAGAGATTGAAGGCTAAGACCAAAATTAGGAGGGTACTGATCAGAGAGTTGCTTTTTGCAGATGATGCTGCAGTTACGACCCACTCTGAGGAAGAATTGCAATGTCTACTATCTGCATTCTCCAATGCTTGTTCTGAATTTGGTTTAACAATTAGCAAAAAGAAGACACAGATTATGTCACAAGGTGCACATGGTGTACCATCAATCTTTATTGACGACGCCGAACTAGAGATAGTAGACCATTTTACATATCTAGGATCGGTGGTAAATAGCAAATTATCCCTAGATCAGGAAATCAACATCCGGATTGGTAAGGCAGCAACAACAATGAACAGGTTAAGAAAAAGAGTCTGGGAGAACAGGAAGCTTACTGCCTAAACAAAAGTCCTTGTCTATCAAGCCTGTGTCCTTAGTACTCTTCTCTATGGCAGTGAAACCTGGACAACTTACTCACACCAAGAGAAAAATTTAAACAGCTTTCATATGCGGTGTCTGCGAAGAATTCTTGGTATTAAGTGGCAAGACAAAATCACAAATACTGAAGTATTGGAAAGATCAGGTTGTGTGACAGTTTATTCCATGCTCAGTCTTCGTAGACTTAGATGGATAGGACATCTTAGGCGGATGGATGATGGTAGAATACCAAAGGATATCTTTTTTGGTGAATTACAGATGGGTAAGAGATCTCAGGGTCGGCCTCTACTACGATACAAAGATGTGTGTAAGCGGGACATGATTGATACAGGCATTGATAATGCACATTGGGAGCAAGTCGCCGCTGAACGTGTTGCATGGAGGGCAAATATCAGAAATGGAATAAAGTCAAAGGAGAAAATTATTGCAGAAAAGTCACACACCAAGCGTTTGAGACGTAAGTTGGTGCATGATGGTGGAAATGACCACGTGTTCAAATGCACCCACTGTGAACGGACATTTACAGCGCAAATTGGCCTTATCAGTCACACTCGCTACCGCCATAGTTAAAAGTTATTATGCCTTTTTAAAGCACAAACTATCGTCTGTCAAGACGGCAAGGTGCCAATGTAAGGGCACACATGAACTGCAACACATGAGAAAGTTGTGCTTCGCGGAACACCATCACGCGAAGTGAACTTAACTCATTACTCAACATAACTTAAAACACAACACCACTCCACACCACTCATCACCACACAACCCAACACTCAACATCACAACAACAACAGGTAATGGAAGAGAGTTATTAGACACAAGAAGAAGAAGTAGTTAATTGGGAAAACACAGAGAATTATTTATACACATTATAAACACCATTTAGTGGAAGAAATGTTCTAAATGTATGTCATTTATTTACATGCATCTTGACATATTCTCACTCTTGTCAATGTCTTACTGTACACGTTCACTGACCCCGGTCAAATGAGAACTTACATACAGCAGGAACAAGTTGATACAAGGCGTACACCGTGTGATAACCTCTGACCACCCCAACTTAACCCAACACTAGCTCAGAGAGAAAAGGAGGGGAGGGGAACTAGTTCCTACTTCAGGAATTTAGATTTCTTCCGACCTACTTCTTATTATTGTATTGGTAGGAATGTATATATTTATGCGAATATTCATCAGTGATCTTGGTGGCTACATACCAACAACCACCCAACACATCAGCAAATTAACCACCTAAATCAGACCTGAGGGAGGGAAGCCGAGAGAAAGAGATGAACCACAAGTGAGATGGAGGATGACTTCGCTATGAGCAGAGCATGGGGAGGCCTTCAGAGGAGCTATACGGGCAGACCTGAAGTGGATCCATCAGTCAATGGACCCTGGCTTACCTAATCCTCCAGTCACCAGGTTACTTTTCTGATAGGTAGAACCCACACCCAATTACAGGAACACTGATATGTTTATGGTTGAGACAACACTATCATACTTAATATGTACCACATCAAAATGTTTACTATGTTTTCACACTTGTTGACATCTCATATATTGATGCTTATTATTGCTTGTCTGGGACAATGGTCCAATGTGCAACTGTTCTATTACTTTGTGTAAATCACAATAGAGATGTATGTACTGACCAGAAGGCTCAGGCCAGTCAATAAATGATTAACATGAATTGACCGTCTGTTAATTTGTCAAGTTCAAACCTATCTGTGTAAACAACTTCTTTGTACATCATGTTGTCAAAATCTGATGTGATTGTTTATGTGTTTGATTGCTTAAGGATAAATTAACTCATAATGACTTACTGAATGGGGAAATAAAAAGACTCTAGATCTATCAACTGCTCAACATCCATGTTTTCTTCATCTAAATCAGGCTGAGAAAATTCTCCAGACTTTCCTCAGATTTGATAAACAATAAGGGGGCTCCAGAGCTATCAGAATCATTGGAGAAGGGGCAGATTCCCAGTTAGTAATTACCATTCTTACCAGGGCCATAATCTATATCTCCTAGACAATACTTAATAGAACGAGGCCTGCAGATAACTCAAGGTTCATATTCTGGGGTTATTGAAGATAGAAGAGGATGGGGCTCTACATCTTTTGTTAGAGATGGGGCATGCACTACAGTGATCTCCCACTCCCTTCAAAAATATATGACATATTGTGGGCTAAGTCCTGGATGGTTCCCATATGTTAACCTTTAAACAATTATATAAAAATACATGAACACAATTATCTTTGGATTTTGAACATTGTCATTTTCTAGAATGTTTAACAGATACCATGTGGGGTATTGATTGACAGCCACATGATATGAATGACATTTATAGATAAATAAGAGTAGGTGACTGATTTTACTCCTGGAGAAGGGGGCCATGTTCAAATAGGCTTATACTTCAGAGAGAGTTGCTCCAGGTGAAATATATAGTGTGTATCTACTCTACCAACACTACTTCTCTTTCAGAGAAGGTGTTCCTTTACTGTGGAGTCTGAACTTAACAGCATTTCATCAACCACCGGAAAATCTTATCCGTTGGGAAAACTCTGTCTAATTTCAGATTCTTTTCTTTACTAGGAATTAATTGTGGTTACTTCAGTGCCTGCTGCCTTTGGCTTTTCCAGCATTGACAGACAGACATAACATAGGGTGTTTTTAATATTGCACATGCTCTGTTGTATCTTTGCAGATCAGGGACTGACAAACTTACGCGGATCAGACTAACTGCAATTATATTGATAGGCAGAGCAAAGCAATAAATTATAGACATGGCGGAAACTGCAAAGTTTAGAGCCCAAATAACAGAAACAGGTAGGGAGTGCGGGTTAGATGGCCTTGAGCTAGCTAACTATGTTTCGGATGCATTTGACAAAAGGGAAAGACTGCAGGCTGAATTGGCTCTCAAAGAAAAACAACTTCAGGCTGAATTGGCTGAGAAAGAAAAACAGCTTCAGGCTGAATTGGCTGAGAGGGAAAAACAGTTTCAAGCAGAATTGGAGGAGAAAGAGAAACGATTTCAAGCAGAATTGGAGGAGAAAGAGAAACGACTACAGGCTGAAATGGAAGATAAGGAGAGAGAGCGTCAACACCAACTGGAGTTGAGGAGAATGGAGATTGAAGTGGAGATCCGGAGGATAGAGAAAGGGAGTGGTCCTACACCCTCAACCTCATCAGGATCGCCAGTGACAGAACCACCTCACGTCTCTCAACTTAATTCAGGAGCTATGTCATTTCCTCTGGAACCCTTTAATGAACAGACTGACCACATCGAAGGATTTTTATCACGCTTCGAGGCAATGGCTGTCAGCTGTGGGCTTGAAGAAAGTAGATGGGCGACGAAGTTGGCGCAGGCCTTAAGATCCACGGCGTATGAAGTGTTCTCAAGACTCACTAGAGAGGAACAACAGAACTACACAACACTCAAGACGGCACTCTTAAGCCGATTCGAAGTGGACGCCGAATCTTATAAACTCAGGTTCAAAGCCGCAAGGAAGGAACCGGGTGAGAGCTACGCACAACTAGTCGAAAGACTGAAGTCATACATACAAAGATGGACTTGCTTGGGAGGATTTGAGGAAAATTATGAAGGACTCCGTGAAATGATTATCATTGATCAGATCAAGGGGAAAATGCAGAACGAAATGAAGGCATTCCTAACCCAAAACGGGGCTGACCGCCTGGAAACTATAATCATCCTGGCAGAGAGATTTGAGAAATCTCAAAAGGAGATGGGAGGAAAGGGACGTTCGAACAACACCCCCTCTCAAAACAAAACTCCACAGCCAAAAGAGGGTGAAAACACTGTAGCCACCGGGAAAAAGGGGAAATCCCCGAAAAACACTCAACACTCAGTCCAAACAGCGCCGAGGGAGGACAAACCATTCTGTACCCATTGCAAAATTAGGGGTCACACATTTCAGAGTTGCAGAAAGAAGCCACCTCCACACACAGCGACATGTTTGGCCAACCGAAAAGAGAGAAAAGTGAGCACTGGTGAAACGTCCAAACAGACACCTCATCAAGACACCTCATCTCGTATTCCGGTTGTGGAATCCATCTTACTAAATGGATTCAAAACGACCTGTTTATATGATACTGGATTATCATATGACTGTGTTGTTTCATCATCCTTAGTTCACCCTGAACAGGTGACAGAGGAAATAGTGGAATTGCAGGGACCACTGAAGAGTTCAACAAATATGTCTCTTCCAGTGGCAAAAGTGAACATAGCCTCGCGGTATGTCACTGGGACGATCAAGGCAGCAATCTTGGACGATCCGATATATCCTGTAATCCTCGGCCGTAGATTTATCATTCTAGGAGAACCTGTTCAACCTGTGGCGATGGCGACCATGACCACTCGATCCCAGGCAACAAAAACTCCAGAATCAACTACGCCAATCCCTCGAACGGAGGAACTGAAGAGGGCACAAGAAGCCGACAGCACCTTGGAACCCTGCTTCAGAAAACTGCCAAAATCACATTTACCTCTACGTAAAGGTGATCTGTTCATGAAGTCAGCACTTCTTTACAGAAAAGCAGGACGAGCTGGACAAGAGTTCAATCAACTTGTTGTACCAACTCAATACAGGACTCAGATCTTAGAAATGGGTCACAGTCTACCATTCAGTGGGCACATGGGTATCAACGCTACTACACAGCGGATTACCACTCACTACTTTTGGCCAGGGATGAATTCAGACATACAACGGTTTGTAAAATCATGCCCACAGTGTCAGAAAGTATCACCAAAACACCGGACACCACCGGCAATGTTGGGTGAATCGCCAATCACTGGAATTCCATTTGAGAAAGTGGCAGTAGACATAATCGGACCTCTCTCAGCAACGAAGAGGCGAAACCGATTCATATTAACGCTTGTGGACACAACAACCATGTGGGCCGAAGCAGTTCCTATGCCCAGCTGTGACTCCAAACACGTCGCTGATGCATTATTAGGAATATTCACACGTCTAGGATTCCCACAAAGGATCTTGACGGACAACGGTTCACAGTTTCGTGGTAAGCTCATGGAAGAGACCTTCCGACTTTTTCATGCACGCCATATCTTCAGTTCACCATATCACCCTCAGTCAAATGGACTTGTGGAAAGGTGGAACGGGACATTGATTAGTATCCTGCGCAAAATTGCCCAGGAGAAGACAGAGGATTGGGACTTGTATTTACCCGCAGCTTTATTCGCTTACAGGGAAGTACCCCATCACTCAACAGGTTTTGCTCCAGCCACACTGTTGTTTGGACGACCAATCAAAGGACCCCTTGAGGCGTTACTGCGAACATGGACTGATAATACTACAGATGATACAGTCGTGACTGCATCTACATATGTTGCCGAGTTGAAAAATCGTTTACAACACAGTTGGAAACAAGCGAATGTCAATCTACGTCAAGCCAGACGAAGAATTGCTCGTAACTTCAACCGCAAGGCAAAGGATAGAGAGTTAGAGGTAGGAGAGAAGGTGATGTTGCTGCTTCCAACCAGTCAGAATAAGCTGCAAATAGGATGGAGAGGACCTTATGTAGTGACGGAGAAGATCTCACGTACCAACTACAGAATTTCAGTCAAAGGCAAGATGAAAGTATTTCACATAAACCTCTTGAAGAAATATCATGAAAGACCCTCAACCACCGAACCTGCACATCTGATGGCCATGAGTGTGGCTACTGAAGTCGAAGAAGGATCAACAATGGGAGTCGAGTGCCAACTGCAAGCCAAAGAGACCTTTAAGGATGTGGAAATCAATCCCAACTTAACAAAGGATCAGCAAAAGCAGATTAGGGAACTTATGGCAAAATATGCAGAAGTACTTACTGATAAGCCAGGAAGAACTGATTTGGAGGAATTTGACATGAAGTTGAATGACACAGTGCCTGTGCGAGTCAAGACTTACCCAGTTCCTTATGCAAAGCAAAAGACTTTAGAGGAAGAAATACAACAGCTGCTCACCGCAGGAATAATCTCACCATCTGAATCACCTTACAGTGCTAGCGTCGTCTTATTGAGAAAGCCAAGTGGAGAACATAGATTGTGCATCGATTATCGACAGCTCAATGCTATAACTGAATTCCAAGCAGAACCTCTGCCTGATCAGAATAAACTCTTCACAGCACTCAACCGAGCTAAGTACTTTACTAGGATTGATCTCAGTAAGGGATATTACCAGATTCCTGTAAAACCGGAAGTTAGACCATGGTTAGCTTTCAGCACGCCTGGAGGACACTATGAGTTCAACGTTCTTCCATTCGGATTAAGTAATGCTCCCAGCGTCTTTACACGTATGATGAGAAAATTACTTGACCCACTACAGCATCCAGACATCAGTCACTTCATGGATGACATCCTGATCGCAACTGAAACATTTGAAGAGCATGTAGAAACCCTGCATCTTTTGTTCAGGCGCCTCAGAGAAACTGGATTGACGGCTAGACCAAAGAAGTGTCAGATAGGATTCAAAGAATTGGACTTTCTAGGTCATAAGATATCTCATGGACTGATAACTCCACAAGAGGGAAATGTGGACAAACTCCAGAGAGCACCTCGTCCAAAAACAAAGAAGGATGTAAGATCATTTGTATCCTTATGTGGATTCTATCAAAAATACATCAAGGACTTCAATACTCTGTCAGCACCTTTAACGGATCTTACCAAAAAGGGGAAACCAGAGAAAGTCACTTGGTCAGCTGACTGTGAGAGAGCTTTCACAGCACTAAAGCAGGCATTAACTGCTCATCCTGTCTTACATCTACCAGACCTCGACCAACCATTCGTGCTGCGCACCGATGCCAGTAACATAGGAATTGGGGCAACGCTGTTGCAGAGAAAGGGAGATGTACCATCAGAGCTATTCCCTGTAGCCTATGCTAGCAGGAAATTGAATGCAGCAGAGAGAAATTACAGTACTATCGAGAGAGAATGTCTTGCGCTCGTATGGAGTGTACAGAAATTTCAAGCATACCTATATGGCAGACACTTCACAGTGCAATGTGACCATCAACCACTCATGTTTCTCGCAGCATCTAAGACTCTGAATGCCCGACTTATGAGGTGGTCGCTGCTTCTTCAACCTTACTCGTTCCAGGTTGAGTATGTTCCTGGGAAAATGAATGTGGGAGCGGACTTCCTCAGTCGACACCCAGTGCCTGATGAACCAGGTCAATCAGATGCAGAAGAGAATACAAGGGAGGAAAAATGGGAACAACTTGATAACTGAAAATGTTGGAAACATAGTTCCATACCATAGAACAATCTGGAGTGGGGCCATGTGGCATAACGCAGCCAACATTATTCATTCATCAACTCATGCCGCAAAAAGAGGAAACAACATTAAAAGAAATTGACTTCACAAACGCAATTGGAGATTGGGACTTAAAACTTAACATCAAAACTGGAACTGAACAAGTGACAAATGACGTGGATTCTTGGAAAGATTTCATCAGACCAAGCTCAGAAAACCATTGGATAGGAAAACCACATGACCGCCTTCGCGCCAGTGCATAATTAACATATATTACTATTTCATCAGAAATGTTAATAAGCCCGCACTTTTGTCTGAACTCGCTCCATGGACGGATGTGAGAAGAGTGTGTGACCAAAAATTCAATGGGCAAGGCAAAAGTCTGGATCCGAGGTACGTTTGTTGGCCCTTGATTAGACTAAGAACCCAATGTATCAAGTAATGTAAACCCATGTTTGTGATGTCAATTGAAATGTATGATTATTAATTAAAACCTCTGAAATGTAAAAATGCTCGACTGTAGATTCTAACGACGCAAAGCCATTCCCGGGCAGAATATTCTCTTCGATGAAACTACAATCTCTGATATTCTTAGAGATAATTATTAACTTTAAGAAGTGCATTCTACTACTATATTCTATTCTAAACAACTGTGAGAAGTGATGATTCTAAAGCAATC
The DNA here is from genome assembly GCA_963921405.1 of Cepaea hortensis. Classification (NCBI taxonomy): domain Eukaryota; kingdom Metazoa; phylum Mollusca; class Gastropoda; order Stylommatophora; family Helicidae; genus Cepaea; species Cepaea hortensis. Next base: position 87,222,489 of record OY992884.1, on the reverse strand, counting down.
TTGTGCATTTCACCAGAAACATTGTTAAAGATGCTTCACTATCTACAGCTGAAAAGACAGTTCGTGTACTAGAACAAGTGCCTTGTTCTAAAACAGACTTATCTATGCCTATTTACAATCTAGAAAGCTGAAAGTGAAATCAATCTTTCCTTTCTCCTTTATCTATAGAATTAATAGGGTTTGGCGAAATAAATATTTATATTTATGTCAAATTTAATTAGATAAGGGCACACATGAACTGCAACACATGAGAAAGTTGTGCTTCGCGGAACACCATCACGCGAAGTGAACTTAACTCATTACTCAACATAACTTAAAACACAACACCACTCCACACCACTCATCACCACACAACCCAACACTCAACATCACAACAACAACAGGTAATGGAAGAGAGTTATTAGACACAAGAAGAAGAAGTAGTTAATTGGGAAAACACAGAGAATTATTTATACACATTATAAACACCATTTAGTGGAAGAAATGTTCTAAATGTATGTCATTTATTTACATGCATCTTGACATATTCTCACTCTTGTCAATGTCTTACTGTACACGTTCACTGACCCCGGTCAAATGAGAACTTACATACAGCAGGAACAAGTTGATACAAGGCGTACACCGTGTGATAACCTCTGACCACCCCAACTTAACCCAACACTAGCTCAGAGAGAAAAGGAGGGGAGGGGAACTAGTTCCTACTTCAGGAATTTAGATTTCTTCCGACCTACTTCTTATTTATTGTATTGGTAGGAATGTATATATTTATGCGAATATTCATCAGTGATCTTGGTGGCTACATACCAACAACCACCCAACACATCAGCAAATTAACCACCTAAATCAGACCTGAGGGAGGGAAGCCGAGAGAAAGAGATGAACCACAAGTGAGAGGGAGGATGACTTCGCTATGAGCAGAGCATGGGGAGGCCTTCAGAGGAGCTATACGGGCAGACCTGAAGTGGATCCATCAGTCAATGGACCCTGGCTTACCTAATCCTCCAGTCACCAGGTTACTTTTCTGATAGGTAGAACCCACACCCAATTACAGGAACACTGATATGTTTATGGTTGAGACAACACTATCATACTTAATATGTACAACATCAAAATGTTTACTATGTTTTCACACTTGTTGACATCTCATATATTGATGCTTATTATTGCTTGTCTGGGACAATGGTCCAATGTGCAACTGTTCTATTACTTTGTGTAAATCACAATAGAGATGTATGTACTGACCAGAAGGCTCAGGCCAGTCAATAAATGATTAACATGAATTGACCGTCTGTTAATTTGTCAAGTTCAAACCTATCTGTGTAAACAACTTCTTTGTACATCATGTTGTCAAAATCTGATGTGATTGTTTATGTGTTTGATTGCTTAAGGATAAATTAACTCATAATGACTTACTGAATGGGGAAATAAAAAGACTCTAGATCTATCAACTGCTCAACATCCATGTTTTCTTCATCTAAATCAGGCTGAGAAAATTCTCCAGACTTTCCTCAGATTTGATAAACAATAAGGGGGCTCCAGAGCTATCAGAATCATTGGAGAAGGGGCAGATTCCCAGTTAGTAATTACCATTCTTACCAGGGCCATAATCTATATCTCCTAGACAACACTTAATAGAACGAGGCCTGCAGATAACTCAAGGTTCATATTCTGGGGTTATTGAAGATAGAAGAGGATGGGGCTCTACATCTTTTGTTAGAGATGGGGCATGCACTACAGTGATCTCCCACTCCCTTCAAAAATATATGACAGATACCCAAGTGTGAAACAATCAACAAAATCTCAACATACCATACTACTGTACAGCGTGCGTAAACATTTTTTTTTGTTTATTTTGCGTTCGCTCGATTTCAACTCAATCTTAGTCCACATGCCTGCTGCTACTGCTAGTTGCTACTACTAGTGAGCGCCCTGGATTGATTTTGTCTTAGTGTTCGCTTTGTCTAATACCAGTGTCCCTCGCCGCCAGCGAACCCTCTCCGACTTCTGAGGCACTCGTAATTTACGTCTATTAATACATCAAAGCATTAACAATTAGGTGGTTCCAACCAGTATTGTGCAAAGAGAAAGTTTTCATTTTAAATTTGCGATTACCGAGGGGATAATTGATGCTTCACATTCCAACAATATCAGTGACTGTGTTTACGTATTTCATCGAAAGTATATTTCATTTATTCACTTTATATGCTTGCTTGCTTGCGTTCGTTGGCTGTGAACTCCAGTGCGAAGTCCTGTATGTCGGATGAAGGCATCCTGTTGTCCGACATCAGTGTGATGTCATACAGAACCTGAGGTTTGCGTGAGTATCCGTTGTCCCATGTCTGGCTTATTGGTGTGCAGACTGGTGGTTCCTCGCCGAACAGGCAGACGCTCTCCGACTTCGGAGGAATCGGCGAACCTACTGACTTTAGCCAGGACCCCGAAGGGACCTGTTGCCCAGGACGCTCGACGAGGACGCGTCAATAGGTCTTGGCCAGTATATAACCCGGCCCTGGTGCCTTGGAAACACCTCTGCGTCCCTTCACTTTATATGATATATAACTCTGCAGTATGCACCTGGCGAGATGGAATGAAAGATGCCAGACAATAAACCCTGCAATATATTGTTTGTGGCTTCTGTGTTAAAATTATGTCCCCAAGACAAGGACGAGAAGCCAACACAGGGTGATGTTTCGGACACATCACCCGGACACATCACCACCAATGATCATATATAATAGCTTTCCCGCAACGGCCTGGTATCATATGTGGTCTCCGACTTGGCTTTCGTGTCCTATCCGTTCAGGGGGAACATATAGAACGGACAGAATGTTAGCGTGTATTAACTCTAAGAACAAGCTTCTACATTGTTTGGTTGCTGCAGTGGTTTATTGTAGCTCTTTGGTTTGAATTGTTGACTTACAATAAATCCTATGCTCTATAAATAACCAAGCAATGGAGTTGGACATAGATACTTTAAGCAGCGTCTCTCCGCCATTCGACGAAACACGCAGACGTTAGCGGGTCGTATAAAGGAAGCTAAATATACACACTGTAACCTGGTATGCATGCCACAAGAGACGAGTAGGAAGAGTTGGCGTTAGACTGGCTAACTCATCCTATAGAAAACTTGAGCTGTTAATTCCAACCAATCATGGACAAGTCTATTAAAGGCTTGGTGTGAATTGGTTGAGAACCTACGATCCATTGGGAGATGAAAGCCAGAAGAAGAGACTAGACGAGCATACACGCAACGTTCTAAAAAATGTCACACATCCTCAAGTACTTAACGACAAGTAATTACACTGCCGGTCTCCGTGACTAAGGGTTTGCAGACGCTATTCGTGAGCCCGTTTACATGCGTTCGAAACACAGCTGCCACTGATTTGGCAGCAGACCGTGTCGTGCTGGGTCTTAACGTGTTGGTATGGGAGCCGGTCGTTCAGAAAGCAATGGCAGACTACTGAACGTAAACTTGCCAAGACATCAACAACAGTAAAATGCTGGTGTTGACAGCGATGTCCTGTAAATGGGATATGCGCGCGCGCGCACACACACACACACACACACACACACACACACACACACACACAAATGCCACTAACAGTCTGGTATTTAGGCCATGGGTGGACCGTTATAACATCTATACAGAACTTAGGCGATGCAAAGTATATTCTATATGTCGATACCAGAATGATCACGTGTCAGTTAGTTATCTCAGTTTCGCAGCTCACTTATTCGCGGGCTTTACGGGCCATTCATGCCCTACTGACAAATCCAGGGTTTAGACACTTGCAATAGCTTTAAGTCCCACCAAATATCGACCCCTACCTCAAGCAGTCATGCAACCCATGATCTACAAAATCAAGGGTCGAAAAATTAAAACTGATCCCACACCATGACAAGAACAAATAAAACTAGCTCAAACAACTGCCGCAGAATGGACAACTAAATCACATACTCATCTGGCTCGTTGAACTCTATGGCGTAGGACATGAGGATTAAATGTGAAATGAACGTCAGTACATGTCTGAAGTACTCCATCGTCTTGCACATGATGGTGCTCTCACTCAGCCTGTTGTTGGGAGAAGGCAACCATGTCATCAGAACTACATTCACAAAACCCCAAATTAGAGTTGTAGAAGGCAACAATGTGATCAGAACTACATTCATAACTGCACAAGTTAGATTTGTAGAAGGCAACAGTGTGATCAGAACTACATTCACAACAGCACACGTTAGAGTAGGGACAGGGCAACAAAGTGATCAGAACTACAGTCACAACAGCACAAGTTAGATTTGTAGAAGGCAGCAGTGTGATCAGAACTACATTCACAACTGCACACGTTAGAGTAGGGACAGGGCAACAATGTGATAAGAACTACATTCACAACAGACCAAGTTAGAGTAGGGACAGGGCAACAAAGTGATAAGAACTACTTCACAACAGCACAAGTTTGAGTTGTAGAAGGCAACAATGTGATCAGAACTACAGTCACAACAGACCAAGTTAGAGTAGAGACAGGGCAACAAAGTGATCAGAACTACATTCACAAAACCCCAAGTTAGATTTGTAGAAGGCAACAGTGTGATCAGAACTACATTCACAACAGCCCAAGTTAGATTTGTGGAAGGCAACAGTGTGATCAGAACTACATTAATAACAGCTGTCACTGTGTGTGTAGGTTCCAGATTGCTGTTATAGCCGGGACGGACATGAGCATGAGCGGTCAGCTGTGGTCAGATACCCACAGGGTGTGTGGAGTGGCCAAATTGATAAGAGCGCTCGCTTTTAAACTTCCGGTATGCTGGTATCGATGTAGCGGGTACAACCCCTTCACCGGTCAGCTGGACTAAAATGTTGACTTCTCGTTCTTGACTTGGGGACGTAAATTACAAGTACCTTAGAAGTCACAGTGGGTTCGCCTCATGACGAGGCACACTGGTATTAAGGAAAGCTAAAGCAAATATCAGTCCAGTTTACTATAAATAGTAGCAGGTGTATTCGCCCATGCTGACCTATACTGGATAGATAAGAATAAACATGGGGTGGAACATCACACGAGTTGGTGGAGAACCTGGGGTGGAACATCACACGAGTTGGTGGAGAACCTGGGGTGGAACATCACACGAGTTGGTGGAGAACCTGGGGTGGAACATCACACGAGTTGGTGGAGAACCTGGGGTGGAACATCACACGAGTTGGTGGAGAACATGGGGTGGAACATCACACGAGTTGGTGGAGAACCTGGGGTGGAACATCACACGAGTTGGTGGAGAACATGGGGTGGAACATCACACGAGTTGGTGGAGAACATGGGGTGGAACATCACACGAGTTGGTGGAGAACCTGGGGTGGAACATCACACGAGTTGGTGGAGAACCTGGGGTGGAACATCACACGAGTTGGTGGAGAACATGGGGTGGAACATCACACAAGTTGGTGGAGAACATGGGGTGGAACATCACACAAGTTGGTGGAGAACATGGGGTGGAACATCACACAAGTTGGTGGAGAACATGGGGTGGAACATCACACGAGGTGGTGGAGAACATGGAGTAGAACATCACACGAGTTGGTGGAGAACATGGGGTGGAACATCACACAAGTTGGTGGAGAACATGGGGTGGAACATCACACGAGTTGGTGTAGAACCTGTGGTGGAACATCACACGAGTTGGTGGAGAACCTGGGGTGGAACATCACACGAGTTGGTGGAGAACCTGGGGTGGAACATCACACGAGTTGGTGGAGAACCTGGGGTGGAACATCACACGAGTTGGTGGAGAACCTGGGGTGGAACATCACACGAGTTGGTGGAGAACCTGGGGTGGAACATCACACGAGTTGGTGGAGAACCTGGGGTGGAACATCACACGAGTTGGTGGAGAACATGGGGTGGAACATCACACGAGTTGGTGGAGAACCTGGGGTGGAACATCACACGAGTTGGTGGAGAACCTGGGGTGGAACATCACACGAGTTGGTGGAGAACATGGGGTGGAACATCACACAAGTTGGTGGAGAACATGGGGTGGAACATCACACAAGTTGGTGGAGAACATGGGGTGGAACATCACACAAGTTGGTGGAGAACATGGGGTGGAACATCACACGAGGTGGTGGAGAACATGGAGTAGAACATCACACGAGTTGGTGGAGAACATGGGGTGGAACATCACACAAGTTGGTGGAGAACATGGGGTGGAACATCACACGAGTTGGTGGAGAACCTGTGGTGGAACATCACACGAGGTGGTGGAGAACATGGAGTAGAACATCACACGAGTTGGTGGAGAACCTGGGGTGGAACATCACACGAGTTGGTGGAGAACCTGGGGTGGAACATCACACGAGTTGGTGGAGAACATGGGGTGGAACATCACACGAGTTGGTGGAGAACATGGGGTGGAACATCACACGAGTTGGTGGAGAACCTGGGGTGGAACATCACACGAGTTGGTGGAGAACCTGGGGTGGAACATCACACGAGTTGGTGGAGAACCTGTGGTGGAACATCACACGAGGTGGTGGAGAACATGGAGTAGAACATCACACGAGTTGGTGGAGAACATGGGGTGGAACATCACACGAGTTGGTGGAGAACCTGGGGTGGAACATCACACGAGTTGGTGGAGAACCTGGGGTGGAACATCACACGAGTTGGTGGAGAACCTGGGGTGGAACATCACACGAGTTGGTGGAGAACCTGGGGTGGAACATCACACAAGTTGGTGGAGAACCTGGAGTGGGATATCACATGAGTTTTTGGAGAACCTGGAGTGGGACATCACTTTCCCATAGTAGTAGTAGTAGTAGTAGTAGTAGTAGTAGTAGTAGTAGTAGTAGTAGTAGTAGTAGTAGTAGTAGTAGTAGTAGGCCTTTTTCAGTCCTGTAGGACTATAGAGTTGTGCCGCTGGGGAGGTACCTGACAGCGCCGCTGGTGACTATAGTCCAATGCGAGAGTGACAATCTCTGTCACAGTTTCCGCATCTGTAAGACGAGGCAGGTCCCGCAGTAAGTGACTGCGTTTTATGCCTGTGCCTCCTATCCTCAGTTTGTTGGATCAGATTGCGCTCAAAGAGTATGAGTCCGTTTCGTACATCTCTTCTCCAGGAACATGTGTCTGTTGCAACTCTTTCCCACGTGCCTGGATCTATGCCAAGGGTTTTCATATCTTGTACACACATCCCTATAATGTATTTGGGGTCTTCAGGTTGGCCTCTTCCCTGTGGCTTGTTCTCCGTATAGGAGATCTTTGGGAATACGATCATCTTCCATTCGAGATACGTGGCCCAACCAACAGAGGAGTCTCTGCTTGAGGAGGGAGATCTTGCTGGAGACCAGTGTATGATCGGTGTCGCAGTCAGCACTATGATAGCTACGAATCAGCTGTACATTGTGGAGATTGCTGTGTTTAGTGAGCACCAGGTCAGGTTGGTGCCAGTTATTTGAACTGGGGTGCCTCCATGACATCTGATGTTGTGGTTTTGTATCGAAGAAGGTGTTGGTCACGCACAGATTATGGTGGCTGCAGAATTCCAAGAGACGTTGTCCATTGAAATTAATCTTCCCAACGCCAAACTGTCTTAGACATGAAGGTCAAGATATGTGGTCGGAGCTAACCCTGGCGTTGAAATCCTCCTGGATTAAAAGATGTTGCTTCTCTGGTGTTTCACTGAGCACTTTGTTAAGGTCGTCATAAAACTTATCTTTAGATTCTGATGCTGCGGTTAGTGTTGGGGCGTAAACGCTTATAATACTAACTTGGCCTGCCTCTGTCTGGAGTTGGAGCTTCAGTATTCTTTCAGTGCCATCACTTGGTGGTATGATGGACTTTAGCAGCTTGTTTCTGATAGCGAAGCCAACTCCATGCTCCCTGGTCTCTCCGCACGACTTGTCATGCCAGTAGAAAGTCCATCTCCTTGATGCTTCCAGATTCTTGGAGTCTGGTCTCTTGCAGAGCGACAATGTCTATGCCCAGTCTGAGTTGTTCGTTGTTTATCACTGCTATTTTACGGGCATCGACATTCTCATTTAGATTTTCTGAGATGCCAGGGGTCATGGTTCTTACGTTCCATGTTCCCAGCCTTAAGGGCCGGTTGTTGTTGTTGTTGTTTTTTCTTTCTTGTTGCTAGGTATATAATATGCGGTCCATGTGTCAGGATTTTATCCCTAAGCGCCTCACACCCTCAGGAGCAGATGAACCGTGGCAAGACAGCATCTTATTGACAGGGGGGGGGGGATGCCCAGCTTAGGTGGGCGGTAGCTGTCTAGTGAGATACGATGATCTCTCCCACCGTCGGAAGCAACCCCTGGCGCCTTGCTCTACGCCAATCAAGTATTAAGACTTATAACCAGTAAATCCTGCTTCCCGTGTTGTGTCACCGCTTTACGCGGTGTTGAAGTGACCTCTTCAGGGCACAAGCCTGGGCAATGGAATGCGAAGAACCAGCAGTTGTCTAGTAGGAAGTTCCACCTCTCCACGTCGCCGATGTTGACCAAGGCAAAGGCAGTAGCCAATGCAACTTGGCACCGCTGCCGTCGCAGGAGTTGCCAGAACTATGTTGTTTACAGCCTTAGGGTCTCCAACTCCGGATTTGTCCTCGGGGTTTACTCCCGAAACATTTCTCACCTGGGTATACCCGCAAGGCAGCGGAGGTTTGAAATTTAGAGTTACTACTCTTAGAGGGGATGCCAAACAAGGCTGACGAGCCTCTTCTGTCCCTTTTTCATTAAGGAGGGAGGTCTACTATTCTTCCTTCCTGGCAGTGACCATACTGATCAGATGACCGTAGCCATTGTGTCTGTTGAGAGATCCTCTGTCCACTGTCGCTAACTTGAAACCATAACCGACAACTATCTGTCGGCTGCTTCCAATTTTGATCCACCAACTGCCCCCGAGGCTTCACGTTACCCTGTTTCGGGTGGGGGGGGGAGGGGGGGGGGGCTAAACTGGTACTCTACCTTGGCTAAGGGTTTTCCGTAGGCTAGCGGAGGGAAGGAGGTAGGAAGAAGGAAATACCACAAAGTAATATACAGGTAAATGAGAATAGTCTTTAAAAAAATGAAAAGCCTTTTGCAAGATGGAAAAACGTACTGACCAATAAAAAGATGTAATTTGCAACGAGAAAAGGAGTGTTGAAGTGCTACTTTTGTATGGGTGTGAAGCGTTGATAATGAGCAGATAAGCTGAAAAACATCTAATGGCCGTGGAAATGTGATTTGAGGAAAATGCAAACAATACAATGGACAGACAGAAAAACCAATGACCAAATTCTACACGAAACAAATGAAAGTCGTAAACTGACTAGAGAAACTAGACGAAGGCAGTTACAGAGGACGGCAGAGAAGTAAATAACTGGATGATTTGGCTACGTGGTATGGTCGAGGCAAGAACAAAGAACCACGACTCTAGTGATCGCGTGAGATGGAGAAACATGACAGCCCATGCTTATCGGCATGGCACATGATGACGATGAACATACAGTTTATTTACCAGACAACATTGTAAAGAAACAAGACGATATTTTCTACAAACAGAAACACAACAACACCAAAGAAAGATAATCAATCATCTTGCTGACTTTGCCTCGAAGATCAGGGAGTACGGTATCACCAGCACACAGATGGCCATATCCACCCCTGCCAGTTTCCGCAAGTAGAGAGCGTCCCTGGTCATGTACACGCCAGATGAGGGGTTGCCAAAGAAGAAGAGGAAGCAGACGTTTCCAACAATCCCGATGAAGATGCAGGCGACGGCGATGGGTTCGTATGCCTTGTGGTTTCTGGAGTTGATAAAGTCGAGGTACACGGTGTAGAACTGGGGAGAGAGAGAGAGTGAGGTTTGTTTCGTTGTTATGTTGGTAAACACAGACCTGGTTTGTCCGTCACTTAGTTCTGTCATATAGGTGTTGTTTTACCATATCTAGTTCCGTCACATAAGTGTTAGTCCTTCCCAACTGCCTTCAGATCCTAAAGTACACTCCCCCCACCCCCGACACAACAACTCTCAGCCCCTCAAAAACTCCTGTCATTCCCTCAACAACTGCTCTCAGCCCCTCAACAACTCTCAGCCCCTCAATAACTCCTCTAAACCCCTCAACAACTGCCCTCAGCCCTTTATAAAATCCTCTCAACCTCTCAAAAACTGCTTTCAGCCTCTCAACAACTGCCCTAAACCAATCAAAAACTTCTCTAAACCCCTCAATAACTCATTTCAGCCCCTCAACAACTCCTCTCAACCCCTCAATAACTGCTCTCAATCCCCTCAACAACTGCTCTCAACCCCTCAACAACTGCTCTCAACCCCTCAACAACTGCTTTCAACCCCTCAACAACTGCTCCCACCCCCTCAACAACTGCTCTCAAACCCTCAACAACTCATCTCAACCCCTCAACAACTCCTCTCAACGCCTCAACATTTTTCTCAACCCCTCACAAACTGCTCTCAACCCCTCAACAACTCCTCTCAATCCCTCAACAACTCATCTCAACCCCTCAACAACTCCTCTCAACCCCTCAACATTTCTCTCAACCTCTCACAAACTGCTCTCATCCCCTTAACAACTCCTCTCAATCCCTCAACAACTCCTCTCAACCCTTCAACAACTCCTCTCAACCCCTCAACATTTCTCTCAACCTCTCACAAACTGCTCTCAACCCCTTAACAACTCCTCTCAATCCCCCAACAACTCATCTCAACCCTTCAACAACTCCTCTCAACCCCTCAACAGCTCCTCTCAACCCCTCACCAACTGCTCTCAGCCCCTCAGCAACTGCTCTCAATCCCTCAAAAACTGCTCTCAACCCCTCACAACTGCTCTCAACCCCTCAACAGCTGCTCTCAGCCCCTCACCGACTGCACGTCTAACAGACGCCCTATGCACACTGCCCTGTATCCATCCATGTTCGATCCTGTAACCGCGCCATAAAAGAAGCAAAGAATAGTACCACTGTAACCACAAAACACGTCGTAAGAGGTGACTAAGGAGGGATGGTGTGAGACTGACTACCCCAGCGGCAAACTATTGAACTGAAAATTACCTAGGAACAGGCAATAAATATTGGGGTAGATTGCGACATCCTTGAAAATCCTTGTGAATTTCGCGTGGAGTGCTTTTATATCTGTCCACGGTTGTTTGTAGCGTGAACTGCATGTTCAGAAAAATGGCAACCGACCGATCACTGAACTAACTAGGTTGCCTTTTGCAGTAATGTGTTGCTGCTGATTTACTAGTGACTGCCACTTCCATCGACGATGAACACTGTATTTTCCGTGGCGGACTTTTGTATTGGCATTATGGCAGCGGCCTTGTGAATACCATGGACAGCCAGAAAGACCAATGAACAAGTCCTTCAAGAAACAAATGAAGATCGTAAACTGATCAGAGACATTAGACGTAGACAGTCACAATTTTTTGGGCATGTTATGAGAAGAAATGATTTGGAGAACTTGGTGACAACTGGTAAGATCGAGGGGAACAGACCAAGGGGAAGACCTAGAAACAAGTATCTGGATGGCTTGGCCTTGTGGCATGGTCGAGACAGAAACACGGAACTGATCCACGACTCTGTTGATCGAGTGAGATGGCAGAACATGACCGCCCACGCTTACCGGCATGGCACATGATGGATGGATGGATGGAGGGCTGTTAGTTTGTCGAGACTTCTGTCTGTTCCACTTTTCACATGGGGCAGTGAGGGGCATTAAGTGTGATATTTACTGGCACAGGAACGGAGCATATTGGGGCGACACTTTGCAGTGAAGTTAAATCGGCGACTAACTATCTAGCTAGCTAACTAACTAACTAACTAACTAACTAACTAACTAACTAACTAACTAACTATCCTTGAAAGAACATGCAGCTAACATTTAAAAAAAAAAAAAAGAAAAACATTTCACACACTTAGTACGGCGTCTTCTATGAAACCACCTGAACCTTTTCCCCCTTTTGTACCATATATACTTTACTTGAAAAACACAACGCACGTAGTTGAATAATGCTAATCGGAACAAGTGGCTGTAGGAGATGAAGAGACCCGTGGATACTCACTTCCACATCGCCGTGTGGCGCTCCCTGAAACAGGTGTGATACTTTAACGTTTATGGCCATGGAGGATTCAATGAGTAGACATATCAGTAGGCAGACGACGCAAGGTGCTTCCTGGTTCATTCTACACGGGGTCAAGGGCGGGGATGGCGTTCAGAGGTCACTACCAAACAGTCTGTTCTCGGGCTAGCTTGTGGCGCTGTAGGCAGTTGAGGAAAGCGTACCTGAGAATTGAAGGTACCCCGGTTTGGGACATTTGAATGTATTCAGTATCTTTGTGGTGGTAATTATCATTATTGTTGACATCATCATCATCATCATCATCATCATCATCATCATCATCATCATCATCATCATCATCATCATCATCATCATATCAATCATATTCATCACCATCATCATCACCATCATATCAATCAACATCATCACCATCATCATCATCACCACCACCACCACCATCATCATCATCATCACCACCACCACCACCATCATCATCACCACCACCACCACCACCACCATCATCATCATCATCAGCATCACCACCATCATCATCATCACCACCATCATCATCTCATCACCGTCATCATCATCATCATCATCATCATCATCATCATCACCATCATCATCATCATCATCATAATCATCATCATCACCACCACCACCACCACCACCACCACATTCATCATCATCATCATCATCATCATCATCATCATCATCATCATCGCCATCATCATCATCACCACATCATTGTCGTCGTCGTCGTTGTCGTAATCATCATCATCATCATCATCATCATCACCATCATCACTGTCATCATCGTCGTCATCATCATTGTTATACCGAAAGATGAAAAACATACTAATCAATTTTTAAAAAGCTGTAAATCGCAGTGAGAAAAAGAGTGTTTGCTTGCGTTCGCTGGCTGTGAACTCCAGCGTGAAGTCCTGTATGTCGGATGAAGACATCCTGTTGTCCAACATCAGTGTGATGTCATACCGGACACAGGTATGCGTGAGTATCCGTTGTCCTATGTCTGACTTATTGGTGTGCAGACTGGTGGTTCCTCGCCGTGCAGGCAGACACTCTCCGACTTCGGAAGAAGAAAGAGTGTTGAAGTGCTACATAGAAACTATAACGTTGTGTGCATGCACCTACCCTCTTTGCCTTTTCTTGATAAAATGCTGTTGGAGAACTATCACTGATTTCAACCACGTCTCACTTATGTTATCAGCGAGGACGAGGACCCTGTTTGAAACGCTGTCGTTTTCTTGAGTTTACATTTGTACAGCCCAGTCGCCATATTTGGTTACCATGGAATTAATATTGTAAAACATGTATTTTTAAACATTTCGGAACAAATATTACTGGAGTTGAGTCAAGAACTTACAATTAATAAATAAATACACACATAGTGTTTGGCGCTCATAGAAGTAGGGGTAAAAATTAGAGACTAGAGGACGGACCAGACAACATAAATATTGCCAGCTATAGTTACCGACCGGGACTCGAACCTGTCACCTCCAAATGACGACAGGGACTCGCTGCAGGAACAATTGTACTTTGACGCATGAACAACTAGACACTGGGCCGAATCATTCTTTTTGTTCTTCCACGCTATACATATTAGTGGCGAAGTGGTCAAGCCGTTTGACTCGTGCTCCGAAGGTTGTGGGTTCGATTCCGGGCCGCACCCTTCGGTTTATGAGTTAAATGTTTCGGAGACTCCTGTGGGTCGTCGCTAAAAGCTACAGAGTTCGTGCTTTGTGCGACGCTTTCCGCGCTGCGGAAAGAGACCAAGCCATATGGGATAAAACCCGGTGCAATGAAGTCGACCCTGTCGACTTTTAAGCGACTTTTAAAAAAATCCCAAATGACTGCAATCTTATCGTGCATGAATAGCCCGTCCAAGGATGCAGACCCAGCCAACCTGTCCGTCTGCTCGTTTCCCAACACACCAGCATGTCCTAAGAAAATGATCTAGCATGCGCTCCTCATCCCTGATGTTTTAACTGAAGCATGCCACTCTGCACAAAGCAGGGGGGATAAGTCTAAACTATATTTAATGAGCGAATTATGGAACTTTGGCCACAAAAAGCGACACATATCTTATATATAAATTAGGATGTGCGTATCTCTGTCTGTATGTATGTATGGCCTTTATTTGTTCGCGAACGGCCCATCCGATTGAGATGAAATTTTCTACACGCCTTCCTTTCATTCCAGAGCTGTCAACTGTGATATTTTGTTAGTGTGAAATCGCCTGCTTACTCAGTATTATTTCATTTTTCATTTTTCATCATAATTTCATATATCTCAGGGGACCTAACTCTGTAAAAGTTATTTCAAGGGGCATAACTTTTCTGTATAACTTATAGTCATATTGTGGCATCGTTTTCAAAGATTTATAAACTTTTTGTCCATAGTTATGTACCGGCATATGAGTTATAATAAATAATGATACAATCTGTAAGGCATTTTCAAAGTTTTCATAAAAATGATGCACAATGCATAACATTGTAACTCATCTTTTTTTGCTTAAGAAGTTACTGTAGTCATGCAGGTGATTAGAAAGAGTTTTCATTAAAAATAATGGATGGTGTGTGGTAGAACGTTCTTTTAAGTTACATTTTTTGTTGTTGTATGAATTTAATGAAGCCGGACAGGGTCAGGCAGACAGATAGACAGACAGACAGACAGATAGACAGTCGGGAACAGGAACTTATATGACTACTTATATAAATTAAATGAGATGCTTCACACCAGGAGCTGGGCGATGTCGGGCCGGGTCAGACAGACAGACAGACAGACAGACAGACAGATAGTCGGTAACGGGAACGGGAACTTATATGACTACTTATATGAATTAAATGAGATGCTTCCCACCAGGGACTGGGCGAAGCCGGGCAGGGTCAGCTAGTTCTTGATAAATGATGCTCTAAAGCAGTGGTTCTCAGCCAGTGGGGAATTCACCCTTAGGGGGGAATTTTAGGGTTTCCAAGGGAGGTGGGGGGGGGGGAATTAAGACCACAGATTGACAGACTCAAAATGGCTTCAGACACAATATCCTGGTTTTCTATCGAGCGTGTTGTTTGATGAAGCACAATTGTCTGGGATTTTGGTGCCATGTATTAAGTGAAAATTATTTGACGTTTCAACTGTTTGTTTATTGTGTTATGCTTAATTTGGGGTGTTAATAAAATATTGTGAGTATAAAAAATGCACTTTATATGGCTGACAATTTTGGAAAGGGTGGAATTCTTCTTCTTTCGTTCGCTGGAAATCCATCCATCCATCATGTGCCATGCCGATAAGCGTGGGCGGTCATGTTCTGCCATCTCACTCGATCACCAGAGTCGTGGATCAGCTCTGTGTTCCTGTCTCGACCGTGCCATGTGGTCAAGCCATCCAGGTATTTACTTCTCGGTTTTCCCCTTGGTCTGTTGCCCTCGATCTTGCCAGTTATCACCAAGTTCTCCATGTCATATTTTCTCATAACATGTCCAAACAATTTTGACTGTCTACGTCTAATGACTCTAATCAGTTTACGATCTTCATTTGTTTCTTGAAGGACTTGTTCATTGGTTTTTCTGTCTGTCCATGGTATTCTTTGCATTTTCCTCACAAACCACATTTCCACAGCCATCAGATGTTTTTCAGCTTGGCTGCTCATTGTCCACGCTTCACATCCATACAAAAGTATATGTTTTATGTAGCACTTCAATACTCTTTTTCTCGTTTCAATTGATATCTTTTTATTGGTCAGTATGTTTTCCATCTTGCAAAAGGATACCTTCGCAATGGAAATTCTTGTTCTAATCTCTTAGAGGCATCTCCCATCAGATGTTATGACTGTTCCGAGATAACTGTATCGATTCACTTGCTTAAGAATATTCCCATTTACTCGTATATGACATTGTGGTATTTCCTTCTTCCCATTGACGACCATAATCTGTGTCTTCTTACTATTAAGTTCTAACCCTAGTAGTTCATTGTGTGCAACAACCGCATTTACTAAATGTTTCAGGGCCTGTTCATTATCTGCAATCAAGACTGTATCATCTGCATATCTAATGTTATTTATGTATCGTCCCCTAATGTTGATTCCTTCCATATCTTCTATATTTCTGAAAATATTCTCACTTTACAGGGAAAAAATATCTGGAGACATTACGTATCCCTGTCTCACACCTCTTTTAATAGGCTGATGTTGGCCTATATCGTTCTCAATTCTGATGGCAACTTATTGTTTCCGATATGTTTTTTTTTACAAGTCTAAGGTCTTTTCCATCAATTTGTAGATTTTCAAGCATTCTTATCATGTCGACTTGTCTCACTTTATCAAAAGCCTTTGTGTAGTCTCTGGAAAGAGGGGAATGAAATCCTGATATATGGTGAAAGGGTTATGGGCCCACAAAAGTTGCGAATGACTGCTCTAAAGGGGAAGGTAGACGGGACGGGTGCAAGAAGAACGAACGAACAAACTTTAGTTTCAAAATCTTAATTGGGCACGCATTCCCGTACGACATTCTGCCCTTCTTCTCTATTTTCTTTCATACATCATGGAGAATCTTACAGGAGGGTAAGCTACTTCAAGAAGAGAACTTAAAGAGACACAGTGAAGACAAGGGAAAGTTTAGTGACAACTGGCAAGATTAATTGGACAAAAGCAAGTGGAAGGCAAGAGACAAATATCTGAATGGCTTAGTCACATGAATTAATCGGGACAAGAATACACACCTGATTCAGGTCCCAGTGGGAGCCGACAAGAAGAAGAACGTGGAGAACCTGCCTGCGAGATGTAACAAAGAACCTGAAACTACAGCCACTACTGAAGCCACCAGGAGGGAGACCGATGACAGTCCACCACAGACAAGAGCCAAACCTATTGAGAAGCAGAGGGAGGAGAAAGACACCAGAGTCGGAAACACCGACTTACCGACAAGGAAGTGGGTTGTCAAGCGTATCCAAGTGGAGCTATCAGAGGAAGAAATCCTGAAGCAGCTACAAGATGAGAATCTTCACATCTGATTCTTGAAGGCCGAGCGGCTCCTCACCTACTCCAAGATACCTACAACCTTGGCGGTGGTGATATCGGAGGGCAGCGAAATGCCGACCACAGTATCATTCAACAAGAGAATGCAGCAACCAGAGAGATTCATCCCAAGAGTCAACCAATGTTCCAGATGTCAGAGGGCCGGCCACAGCAGAGCAATATGCCGCAGTAAGACGGAAATCTGCCGGTACTGCGCCGATCACCACGCCTTCAAGGAGTGTCCGTTAGCCAAGCTGGACACGGACTTTCGAGCACCCAAAAACAAAAGAAAGTGCGCCAACTGCCTGGGCAAGCATGGAGCGCGATACTTGGGCTGTCCGTACCTGGAAAGACACAGAGACGTATTAAAGTTCGTCATCACCACAAAGACACCAAATAAGGACGCAATGCGGAGGTGCGATACAGCCGCGGGTATATCACAAGCTGAAAGAGATCAACTGCAAAACCAGATAGACGAGTTGAAGAAGCAAGTCAAGGCACTGCTGACGCCGACTCCAACCAGCGACATTGAGAAACTGCTGGCTGAAATAAAGGAGATCCATCAAAACATCAAGCAAGAAGTGGAACATATGGCACTGATAAAAAAGGAGAACGAAGAAATCATACAAACCAGTAAACAAGAGCGAGAACTACAAAAAGCTGAAATGGAATTTTTCCAAAACAAACCAACAGAAGCCATACAAGAAACCACAGAGAAACTGCAAGATGAAAACCAAGAGACCGAGACTGAACCGCAAGCTAAAGCCGACAGCCCAACCACGACGCCCAAGGCATCCAAGGGGAAACCAGTATTTCGCCAGACATCAGAAGAAAACCAAGATGAGCACCCTAAGGACGGCATGGAGAGGCCCCGGGGTTGCCAAGTGTATCATCGTTGAGCTTGGAGGAGTTGCTAGAATCGGCAAGGGAGCAGGCAATTGAAGAGGAACTCGCTAACAAGGAATTCAAAATCCGCTGGAAAGAAAAAGAAAAGCAGAAGCCCAAGAAACTCAGAGGGCAACCGATACAATACCCAGATAGAATCTATGACTGTGAGACCAGATTCAGGTACTATATAGATAACGGAGAGATCATCCCATAGCTGTCTATGGAGGAAGACTGCGAAAGAAAACATAAACTCTTTATCGAAAATGAAAACAGGCGCAAGAAGGAGGAAAATGACAACATCAAAAAGCCCCTACGAACAATACACAAAAAAGGAGGCAAAAAGACCAAATAAAAAATCCTTATAAGGACTGCACCCAGCCAAGCCAGACGAGCCAGGAGCCAGCACCAACACAGACATCCACAAGAGGAGACGGGCACAAAGGATAGCCGCCGACCAACCCTCCAGCTGACGTCACAGACACAAACGCTTACGCAACCGGTCCTAGGGAGGACTACTCGTAAGAGCGCACAAAACAAGAAACAGGGCTCGAAACCCACAAAAACCACGGCTCTCAATAATAACCACCGCTGAGGAAGCAGGTTAGACGAGACCGAATTTAGAAATTTTTGTTTTCGAAAATTGGAAATTGAAGTGCTAGTTTCATATATTTATAGACCAATAAGCTCCCGATGTGGTCACTATCACCCCGGCCGAATTTTACTTACAGAACCTCTCCACCCCTGGTCCTCCCCCTCAACCCATCTCCCTTCACTCCTCGTCCTCCCCTCAACCCATCTCCATTCACTCCTCGTCCTCCCCCTCAACCCATCTCCCTTCACTCCTCGTTCTCTCTGTCCACCCCTCCCCTCATCCTCCTCCACCTCTTGTCTTCCCCTCCAATCCTCGTCCTTTCGCCATTAATCCTCATCCTCCCCCCCCCCACTCATCGGTCTCCCCCTCCATCCCTCGTCCTCCTCCTTCACCTCTTGTCCTCTCCCTCACCCTCATTCTCCCCCTCCACCCTCATTCTCCCCCTTCCCCCTCATTCCACTCTCGTCCTCCCCTATCACCCCTCGTCCTCCCCTCCACCCTCATACTCCCCTTTCACCCCTCATTCTCCTCTCCACCCCCATTCTCCCCCTCCACCTCTCATTCTTCCCTCCATTTCTCATCCCCTCTCCATCCCTCGCCCCCCTCCAATCCTCCCCCTCCACCCTCCTTCTCCCCTTCACCCCTCGATCTCCCCCTCCACCCCTCGTCCTTCCCATTTACCATCGTTCTCCCCCTTCACCCCTAGTTCTCCACCTCCATCCATCGTCCTGGTGTGAAAAACATGACGGCTGACAAAACTGACATGAAAACACGAGGGCTGACAAAACCGGTCTGAAAACATGACGCCTGACAAAACTAATGTGAAAACTTGACGTCTGACAAATTTTATGTGAAAACATGACAGCTGACAAACTGATGCCTTAGCTAAAAAGCACGTCCTGGTGACAGGTCGACCCAGGAGCTCCGATCCATGAAGAATCGCGCTTCCATGGGGATTCAAGGACAAGACAGGTGGGCCGGCAGGCAGAAGGCTAGCCGCTGCGTCTGTGTGGCTCCGTGATGATGGTTATGTTGCTTCATCATCATCATCATCATCATCATCATCATCATCATCATCATCATCATCATCATCATCATCATCATCCACCACCACCACCACCACCATCATCATCATCATCATCATCATCATCATCATCATCATCCGATTTGCCAGCTGGCATGGGCGATCATGCCTCTCCACAAATTGGGGTCTCCGACGTCATGGGTGCATTCATGTGTTGACTGGCTTCCGTGCCATGACACAAGAATGTTAATAATCTTCTCACGCAGTCTTCCTCTCTTTCCGCGAATATCTCGGGTTATCACAACATGTTCCAGATTTTGTCCTCCCATAATGTTTTTTTTTTGTTTGTTCGCGTTTCCATCCTGTTTCAGGATATTGCGGTCAACATCAGCATCTTTCAGCTGTATGTTGATTCCTAGGATAGATTACGCTCATCAGCACGCCACGACTTTCTGAGCGACCGGCTCCATACCCTCATAAGTCACTGGCGCGACTCGAACCACTTCTAATTCTCTCGTGCGCTCACGTCAACCACAAGAGTATTTGTGGTTAACGGAGAAAGTTGCTGACACCTCGGCCAGGGAGCCGGCTCTACTCATAAAGTGCCCCCCCCCCCCAAAAAAAAAAAAAAAAAAACGATGACTGCCTTTTTCTGATGTTTGTGATAATTTGTCTTTGCGACTCAGCTTCCCACAAAACGTCTAGACTGCTCATTTTGGCTGTCCAGTTAATTTTCAGCATTCTTCTATAAAACCACATCTCCAAGGCTTCCATTGATGTTTTCTCCTGTTTACTAACTGTCAATGACTCGCAGCCGTATGTTAACATTGGTTCTATGCCGCTTATATCACCACATTACGAGCCGAGGTAGATTAGTGGCTAGATGCTGGACTGTTGATCTGTTGGTCATGGATTCAAATCCACGCCGTAGCGTAGTTAAAATAATGCTCCTTCGGAGATGCAGCGAAATATGCCAGGCAAGGAATCGTGCAGTGTCTTGTTTACGGCGTCTGTGCTTAAATTCATTCAGAGGCTACTTTGTTTTGAATAGTTTTTCTGTTCTCTACTTCTTCTGTCCTTGAGACTCACGAGTGGAGTACAGTCCCACAGCCACACAAGCCAAGCCCTCTGTGGGCCAGTTCATGGTTGTTCATATTTGTGTCTACTGGTTGAGATAGGTAGTCTCAGACCTATCCTCTTTAGTGGCCATTTGCGACATGTTCAGAAGTGTTAGATCAGTGGTTCTCAACCTTTTTTTGGCCCATGCACCCTTAAATCATATGTTCAGAATATCATCACCCCCTTTCCAAAGTGTCATTCCCCTCCCCGTTTCCACCCCCTCCCCCCCCCCCACACACACACACAATTCAAGAAAGGGGGACGATCGCGGTTTGTGTGGTCCCGAAGCCAGTTTGAGTCCGCCAATCTGAGGTCTTAATCACCCCCCCCCCCCCCACGCTGTAAATCCTAAAATTCCCCCGGGAGGGGGGAATTCTCCAACGGTTGAGAACCTCTGGTCTAGATTGTTGACATTATTATTATTTGCTTCCTCTTTAATTCTGTACTTGACCAAGTGATACCAACTGATACATTAACTCTCTCTCTCTCTCTCTCTCTCTCTCTCTCTCTCTCTCTCTCTCTCTCTCTCTCTCTCTCTCTCTCTCTCTCTCTCTCATAATAGACGGGGATTTTTTTTTTTTTTTCGCGTTTCCATCCTGTTTCAGGATATTGTGATCAACACCAGCATCTTTCAGCTGTTTGTTGATTCCTAGGATAGATTACGCTCATCAGCACGCCACGACTTTCTGAGCGACCGGCTCCATACTCTCATATGTCACTTTTGCGATTCGAACCACAGCTAATTCTCGTCGCGTCACGTGACGAGAGTATTCGAGGTTAGCGGAGAAAGCTGCTAACTCCTCGGCCATGGAGCCGGTTAATAGACGCGAATAAAATGCGTGCCCATTTTGTGAAAGTTGAAAATAAAAGTTCGTTCGTTCGTGCCCCTCCTCCCCCCCAAAAAAAAATTAAATGTTACTTTAATTTCTACCCATGGTTTGTCATTACTTTAACCCTGCATATCCAAACATTACTTTAAATAACAAGCTGGCAGTAGAACAACTTAAAGGAAGAACTTTCTACGATATAAAGTAACAGAAAATTACACAACGAACAAACACACAAAAAGCAAGTATAGTTACAAATATTTATTTATGTTAGAAACACTAATACATAGCAAAGTACTGTCAAACATTGGTTTTCGTTGCCTTCGGTTTTCGTCTATTGCCTCGGATTTCGTCGACGTGCCTACATGACCTCGCTGCTAATTTTGCGAAAACAAAGGGAACCACGCGTTCTTCTGCTCATTGTGGCGTTGTTATTCGTTGTGTGAGCATCACTTGCTACTAATAAAATACGAGAGCGGTATTATAATTAATGAAATCGGCCGCATGTACAGTAAGTCGTCATCCACGATGTTTCATTATGGCGAAACAGAAAGTAATCAAGAGGCTACTGTCGCGAAAGACATGAATGTGCTAACGAAACAGAGATCTCAAACAACTGAAGATGTCGAAAATTGATAATTAATTTGGATAAATCAAAACCAGTCAGATGGCGATTCTGTTTCGGAGGCAATCATGCGTCGAAAAAAAAACCAGACTGTTATTTGCCGATCTCACTAAGAAACTACTTGGAATGAGTGCTAGTGAAATTAATGATTTTAAAGCCAGCAAAGAATGGTTTGAAAAATTCAAGCGGCGCACTGGCATAAACAGTGTTACTAGGCACGGCGAAGGTGCGAGTTCGGACAAGTCTTGGGCTGAAAAATAGTATTAAAAACTATATTTATTCTCTATAAAATGTGTCTTTAGGTATGCATTTTGGAGTTTCTAGAACGAATTAATTGAATTTACGTAGTTTCATATGGAAATAATTATCTCGGTTTCCGTCGGTTTCGAATTTCGCCGATTGTTTTCAGACGGATTATCGACGAACACCGAGGTTTGACTGTATAATTAAAATTACTTTACTGTGTAAGAAAACCAATTTAAAACTAAAAGAACAAATTAACTTGATTGCAAATTGTAAATAAGGCAGAATATTTCTTCTTGGCACTGGAAAGTTTTTGTTAAAAATATCTCAGAGCTCACAGCCATCACGTCTATATGTTCAGAAAATCTCATAGTTCACAGACATCAAGTATGTGTTCAGGAAATCTCATAGTTCACAGAAATATAAGTATGTGTGCCTAGCAGACAAAATCTTATAGTTCACAAACATCATGCATGGATTCAGAAAATCTCATAGTTCACATACATTAAGTATGTGTTCAGGAAATCTCATAGTTCATAGAGATCAAGAATGTGTTCAGGAATTCTCATAGCTCTCAGACATCAAGTATGTGTATTTAGCACAACACATTTCAGAGTTCCCAGACATCAAGTATGTGTGTTCATGACAGAAAAATCTAATTGTTCACAGACATCAAGTCTGTGTTCAGCAAATCTCATAGTTCACAGACATCACATATGTGTTGAGGAAATCTCATAGTTCACAGACATCAAGTATGTGTGTTTAGAACAAACAAAAAATCTCATATTTCACAGACATCAAATATGCATGTTCAGAAATCTCATAGTTCACAGACATCAAGTATATGTGTCATATAAATTTTATTGTTCACAGACATAACATATGTGTGTCAAGGAAATCTCAGAGATCACAGACATCAAGTATGTATGTTCAGAAAATCTCATAGTTCACAGAAATCAAGTATGTTTGTTCAGCAATCTCATAGTTCACAGACATCAAATATGTGTGTTTAGAACAAAAAAAATCTCATAGTTCACAGACATCAAATATGTATGTTCAGCAAATCTCATAGTTCACAGACATAAAGTATACGTGTCATATAAATCTTATAGTTTACAGACATCAAATGTGTATGTCCAGGAAATCTCAGAGTTTACAGACATCAAGTATGTGTGTTCACGAAATATCAGAGATCACAGACATCAAATATGTGTGTTCACGAAATCCCAGAGATCACAGACATGAAGTATGTGTGGTCACGAAATCTCAGAGATCACAGGCAGCAAGCAAGTATGTTCAGGAAATCTCATAGTTCACAGACATCAAGTATATATGTGATGCTACTGGCTACTATAGCACAGCCTTATGGGATAGATTTGAGCTCACAGTGGTGCAAACGGTCAACTACTCACAAGCTTATTTTGGGAATATGCCCCATGTTATGATTGGGAATATATCTAGCGTTATTACTGAGTATACGTTGTGCATCAAAATTTGGAATACAGCTAGTGTTATGATTGAGAATACGCCGAGCATCAAGATTGGGAATACGTCTGGTATCGAGACTAGGGATACGTCAGTGGTCATGACTGAGAATACATCGACTGTCATCATTGGGAATACTTCTGGTGTCATGTCTGGGGCTACTTCTGGTGTCTTGATTGCGAATTCTTCTGGAGTTATTATTGTGAATACTTATGGTGTCATTATTGGGAATACATCTGGTTATAATTGGGAATAGGCCCATGTCATGATTGAGAATACTTATGGTGTCATGATTGGCGATACTTCTAGCGTCATGATTGGGAATACTTCCAGTGTCATGATTGGGGATATTTCTAGCGTCATGATTGGGGATACTTCTAGTGTCATGATTGGGAATACTTCCAGTGTCATGATTGGCGATACTTCTAGCGTCATGATTGGGAATACTTCCAGTGTCATGATTGGGGATATTTCTAGCGTCATGATTGGGAATACTTCCAGTGTCATGATTGGGGATATTTCTAGCGTCATGATTGGGAATACTTCTAGTGTCATGATTGGGGATATTTCTAGCGTCATGATTGGGAATACTTCCAGTGTCATGATTGGGGATATTTCTAGCGTCATGATTGGGAATACTTCTAGTATCATGATTGGGAATACTTCCTGTATCATGATTGAGAATACTTCTAGTATCATGTCTGTGTATCACACACAGAGGTCAACACACGGAGGTCAACACTAGGATGTCAACACACGGAGGTCAACACTAGGATGTCAACACACGGATGTCAACACACGGAGGTCAACACAAGGATGTCAATACAGGGATGTCAACACACGGTGGTCAACACAAGGACGACAACACACGGAGGTCAACACACGGAGGTCAACACACGGAGGTCAACACACGGGAGTCAACACACGGAGGTCAACACACGGAGGTCAACACTAGGATGTCAACACTAGGATGTCAACACACGGAGGTCAACACTAGGATGTCAACACACGGATGTTAACACACGGATGTCAACACACGGAGGTCAACACACGGATGTCAACACAAGGATGTCAACACAAGGATGTCAATACAGGGATGTCAACACACGGAGGTCAACACAAGGATGACAACACACCGAGGTCAACACACGGATGTCAACTCACGGATGTCAACACACGGAGGCCAACACAATGATGTCAACACACGGATGTCAACACAAGGATGTCAACACACGGAGGTCAACAGAAGGAGGACAATTCAAGGATGTCAAAACACGGATGTCTACACACGGATGTCAACATACGGATGTCAACATACGGATGTCAACACAAGGATGTCAACACAATGATGTCAACACACGGAGGTCAACACACGGATGTCAACACACGGAGGTCAACACACGGATGTCAACACACGGATGCCAACACACGGATGTCAACATACGGAAGTCAACACAAGGATGACAACTCAAGGATGTCAACATACGGATGTCAACACTACGATGTCAACACACGGAGGTCAACACACGGATGTCAACATACGGATGTCAACACACGGATGTCAACACAAGGATGTCAACACATGGAGGTCAACACTAGGATGTCAACAGACGGATGTCAACACTAGGATGTCAACACACGGAGGTCAACACACTGATGTCAACACTAGGATGTCAACACACGGAGGTCAACACACGGATGTCAACACACGGGAGTCAACACACGGAGGTCAACACACGGAGGTCAACACATTGAGGTCAACACACGGATGTCAACACACGGGAGTCAACACACGGAGGTCAACATGCGGATGTCAACACTAGGATGTCAACACACGGAGGTCAACACACGGAGGTCAAAACTAGGATGTCAACACACGGAGGTCAACACACGGAGGTCAACACACGGATGTCAACATACGGATGTCAACATACGGAAGTCAACACAAGGATGACAACACAAGGATGTCAACACACGGATGTCAACACAAGGATGACAACACATGGATGTCAACATACGGATGTCAACATACGGAAGTCAACACAAGGATGACAACAGAATGATGTCAACACAAGGATGTCAACACAAGGATCTCAACACACGAATGTCAACATACGGATGTCAACACAAGGATGACAACACAAGGATGACAACAAAAGGATGTCAACACACGGATGACAACACAAGGATGTCAACACACGGATGTCAACACAAGGATCTCAACACACAGATGACCAGACGATGCGGAAATCAAGTTAGTTGTATGTCCTTTAAAGAATCTCACAATCAACCCCGCTATTGGTTGGCTGTTTGTGATTGTGATGATGAAATTCTCAGTCATTCGCGTACCCTCCCTCTGACTTCCTGTAAGTCAAATGTTGTTTCCGACCGATCCTTGGTTCCTGTGATGATGTCGGCAACATGAAGACGCGCCATCCCAGGTGGCGTCGTACAGTTCGTCGTGGATGAATGAAACGATGTAGAAGCCGAAGACGCTCTTGAAGTGGACGAGGTTCATGACGAAGGACCTCTCTTCGCTTATGACGAAACAAATTACGGCACCGCACAGAACCAGGAGGTCGATAATGATTAGGTACATAATGGAGTACTTGTAAGTACGCGGTGACTGAAATGTAAGGTCAATGGTGAGGTTAAAGTTCACAGATCAGGTTAAAGATCAAAAGCGCTTAGTCAAATATAGGTCAGAGGTCATGTTCTTGTGTTACGGATAGGCATATAGACAGACGGATAACCGGGTAGAGAGGAAGATAGACGATCAGATACACAGACAGGCAGTCAGATAGACTGACATCCAGTAAGACAGACAGACTGATAGTTAGTCAGACAAATACTAAGACAGTGAATTGGACCTGTAGACATCACATAGGCAGACAGCGCGATAGAGTGATATCAGCTAAACATGCTGACAGATAGATACAGATGCGATGATATGAATACATTATATCGTCAAATAGACGTATAGTTAGCCAGACAACCAGATACTAAGGCAGCCTGCCGGCCAGACAGTCAGTCAATCAGATAGATAGACAGACGACCAGTCAGTCAGTCAATCAGATAGATAGACAGACGGTCAGACAGTCAGTCTGTCACTCAGATAAGTAGAGAAACGGCCACTGTTCACTCAGACAGATAGACAGACTGCCAGACAGGCAATCATTCAGACAGGTAGACTGACGGCTTAACGGATTAACAGCAAGATAGAAATATAGCCAGACCGACAACCAGAGGGTTAGCCAGAGAGTCAGGCAGACAGACAGATAAACATATACATGCATGGAGGAACAGATAGACGAAGGATGGATGGACGGACGAACGGACGGACACCACACAAAGAGAAAGAGAGAATTTATGGACAGACAGACGAACGGGTGGACAGACAAACAGACAGACAGACAGACAGACCAACAGACAGACAGACAGATAGATAGATAGATAGATAGATAGATAGATAGATAGATAGATAGATAGATAGATAGATAGATAGATAGATAGATAGAGTTTGGGAAGGCAGGCAAGCGAGTGGGTAGGTGGTAAATTTGCGTGTGCCTGTATGGATGGGATAGGTGAATATCCGTGTAGCTAAATAAGTTGATGAGAAAGAAAGAAAGAAAGACATAAAGAAAGAAAGACATAAAGAAAGAAAGAAAGAAAGAAAGAAAGAAAGAAAGAAAGACATAAAGAAAGAAAGAAAGAAAGAAAGAATGAATGAATGAATGAATGAAAGAAAAATAATTAAGAAAGAAAGAAAGAAAGAAAGAAAGAAAGTCCACAGAATGGTCTGTGAGATAACTTACGTGATCTGCTGATCCCAACATTCGAATACTCCTCCGCCGTGATCTGAAAATCTGACAGCTAAAGATGAAGAGGAACAAAGAGATGCCAGCAGCCGGTGAACGACTCCAGCTGACCTCATTTGGCGAAGGCACCTCTGGATGAGTTACGGGAGACATGATCGAGCTTGTCATATCGGTGTGTACCTCTCCCGCTTTCTCCAAAGTCGAGCGCACTGCAAGGATCCTGTGGTTGGGAATAGCGCGTGATGCTCCTTGCTGCAAATCACCTTCTAATTCTGGGTCTGGTTTGGTGTTATTTGTTTTAGACTGACCGATTGTAGCATCAACGCTATGTCCAAAGATCCGAACATGTTCAACAGAACTATTGTGAGAATGTCTGTCTTCCGTATCACCAGGTTCGGAAACGTCTGATTTAGGAGGCGCACTTACAGAAATCCTGGACATCCTCAGATTTCGCCGCGTTTCTCGTCTTTGTTGTTTCCTCTGCATCTTTGCCATTTCTATACTCTGCAGTTTCTTGGTTAGTTCAGGGTGATTCAGCTCGATGACTTGGACAAATACTGAATTCCGCCCAACGAACGGGTTCGATTCCATTAGTTTTATAACCTGAGCCACCAGAGTAAAACAGGACACGAAGAAAGCAACCCCATTCATCATCGAATACCAAGTTATTAAGGTCTTAACGGAGCTGTAATTGTCGGCCTTGTTGTCATAGTTTAAGGACATGTGGCAAAATTTGGGGTTAAAGTAACGCATCCTGTCGTCGGATTTAAGGCCACTGGGCAAGGGCTGGACATCGCTCACCGAGGCCGGGATAGGGTACTGGAGTATAGGCTCCACCTGGCGTGAGGTAGAAATAGCGTTCTTCAGTGTCATTGGCTACAGGTAACTTCCGGGCGTAACTGATTCAGCCTCCCCCTCCCTCCACATACACAAAAGATTTGGACCAAACATGCTACACAATGACATGAACAAGTATTATAATGTTAATTTCCGTTCACTAAGCATTGAAATTGTGGAAGATACTACGAAATATCGGTGGTCTTGACATACCAGAGATTCGGTATGCTGATGATACAGTATTGCTATCCACAACACAGACTGGTATAGAAAATCTAATAGCCTCAACCCAATTGAATAGTGAAAATCAGAACTTGTATCTTAACATTGCAAAAACAAAGATTCATACAGATAAAACCACTATGGAGAAAGAAATATGTGTTAATGAGGAAAAATTGGAGGTGGAGGAAAATTTTGAATATCTTGGGTCATTGATTACCAACAACGGTGACACAATGAAAGAAATTAAACGACGACTATCAATTGCTCTTCAAAGACTAAAACAACTGAATAAATTATGGAATGGGACAGGCAGAACTACAAAAATTAGATTTTGAAGAGCAAGCATCTTTCCAATTGCAACATACGCCTGTGAGACCTGGACACTTACTAAACAAGCTGAACAGGGCATACATGCCGTTGGATATAAATGTTATAGACGAGTTCTAAGAATATCTTGGGTAAAGAAAAGAACAAATGCTTCAATACTCCAAGAGCTGAATATTGAAGAAGGTTGGCTATTAGAAACGATAAAACAAAAACAAAAAAATGAATTATTCTGGTCACTTGAAACGTCACGAAAGTTTGGAGAGAACAATAATGGAGGGGTATATGCCTGGGAAGAGAGGAAGAGGAAGGCCAAAGAGAAGATGCTTGCAGGATGTGGCGGATGATCTCCAGATGGTTGTATCGGACGCGGGACATCTTGCTTATGATCGAGAGGTTTTCCAGAAGGTTGTTATGGAAGCGAGGTTCTGCAAAGGACATGCTACTGTATGAATGAATGAATGAATGAATGAATGAAGGAATGAATAAACTACGAAACAAAACATGATGAGCCTAGTATGGCGATAAATCGTCCTTCGTTCCAAATTGAAGGTCACATTAGTCTAGATATTATCCTTTGGTACTGAATCAGTTTAATATAGACAGCGTATGTTCAGTGGTCGTGTGTCCTCTTCTACGCTAGGAAATAGACGTTCTTATAATCTTGTTTATAATTTCCTCTTCTAT
This sequence comes from Cepaea hortensis, assembly GCA_963921405.1. NCBI lineage: Eukaryota > Metazoa > Mollusca > Gastropoda > Stylommatophora > Helicidae > Cepaea > Cepaea hortensis. The sequence goes on along the minus strand of OY992884.1, from coordinate 87,192,715 downwards.
GCTAAGAAATAGATGTTCTTATAATCTTGTTTATTATTTACTCTTCTACGATAGGGAACATATGTTCTTATAATCGTGTTTATAATTTCCTCTTCTATGCTAGAAAATAGATGTTCTGATAATCTTGTTTATTATTTACTCTTCTACGATAGGGAATATATGTTCTTATAATCGTGTTTATAATTTCCTCTTCTATGCTAGAAAATAGATGTTCTGATAATCTTGTTTATTATTTCCTCTTCTACGCTACGAAATGCCGGTGTCCCTGGCCCTAGGAGTTAGCGACTTTCTCCGTAATCCCATTTATCCACGTGAGCAAACGCAGCTGCACGAGAATCGTTAGCAGTTCTCGCAGCGCTCGTTACTTACAGGATATGTGAGTCGGCCGCTCAGAAAGCAATGGCAAACTACTGAGCGTAATCTCGCCAAGAAATCAACAACAGCGGTAAAATGCTGGTGTTGACAGCGATGTCCTGTAATAGGACAGGTGGGGAAAAAACGCTAGGAAGTAGATGTTCTTAAAGTCTGGTTTATTATTTCCTCTTCTATGCTAGGAAATAGACGTTCTTATAATCTTGTTTATTATTTAAATACACGGCGCTCATATAATCGATATCAATACATATCACACGATATCAACCGTGGTCTGCTTCTAAATCACCTGCAACTATTTTGAACCCAGGTTGGGTTTGACAGGGAGTTATAACACCACGAGCAACACAATCCGCTGGACAACATCTCAGGTTTAACCAACCCCTAGATAATTACAAATTAGGGATTTAAAAAGAGGCGACGACTAATTTTGACTCAGGGTGCGGACATTAGGCATACCGGTTCAAACCCTATACAAGTCAGTTCCACTAGAGAATTACAAATTAGCCATGGGATTCTCCATGGCCAAGCGGTTAAACCGTCTGTCTCGCGCTTCCAAGGTTGTGGGTTCGATTCTGGGTTATGTTTTTCGGTTCACGGTTGCATTTTTCTCGGAGACACCTGGGGGTCGTCGCTGGAGTTAAGGAGTTTGTGTGATGCTTTCCGCAGGCTGCTCTGCGGAAAGAGACCGAGCCATGTGGGGATAAACCCCAATGCAATAAAGCCTCTGCTATCGACTTGTAACACTTGTTGTATTACAAATTAGCCATAAAAAGGCGAAGACCATTCTGACTCAAGGTGTGGATTTTGGGCCTACAGATTCAACCCCTACACCGGTCAATAGGGCTAACATGTTGACTTCTCGTCCTTGTCTTGGGGACGTAAATTACAAGTACCCCTGAAGTCGGAGTGGGTTCGCTTGATGGAGAGGGACACTGACAATGGGGAAAGTTAATAATTCATACATTACATTCAGTCCAGCTACTAGAAGTACCTTGTCTGAACAACGCTGGATTTCAAAGCGAACCAGCGCAAAAAAGGGCTTACCAGGCTGACGTTCTGCTCCATGAGGTCGCTGAAGCTGTTGGGGTTGCCAGCCTCAAAGATGACAAGTGTGGGGAAGGCCAGTACCAGGCTGGCTATGATGATCAGGACTGTGTTTCGGTTAAATCGGTGTCTGACCACGTGGTAGCTGAGGGCATAACAGAGTCGGTACAAAGCCGAGTTATAGACGGCGTGGGTGTAAGTAAAAAGGTGAGAGATGAGTCACGTCAGACATGATAGGTAGATCATTTTTTTTTTTTTTTTTTTTTTTTTTTTTTTTTTTTGCGTATCCTTTACAGGACTTAGCTGTCAACAGCAGCATCTTTCAGCTGTCTGTTGATCTCTTGGCAAGATTACGCTCAGTAGTTTGCCATTGCTTTCTGAGCGGCCGGCTCAGTATCCGCAAGTCACGAGCGGGGGTCGAACCACCTCAGTTCTCGCTCCGCTGCGAGACTCTGCGTGATAAACGGGATTACAGAGAGAAAGTGTTGTAACCCCACAGCCAGAGAGACCGGCAGGTAGATCATGGTAAGCATAATATGTAAATTACGGTAAGTATAATATGTAGATTATGGTAAGTATAATATGTAGATCATGGTAAGTATAATATGTAGATCATGGTAAGTATAATACGTAGATCATGGTAAGTATAATATGTAGATCATGGTAAGTATCATATGTAGATCATGGTAAGTATAATATGTAGATCATGGTAAGTATATATAGATCATGGTAAGTATAATATGTAGATCATGGTAAGTATCATATGTATATCATGGTAAATATAATATGTAGATCATGGTAAGTATAATATGTAGATTATGGTAAGAATAATATGTAGATTATGGTAATAATAATATGTAGATTATGGTAAGTATAATATGTAGATTATGGTAAGTATAATATATAGATTATGGTAAGTATAATATGTAGATTACAGTAAGTATAATATGTAGATTATGGTAAGTATCATGTGTAGATTATGGTAAGTATCATATGTAGATAATGGTAAGTATCATGTGCAGATAATGGTAAGTATCATATCTAGATCATGGTAAGTATAATATGTAGATCATGGTAAGTATAATATGTAGATTATGGTAAGTATAATATGTAGATTATGGTAAGTATAATATGTAGATCATGGTAAGTATAATATGTAGATAATGGTAAGTATAATATGTAGATCATGGTAAGTATAATATTTAGATTATGGTAAGTATAATATGTAGATTATGGTAAGTATAATATGTAGATCATGATAAGTATAATATGTAGATCATGGTAAGTATCATATGTAGATCATAATCATCATCAAGTTCCATGCCGGCTGGTATAGGCGTTCATGACCCACATCCCCTCCCTCCACAGATCTCAGTCTTTGGTTTTCTGGATAACCCCCGCTGTTGATATTCCACCATGCCACCGCCTCAATCCATCCAGTATAATTTCTCTTGACCTACCTCTGCCTCTCATTCGTCTTAGGAACCACATTTCTGTCGCTTCCAATCTCTTCCTAATGTGTTTATTTACATTCACAGCCATACAGCAAAACAGGTTCTATATTGCACTTCAGCACTCTCTTTCTTACATTCAATTATAGAGAATTATTGCATGAGAGATTCTTCATTTTCTGAAATGCAGCTTTTGCTTGCCCTATTCTGCTCTTAATCTCTGTTGTGCACCGTCCGTTTGATGTTATAAATGCCCCTAGGTATTTAAATTTATTCACTTGGTTAAGAATTTTCCCTTCTATTTCCATTTCACATTTGGGTGTCACACTTTTCTTTGATATCACCATTGTTACTGTTTTCTTAATAATCAAGGAGAGTATTTTCTTTGCACTCTCTGTTACTACAATATCCAATAATTATTCTAGATCTTTTGCATTATCCGCCATCAATACTGTGTCATCTGCATTGCTTATATTGTTTATATTATAACCTCCGAATATTATTCCTGGCTTCACTTTGATCTCTCTCATTATTAGTTAGTTAGTTAGTTAGTCGCGGTTCCAACTTCACGGCAACCGGTCGTCCCCATTATGCTCAGTTCCTGTGCCAGTGAATATCACACAAAATGCTCCTCACTGCCCAATGTGAAAAGTGGAAGAGACAGAAGTTTGGCAAGCCAACAGCCCGCACAAGTACACTGTGCATAATGCAGCCGCCAAAATGCCAACACAAAAGTCCTCCACGAAAAATACAGTTCATCGTCGATGGAAATCGGCAGTCACCAGAAAGACTTCATTGACCCGGTTGTTATAACATATGGCTTGGTCTCTTTCCGCAGGGCGACCAGCTGAAAGCACCGCCCAATGCACGAACTCCGTAGCTCCCGCGATGACGCCAGGAGTCTCCTGAAAAATGCACCCGTGAACCGAAAAGGCAAACCAGTCAATTCAGCAACAGGCGGCGCCATTGTTCCGAAGATACAGTTCACTGTACAATCAACCGCGGACAGATGTAAAAGCATTCCACACGAAATTCACACCTCACAGTGTCGAGCCACTCAGTAGCAGGGCGACGGAACCATGCACTACCAGTCAAACATGAGGAAAGTGCGAGTGCAAACCGTAGCCAGAAGCGTAAACACTACTGTGGCCTTAACGGTTTAATGCCTATCTGCCATGTTGGGGACCGGAAGTTTCCTCTCTCATTATTACTTCACTATAGAGGAAGAAGAGATCCGGTGACAAACAGATCCCTATCGTACTTCCAACCTTATTTGTTCATAATGTCCTTCTTTGTTCCCCATTTTAATTATTGCTATTTGGTTCCAGTAAATATGTTTTATTATTCTAAGATCTTTCCCATAAGTGTTAATATCTTCCAACATTTTAATAATTTCATCATGTTTCACTTTAGCGAATGCGTATAATCTATGAAGCACAAATATATGTCTTTCTTTGTTTCTATTGATCTTTCTAATAGTGTCCGTATTGTATATATTGTATTGCTTGTACCCTTTCCTTTCACAAATCCATACTGTTCTTCACCAATTTCCATTTTTAGTTTCTTTCTTGTTCTTCTCATTATAATCTGAATAGAAGCTTAGTGACATGGTTTATGATGTTAATCGTACAAAAATCTTCGCATTCAACTGCTCTTGGTCTTTTTGGTATAGCTATACATACAGATTTCAGCATATCGCTCCGTAGATATCCACTGCTGTAAATATCATTCAACATTTTGGTTAATTTTTCTACTCCGAATTCTCCCATTCCTTCTAATTCTTCTATTGTAATTTCATCTGACCCAGCTGTTTTTCCTTTCTTCATATGCTTGATAGCGTCAGCGACTTCTTCTTTTAGAATAGGTGAACCTTCTAAGTTACTTTGTTCTATTAACTCTGCCCTTTCTTCATCAGATAGTTCTCTTATATACTCATTCCACATCTTTATTATAGCATCTTCCTCCAAAAATATCTTTCCTGTTGTTTTTATTTTATTTTATACACCCTGTATTTATTCTTATTTTACTTCTTGTGAGCTCACTGATTTGTCTGTGCATATTTTTTTGTATCTGTAATAGAATTTAATTCAATTTTATTGCACTGCTCATTTAACCAACTTTCCTTTGCCTTCACACAATTATTTCTTATTTCTTTATTTATCTAGTTATATTGTTGTTTATCATTATTACTTTGTTTTCTTTTGGCCATCAACTTTACGATTTCTGCAGTCATACCATTGTTTCTTAGCTTTTTGGCTTTTCTCCGATACTATTTCTTTGCTGGTTTGATGAATGAAGTCCCTTAACATTTTTAATTGTTCGTTTATATTCTGTATTTTAGCTATTGCATTGTACTTATTTTTCACAATCACTCTGTATTGTTCTTGAATTTCACTATCTACCTTCAAAACTCTTTATTAAGTCTCAAGATCTTAACCACTTTTTTTTTCTCTCTCAGTCTTACTTTTATTAATCTACATATTAATACATGATCACTATTACAGTCAGCACCCGGCATTGTCTTTACATTAATTAACACATTTGTAACACTTTTATTAATAAATATGTAGTCAATTTGATTGAATATGTTCTTACAGGTCTTTTCCATGTGTAAAGTCGTTGTTTATGGCGTTTAAACCAGGTGTTTCCAATTATCCATCCATCCATCATGTGCCATGCCGGTAAGCGTGGGCGGTCATGTTCTGCCATCTCACTCGATCAACAGAGTCGTGGATCAGTTCCGTGTTTTTGTCTCGACCATGCCACAAGGCCAAGCCATCCAGATACTTGTTTCTAGGTCTTCCCCTTGGTCTGTTCCCCTCGATCTTACCAGTTGTCACCAAGTTCTCCAAATCATTTCTTCTCATAACATGCCCAAAAAATTGTGACTGTCTACGTCTAATGTCTCTGATCAGTTTACGATCTTCATTTGTTTCTTGAAGGACTTGTTCATTGGTCTTTCTGGCTGTCCATGGTATTCTTTGCATTTTCCTCAGAAACCACATTTCTACAGCCATCAGATATTTTTCAGCCTGGCTGCTCATTGTCCAAGCTTCACATCCATATAAAAGTACAGGTTCTATGTAGCATCTCAACACTCTTTTTCTCGTTTCAATTGACATCTTTTTATTGGTCAGTATGTTTTTCATCTTGCTAAAGGCTACTTTTGCCATGGCGATTCTTGTTCTAATCTCTTCAAGGCATCTCCCATCAGATGTTATTACTGTTCCGAGGTAATTGTACCTATTCACTTGTTGAAGAGTATTCCCATTTACTTGTATATTACACTGTGGTATTTCGTTCTTCTTAGTGACGACCATAATCTGTGTCTTTTTACAATTTAATTCTAACCCTTGTTGTTCACTATGTGTAACAACCGCATCTACTAAATTTTGCAGGTCCTGTTCATTGTCTGCAATCAAGACTGTATCATCTGCATATCTAATGTTATTGATGCATCGTCCCCCAATGTTGATTCCTTCCATATTTTCAATATTTCTGAAAATATTTTCACTGTACAGGGAAAACAGATCTGGAGACATTACACATCCCTGTCTCACACCTCTCTTAATAGGCTGATATTGGCTTACTTCATTATCAACTCTTATGGCAGCTTGTTGTTTCCAATATATGTTTTTTACAAGTCTAAGGTCTTTCCCATCAATTTGTAGATCTTCAAGCATCCTTATCATGTTGACATGTCTCACTTTATCAAAAGCCTTTGTGTAGTCAATGAAGCAAAGGTGTAGATCTTTGTTTACTTCTATAGAACGTTCGATTACGGTTCTCAGTATATACACAGCATTTACTGTACCCTTGCCTACTACAAACCCACATTGTTCTTCTCCTATTTCAGGTTGTATTTTCCTCCTAACTCTTTGCATGATAATTCTTAGCAAAATCTTCGTGATGTGACTCATTATACTAATTGTTCGATGTTGATCACATTCCAAGGCTCCTGATTTCTTTGGGATTGCAATAAATACAGAATTACATAACTCATGAGGTATGTTTCCAGTATCATATATTGTATTAAGCAGACTGGTAACTTTATCTATTCCATATTCTTCTAAAGCATTAATCATTTCTGTTGTGACGCTGTCTGGACCGGGGGTTTTGCCAGATTTCATATGATTAAGAGCATTCTGAACCTCCATCTTCAAAATTGCTGGCCCTTCATTGTTATTTTGAACAATATATTGTTCGTCTCTGCTATCGTCATAAAGGTTTTTCACGTAATCTGACCATACATGTAAAATCTGATCTTTTTCTATTATGACTCTTCCATCTTTTGTCTTTAGGCAGCCTGCTGATGTACGTGTTCTTTGATTAGTAATCTCCTGAATTCTTTTGTGCATTAGTTTCGCATTTTTACTGTTGTGTTGTTTTTCAATTTCTCTGCAATTTTTCTCAAGCCATGTTTCTTTAGCCTCCTTACATAAGGTTCTGACTTTTCTGTGAATTTCTTCATATTTGGCAGGATTATTTTTGTTCTGTCTTCTTGTTTCCATTAGTTGTAAAATTTCTTCAGTCATCCATGTCTTACGGCCAACTTTCTTTACTTTTGGAATAGTTTTTTCTGCTGCACAACTGATTGAATTCTTCAGCATTTCCCATTGATCATCTACATCTTGAAATAGGATCTCTAGATCAGACAATAAATCAAATTTGTTCTTTACTTCTATGTTAAAATTATCTTGTATTTCTTTGTCAGTTTTCAATTTGCACAAGTCATATTTAGGGTTTCCTGCTGTATACTTGACTTTCTTTAACTTTACCCTCAATGTGCCAGTAATTAATCTGTGATCACTGTAACAGTCTGCATTTGGAACTGTTTTTACAACTGTTAATGCATTTCGAAACCTTTTGCTCATCAGGATGTAATCTATCTGGTTTTTAATCCTGCTGTCTGGACTCCTCCATGTCCATAATCTTCTAGGATGTTGTTTAAACCAGGTGTTTCCTACAACCAATTCTTGTTCTTTTGCCCATTCTACAAGTCTGTAACCTCTTTCATTTCTCTCTCCCAAACCATCTCTGATTATCGATAAGTGAACACAACATGATTTTCTTGGCATGTGTAAAGAAGGTAGTTTGCCATTGCTTTCCTTCCCAGCAGTGACCATACTGGTCAGTGACCGTAGCCATTGTCTCCTCAAAAAAGGAGATCCTCTGCCTACCGTCGTGAAGGTGTAGACCATAACCTACAACTATCTGTCGGCTGCTCTACATCTTCATCCACCACCTGCACCCATGGCTTCACGTAACCCTGATCGGGGGGCTAAACGGGTACTCCACCTTGCCCAAGGGTGTCCCGTAGGCTAGCGGAGGGAAGGAGGCGCCTTACTTCTCCTTTGATAGGGGATACCCCTACCCCGCTACCCCAATTATAATTTATCATTTATCACTCAAACTCGTTCAGAGTATTTATCAAATACCAATTATCATATCATTGATATTCGCCCATTCTATTAGTTGCTTTCCTCTTTCATTTTTTTTTTAACCATAATTACCCACTACATACTCATTTCCCACTTTTGCAATAAAATCAACTAGTACTATTTTTATATCTTGTGATTTAATTTGAGACATCGCCATGTTTACTTCATCGTAAAAATGTTGTATTTCTTCATCATTACTGCTTGTTGTTGGTGAGCATACTTGTAGGTAGATCATTGTAAACATAATAGATCAGTGGTTCTCAACCGGTGGGGAATTCCCCCCCCCCCCCCAAGGGGAAATTTTAAGGTTTCCGGGGGGGGGGGGGGATTAAGATTATTTCTAGATTGCGTTAATACAAGAAACAATTACTTGATATTGTTTTTCCCTTCATACTTTACGGTTCTGTACGTATCACCCTTCCGAAATTCATTTTATAACGTAAGTAGATCCGCAAATTACGTTTTATGTAGATGTCTAAGACTTGTTTTAGTATGTGCTATTAAATTTAGCTTCAATTATTACTATACTGTGTAGGGGCAGGGGGGGGGGGGGGTTAGGGAGGGAATACTAAAGGGAGGGGGGAGAATGACGTTCTAACAATATGGTGAGGGGGGAATGACGTCCTAATAATATGGTGAAGGGGGTCACGAGCCAAAAAAGGTTGAGAACCACTGTAATAGATGGATCATGGTAAACATAATAGGTGGATCATTCATTCAGTAGCATGTCCTTTGCAGAACCTCGCTCCCATAACAGCCTTCTGGAAAACCTCTCGATCATAAGCAAGATGTCCCGCGTCCGATACATCCATCCGGAGATCATCCGCCACATCCTGCAACCATCTTCTCTTTGGCCTTCCTCTTCCTCTCTTCGCAGGCATATACTCCTACATTATTGTTTCAAGTGACCACAATATTTCAATTTTCTTTGCTTTATCCTCTTTAATAGCCAACATTTCATCAATATTAAGCTCTTGGAGTATGGATATATGTGTTCTTTTCTTTATCCAAGATATTCTTAGAACTCGTCATGACATTTGTATTCAAAGGCATTTATTCGCTTTTCAGTATGCTTAGTAAGTGTCCAGGTCTCACAGGCGTATGTTGCAATGGGAAAGATGCAAGCTCTTACAAATATAATTTTTGTAGTTCTATCTGTCCCTCTCCACAGTTTATTTGGATCTTTTATTCTTTGAAGAACAATAGATATTCGTCTTTTATCTTCTTTCATTGTATCACCATTGTTGGTAATATGCATTATCTTTGCTACTACTTCTGGTCCACTGGACTGATTTTCGCATGTGGATTAGCTTTCCCTTTTACCAGTGTCCTTCGCCATCAGGTAAACCCACTGCGACTTCTGAGGTCCTTGAACTTGTAATTTACGTCCGCAAGTCAAGGACGAGATGTCAAGATTTTAGTAAAACTGACCGGTGTAGGGGCTGAACCCGCTAAATCCAGCACACCGGATGTTTGAGAACGAGCGCTCTTATCTATACGGTAATGTATACCTCCATCCTCCATATTCACAGTTGGTGATCCGTTAAATCACAACACATGTGATCAATTTGCCAGGTTACAACCAATCATTTCGAGGAGCAATAGCAACACAACTAACAAACAATACACATATACTAGAAAACAACAGTCACAAACAGCAAACAGAAACAATAAATCCGGAAGTTGGTAATTTCCGCTTCTAGTGAAATCTAACAGGTACCTGCAATCGAAATATAACAAAAGTTCCGGTTTGTGTGTAAGGTTTCCTCTGGTGTCTGTCAAAGACATCTACATTAGGCGTCGTACTCTTTCAGAGTATTTTCATAGTTCATCTTTAGAACCACACATCTGCAGCGTTTGCATCACCATAATCAAGTGTCTTGCCGACTGACGTGGGTGATCATGTTTCTTTGCGATCTCCAAAAGCATGTATCAGATCTTACGCTGACACCGTTTCGTGCCAGGACACAAGGCTGTCAGGAATTTTCTCTCGCTGTTTTCCTCTATATTTCTTTCCACAAAACTTTCCAGTTTGTCACAAAATGTTCCAGTTTTTGACTTCTCATAATGTGGCCAAAAATGATAACTGTCTTGTTCTGATATTTGCGCTTTTGCGTCTATGTGTCTCAGCCTCTTTTAACCAGATCAAAAAGATATATATATATAGTAACACAAGAAAGTCTCAAATCTGACTCACTGGTCCTTGGTGGTGAACTCGAGCGAGTAGAAGGTTAGCATTAGATGGGACGTGTAGACCATAAAGTGCCTTAGGAACTCCGTGATTTTGCACACCGTATCATACTCGAGAATTCTGCACACGACAATTACAAATACAGGTAAACATGCACAGTATAGAATAAGTATACAAGTTATTTGAATGTTTTTACAGAACGTGGCAGTCAACCCACGATGTATTGGATATTTATGATGTACTGCGTTCAGTAGTTTGCCATTGGTTTCTGAACAACCGACGCTAATACCATTGTATAAAAATACCATCTTTAGAAGAGTAAAGACAAACCAGTTTCATAAAGTACGTCGACAAACACGGGTAGAAGAAGAAAGACACAAATGTTTAATAAGGTACTTGAAGACTCACGATTAGAGGAGGAAAGACAAAAACTGTCTCTAACACGGCACTTTAAGAGTTTTAGTTTAGTTTAGTTTAGACGACAGATCAACATCACGGCACACGGGTGTAACCCACAAGGTGCTCCGTTTTACTCCTAACACAAGCTTGAGTGAGGAGAATCTCAGTTCAGTGCACGAACTCCGTAGCACCGGCGAGGATCCTGAAATATTTTGGGTAGATTTTTAACTTGAAATTTTTCCCGGGCAGCACCGTTAAGCTACTCTTTTTCAATTTTTAACTGCCAAGGGATTTTTTTACGTGCGCAACATTACACACGAGCGTCCGATCCAGAGAACCAGAGAACATGGTGAATTTTATTACTAGAAGTCCACGTGAAAAAATCCCGGCCCTCACCGGTGCTTGAACCCGGGACCTCCAGCACTCGAGGTGGACACATACATCGAGACCACTCTTTAAGACACACGATTATAAGAGGAAAGGCAAAACAGTCTTATACTAATCTTTAAAACACACCAGTAGAAAAGGAAAGAGAAAACTGTCTAACAAGGCACTTCAAGACACACGATTAGAAGCAGAGAGACAAAACAAGACAGAAGGTAGAAGATGAAAGACAAAACTCTAATACGGTACTTCAACACACACGATTAGAAGAAGAAAGACAAAACTCTAATACGGTACTTCAACACGCACGATTAGAAGAAGAAAGACAAAACTCTAATACGGTACTTCAACACACACGATTAGAAGAAGAAGGACAAAACAGTGTAATAAGGTTATTCAACAGACAAAGAGTAGAAGTGTAAACAATAAATAAGATACACAAGATAAACAAGATACACAAGATTCACAAGATGTACAAGACACACAAGATAAACAAGATATGCAAGACACACAAGATACACGAGATAAATAAGATAAATAAGATCCACAAACTAAATAAAATGCACAAGTTAAACAAGATACACAAGATACAAAAAAGATACACAAGTTAAACAAGACATACAGGATACACACAACAAACAAAGATACACGTGACACTCAAGATAAATAAGATAAATAAGATAGCCAAGATAAACAAGATACATAAGTAATACAAGACACAAAATATACAGAAGATAAACAAGATATGCAAGATACACAAGATAAACAAGACACACAAGATACACAAAATATGCAAGATATACAAGATACAGAAGTTAAAAAATATACACTTAGTAAACAAGATACACAAGATAAATAAGATACACAAGATATACACGATAAACAGGACATACCAGATAACCAAGATACACAAAATAAACAAGATACGCAAGATACAGAAGATCCATAAAATAAACAAAATATACAAGATAAACAAGATACACAAGATAAACAAGATACACAAGATAAAAAAGGTAAACAAGTTACGCTAAATAAATAAGATACACAAGATGCACAATATATACAAGTTAAATAATAGACACACGATAAACAGGATACACAAGATAAACAAGATACACAAGTTAAACAAGATACACGAGATAAATAAGATAAATACGATATACGAGATAAATAAAATCCACAAGATAAATAAGATACACATGATAAATAAGATACACATGATAAATAAGATACATAAGATACACAATATAAACAAGATAAACACTACAAACAGGATACATAAGATAGATAAGATACATAAGACACAATAGACAGACAAGATGGACAAGATAAACAAGGAACACAAGATAAATAAGAGACACAAGATAAACAAGATGTAAATGATACACACGATAAATAAGATACACGAGGAACACAAGATACTGAAGATAAACAAGATAAATAAGAGACATATGATAAACAAGATACACGCTATAAAAAGATACACAAGATACACAAGGAACAGAAGATAAATAAGATACTCAAAATAAACAAGATACACAAGACAAATAAGATATACATGATAAACAAGATAAACAAGATACACGCGATAAAAAGATACGCACGATACACAAGGAACACAAGATACTCAAGATACCAGGGTTGATGAAAATAAAATAAAATAAGATTTATTTTCTTTGCAGGACATTGCGACCAACTCCATGACCTACAAAGGAAGAAGAGGACACATTGTTCATATATGGGAATCGCTGGCCATTCTGTTACGCCACCTGCTTCGCGTTTCGGTTCACGAATGAAATATTTTCGGAGAGGTTCGTCGCTGGAGCTACGGAGTTCTTGCTTTGTGCGATGCTTTCGGCAGGCCACCATCCGGAAGTAGACCTAGCCATAAGGGGGGAAACCCGATGCAATGAAGTCGATACTCTTTTCTTTGCAACCTTTCTTTTCTAAAGATTTTGTTTATAAGGGCCCCGGTTTCCTAGGGGTCAGAATCGCCCCATGAGGTCCCACGATTCAGTGCCAAACAAAATGTAGGTTTTAACCAATCAAAAATGGATGGCGGAAAATGGGATGTAAGATTGTTTGGTACTTTTGCTTTCTTTCACCCCAAACAAACTTTGCCAGCTATATGTAGAGTCACCAGCTATATTTAGCGCCGACGGTGATCTCCTCTGTGTTCGGGTGGAGTGCGTGTCAGTGCATTTCAGTTGCCCCACACCACAGTGTTGTTTCTTTGGGCTGTGGCAACCGTTTCTGTCTCCCTTCGATCCTCATTTGCATCGGTCCTGCAATCACTTTCCGGTTAGGGTTAGGGTTAGGGGGTAGGGTTAGGATTAGGGTTAGGGGTAGGGTACACACACTAACCCTAATCCTAATCCTAACCCTACCCCTAACCGGAAAGTGAAAGAATAGCGCACCACCGTCGCCGCATAGAATTGCGCACCGAGCTACGGCGCAACACACGGAAACCCCCTGAATGTTCGGCGCAACACAGGGAACCCCTGGATGTGACGTCATACCCTGGGATTCCCTTTTGTTTGGGGTGAAAGAAAGCAAAAGTACCGATTGTTTCACCGTTATAACTTAAAAGTTGTTATTATTTATGGTAGCCGACGTGTTGTATTTTATATAAAATTAAAGGGAGTTTGTAAAGGGAAAACTACTGTATTGATATTTTAATTATAGTTTGATTTATAAAAGGATTTATCATCCCATGACACTTAATTAATTAATATGCAAAACATAATACCGTAACAGCAACACTACCTTGCTTCAAAGACAATTGCGTATGGAAGGATTAACGCGCATGTCAGGACATCCACTATCGACATCCGGCGGAAGAAAAGAGCGTCCTTGGTCTGGAAAACTCTCGATTTAGGATTTGCGAAGAAGTAGAGAAAGCACACGTTGCCGATAATTCCCAGAACAATGCAGACAGCGATGATTGCGTAGAACACATTAGGGGCGGTAGTTGTGACGAACTTCATGTAATTATGATAAAACTGTGGACATTGGTGAAAATCTGTGACTTATATATATATATATGTGTGTGTGTGTGTGTGTGTGTGTGTGTGTGTGTGTGTGTTTGTGTGTTTAGCCGTCTCCGTGGTCAAAAGGTTGCGAACGCGGTTTGTGAGCAGCTTACCAGGCGTTCGAAACTCGTCTGCGACCGATTTGTGCAGCAGGCCGTGTCGTGTTGTGTTAAAACGTGTTGGTATTGGATCCGGTCGTTCATAAAGCAATGGCAAACTACTTGAAGAATGCCTTGAAGAGATTAGAACAAGAATCGCCATGTCTAAGGTAGCCTTTAGCAAGATGAAAAACATACTGACCAATAAAAAGATGTCAATTGAAACGAGAAAAAGAGTGTTGAGGTGCTTCATAGAACCTGTACTTTTATATGTGTGTGAAGCTTGGACATTGAGCAGTCAAGCTGAAAAACATCTGATGGCTGTAGAAATGTGGTTTCTGAGGAAAATGCAAAGAATACCATGGACAGCCAGAAAGACCAATGAACAGGTCCTTCAAGAAACAAACAAAGATCGTAAACTGATTAGAGACATTAGACGCAGAAAGTCAAAATTTTTTGGCCATGTTCTGAAAAGAAATGAATTGGAGAACTTGGTGACAACTGGTAAGATCGAAGAGAACAGACCAAGAGGAAGACCTAGAAGCAAATACCTGGATGGCTTGGCCTCGTGGCATGGTCGCGACAGAAACACAGAGCTGATCCACGACTCTGGTGATCGAGTGAGATGGCAAAATATGACCGCCCACGCTTACCGGCATGGCACATGATGGATGGATGGATGGATAGAAACAACTGAAGGTAAAACTTGCCTAGTACATCAACAACAGCTGAAAAATGCTGGTGTTGACTGCAACGTCCTTTAAGGGATATGGAAATGACAGCCCACGCTTATCGTCATAGCACATGATGGAATATATATATATATATATATATATATATATATATATATACATATATATATATATACACACACACACACACACACACACACACACACACACACACTAGCTGACCCGGCCCGGCTTCGCCCAGCCCCTGGTGGGGATTTATCTGTCTGTCTGTCTGTCTGTTTATCTGTCTGTCTGACCTGGCCCGGCTTCGCCCAGCTCCTGGTGGGGAGCATCTCATTTAATTCATATAAGTAGTCATATAAGCTCCCGTTCCCGTTCCTGACTATCTGTCTGTCTGTCTGTCTGACCCGGCCCTGCTTCACCCAGTCCCTGGTGGTGAGCATATAATTTAATTCATATAAGTAGTCATATAAGCTCCCGTTCCCGTCTGTCTGTCTGTCTGTCTGTCTGTCTGTCTGTCTGTCTGTCTGTCTGTCTGACCCGTACCGGCTTCACCCAGTCCCTGGTGGGGAGCATCTCATTTAATTCATATAAGTAGTCATATAAGCTCCCGTTCCCGACTATCTGTCTGTCTGTCTGCGTGTCTGTCTGAAATTCATATAACAAAAAAAAAATTAACTTAAGAATGTCCTTCCACACACCATCCATTATTTTTTTAATGAAAAATGCTTTTAATCACCTACATTACTGTAGATAACTTCTTTAAACATAAAAAGATGAGTTAGAAAATTTTCACTATTTAAATACATGCATTATTTTTATGAAAACTTTGAAAATGCCTTAAAGATTATATCATTATTTATTATAACTCATATACCTGTAAATAACTGTAGACAAAGAGTTTATAAATCTTTTAAAACAATGCAACAATCTATATATAAAATATATAGCAATGTTATTAAAAGTTATGACCCTTGAAATAACTTTTCTTAAGTTAAGTCCCCTCACTATATATCAATGATAATATAAATTTAAATATTAAATTTTAGTAAGTAAATAGCTGATTGTACACTAACAAACTATGACATTTGGCTGCAGGGGAATGAAAAGAATACATGTGAAAATTTCATCTCAATCGGATGGACCGTTATCGAACACATCAAATACATCCCTACACGCACACACACATATACATACATCGTCTTATATATATATATATATATATATATATATATATATATATATATATATATATATATATATATATATATATATATATATATATATATATATATATATATATATATATATATATATATATATATATATTCAAATTCTTTAAAAAAAATAATAATCATAAATAAATACTCGAGTTTCGCCCTCATTTGAGCTCGTCAGTAGTGCATATCCCTGACCGGATCCGGTTACAGTCCCGGATCACGCGTGTGAAGCGGGTGTGTAACCACGCGACACACACTGGACACACCAAATTATCACAACAGAACATCACAACGCTACCCATCGTAGGCTATGCTCAAGATTGCCCAATCGCCGCGACCGACGTCCGTCAATCGATGGGACCCGAACGATCAGGACTTCTCACTGGCAAGGGAAACACCAGGCCTCCTAAATCCAGTGAGCAATAATCAATTGACCATGTGGTTGTTTCGGGATTTGAAATTTAAATATTGAGCACAACCCACTACTGGCAACGCCGATCGCACTCTGGTATGAACCCAAGGCCTATCCACGTCAATATGGAAGCACTATACTCGAGTTTCCGGATCCGGTCAGGGATATGCACTACTGACGAGCTCAAATTAGGGCGAAACTCTCGATAATTAAACGTCAGGAGGAGATAAGAAGAATTTATGAATGGAATTCCGGGGAGATAAGGGTCTACTGCTAGGCTAGGTATAAAAACCCATGCAGACCTGGTCCCTTTAGAATAAGTCAGACATTCGAACAGGTGAGAAGAGAGAGTAAATGTAGATTTCTTAGTAACTAAGTATTTTAGGTGTATGTACTGAATTCCAGTCTATATCTGATCTAGGTTATTGCAAGAACACTCTTTGGCGTAGGTTACTTGAGTGTTCTTTCTAAGTTCTGTGTTCAATATCGTTGTGCTTCATGTATTACTCTTCTGAGAAGTAGAAACTTGTGAAAGGCATATCATTGTCTAAGTATACTTTTAGGTGTCTTGGTAGATGCTTGTCATTTCTTTGTACACTATCCTAGTTGCCTTTTGGTGTGTGCATTTGTTGTACAGAATATAGTCAACTGACTATTTATTTAATTCTTACAACAGCAGTAACTAAGTGGTGATTAAACCGGGCAGCTCAGCAAATATGGCTGGTCTGTGTGGGAACTTCAATTAGACTTGTTGTATATCTCATTTTGTAGCTATACAATATTAGTACTCATTAATAATGCCTGATGCTATTATGTTGAGTATCATTAGATGTCCATCTTGAAGTAATATAATGTTTACGGATATGTTGGATGTATGTATGTGTAATTTCATTTCGTATACCTACAAACTAACTAGTGCATTATGCTATTATGTTAAAGTATCATAATATGTCTAGTTTAATTAATGTTTTATGGGTATTTCATGTTTGGTATATTGATTTGTCATATGCAAGCCTACCAATATGAAGTGTTATATTATGGTGTGCGCATTGGAACACTAACCATCGATTGCATTTGTAGCAGAGGTGTAATGGTACAGACATTACCCACAAGTGTTATGGGGTATATGGTGCTAAACCTTTTTCATCATATGGTGGAGGATAATTCACGGAAGTCTGGCACAGCTACTGGTCCCGGCTTGTAAGCCCGGATGATCAGGCATTATTATAATACCATTACCGACCCTGTGAGCTGCTAAACTAACTTTGGACGGAGCGGCTGTACGACACAGAATTTCTGTATTAGCGACATGGACATGGGGCGGCAGAAATGTAATCATTACAGGCGTGTGAGACAATTGAAAAGCCCGTCCCAGACTAAAGACAGTAGGGAGAAGGAGGATGATGAACACAGTAGAGCTGGAAGATAAACTTGGCCAGACTGGTCATTGTATATGTTTGTGTTATGATATGTTTTAATTAGGATTGCGCTGATGTAGAACTGATATAACACATTCTTGACTTTCTTTCAAGCTCTCACAAGGAGCACCTATGTTATAGATCTCAAGACTATAGACTACTGACTAGGAGTGTCAGGACTGACAGGATCGTCAGAATACCGGCAAGCTGTTTCCCCTTTTTGAGTCTACTGGAGAGTGGGGATCTGGACCACAGATCCAGATAGATCAAGTAACAAGTAAAGTTACGTAATGTTTGTCATCAATATCAATATGTATATGATTTCATCATCCTCATCTTGAACCATCAGATGTCTATGATTATGATTAGTAAATAAATGTTGTAGTATTGTAACTCATAGTTCGGTCGTTATATTTTAATTCCAATTGTGCATACGTGTTGTGTGTGTACATTGGTGGGGGTTCACTTACACACCAAGGAAGGGAGCAGTCAGGGAGAAAAACCTGTACTGAGATAGTCGTCTATATTCATATATTTAGACTTAAACATCTATCTTAGCTAAACTTCTCGTTCCTATTCCTTGGCGAATATTCAGCACAGTTCATTTCATTTTGTAACGAGCCACTTGGAGCTGTACGTTGGATATTCAGGGCTTAATCTATAGTTCAGCCATATAGATTTTGTCCCTAGTCAGTTTCTGACTATTAGGGGTTGCTCGCCAGTGAAAACTACTTTCATCTAGCCGGTGGGGCACCCCGACTTCTGACAGATTGGGGTCCAGTCCGCGATCCTGAACCAGGATTCTAGTAATCACAGTGATTCTACTAGACCCTAGACATACGATTTTTAAAAGTTAACTCTTGTAATCTTCAATCATCAAAATAGACTATCATCAAATGTAGCTACTTTTAGTTGAGGAAGTTTCAGAGTACATATATAACTTTTCAAAAGTATAACAGATAAGAGCTTATGAGAAAACTACCATCATCTATCATTTAGTGTTATTATTAATCATTTATTGATAATTGGACACTTTAATCATATTTACATTGATGTGTTTGATGATTTAACTGCTTGACTGATTTGCAATTTTATGCTAAAATATGCCATGTTCATTTTGACATGTATGCAGTGCATTTTAATGTTTATTTAGGTAAATATTACTGTTGATTACTGTGTAGTATATCTCTCACACTTACTTCACTGCTGTCGCCAGATACTACTTGAATATTATTTTCAGTTGTCTTTCACTGCTGAGGCTAAACTATACACATTGGAAAGAGTAGACTGTCAGTAGTTAACTCTTGTCTTTCTAGTAGATCTGATTTTTGATATATACATAGGAGCTAACCTGAATATAGTCATTAGCAATTATGTTCTTGCTTTACCGGAATCTTGAAGAGGATCTGAAGGCGCGCGCAGATTTCTCAGAGACCGCGAGAGGGTGGGGCATAAGAGAAGGCTTAGAGGGGGAGCAACTAGAAACATATATCATAGCTGAGTTAGAATGGTGGGACCAAGAAGAAGAAATTATGTTTAAAGAAGATGATGAGTTCTTTGAAGCACAAGAGCGTAGCAAAACTGAACGAGTAAAGATGGAGAAAACGCATATGGAAGCAGTCAATGCAGAGAAGCTAACCTTTCTAGCGGAACATAAGGTAGGAGATATGGATGCTCACCCAACCAGAATCAGAGGTAGTGGACCGGGAACTACAGGTTCTCATCCGACCCAGTCCTAAACGGAAAAGAGGGAAGAAAAAACGTGCCAAGGGCATTTCAAACAGTCACAAACGTGATAACTGTTTGCACCACGGCAATAGTCGTTTGACAGTAGAGGACCTTCAGGAAAACCACTTGACTGCTACGAGAAATGAATCTCGAGAGAAAGAGGAACTGAAGACAACCTTTAATGAGGTCGCAGGCGGAGACCTAGCCGATTCTCACATTCCCTTCTGGTCACAGAATCACGAAGTGGAATTACATCTGACTGAAATAGGGAGGAAGGAAGGAACAGAATCCCAGGTGAATTTCACTGCTGCAACGCGGGAAGAGTCACTAATTATCAGTTCAGATAATTTACCTAGTAACAGTTACCCAGAGGACAACTGTTTGCACTACGGTTTGCCAGTACACGACTCCCGGGAATCTCATTTTACTTCAACGAGAGGTGAAACTCAAGAGGAAGATGACCTGAGGCCATCTTTTAAGGAGGTCGGAGATCGAAAGGTAACCGACTTTATTATTCCCTTCAGCCCAGACGAGGAAGAAGTGGGATTAAATTTGACTGACAGTGGGATGAAGGATGACCCGGAACCCCTTGTGATCTTTGAGGCTGCAGCTCAGGAAAAGACACTAGACATCAGTTCAAATGATTTACGTAGTGTGATGGATTGTTTAGACACCAGCCCATCACAGGATTTACCTCAACTGGACTTAGCCCATGAAAGCATGACCAGAGAGGAACATCCAGACCAGGAAACATTTCCAGTTGTTATCTCACAGTATACCAGTTCGGAGACTCAGGAAACACAGGGAATTGCCAGGAGCCAGAATATGGACTCTGATATTGTGCAGACAACATTGTCTGTAGTTGCTAAAGAAGAAAATTCTTTGCACAAGATGGAGGAAGAAACGCCTATCATCTTATTAGCTGAAGTTATCAGGGAATTCCAGCAACAGGAACCTGAAGTAACAGAAGTCAAGAGTGGTTTGGAATCAACACTCTTAGGACTCAATCTACCCTTCAGTCAGGTCGATTTGATAGGAGTAGATCAGCTATTTGTGGATACTTTATTCAAAAGTAACTCCACTTTATCGCCCCGGAGTAACTATGTTATTTCTCAAGGCAGGACAACTTGGCACACTAAATTTCCAATTTCTAGCACGGTTTGTACAAGAAACTCTAATACAGAGAAACTCAGCCCAGTAACTGATTATCAGGGGAAGAAACCGCGACACCGAGGAGGGACGATTGTTACGCCCGACTTTGAAGGAGGAAAGCGCCAGTTGAATTTACATCATGGGACCATGATGTGTAACATTATTCCTTTCAAAAGGAAGCTATTGATGGATCAGTTAAAAATCTATAAAGGATGGAGGAATATCACGGAGACAAGCTTTGCTGTGGCCAGCTTATGCAAGACCTCACTACGGGTACATCCTCGGCTGAAAGGAGTAAATCACGTGAGTGAATGGTGTAAAACAATTGCTGCCCAGAGGCGTAGAAGAATCCCGTTGATTGTGATCTTTCCCAGAGGGGTAAAATTACAACCTCCTGACAATTACTGGATTTTATCAAGCTATTGCATGGAATCCCGACCGAAAACCAGGTACAAGGACCCATCCAAAGTAGCCTGGCAGTATGGAAATGGAACGTCTTTATGCAGATGCAGGACAACCCACTGCCACAAGGAATATTGGAAACCTTTAGGCAGATACCGAACGGAGAGTGCTTAGGCATTATTCTGGGATTTACGGCGTGCTTTGACAAACGATTTCTGGCAGAAACCTTTTTTTTAAGGGGGAAGCTCTGTCACGAATTTGCAGCCTTTACTTCCCAGAACAATTTTCGGTTCACTTTTGATGGGCCATGTAGAGGATCAACAGACGAACAAAACTGTTTTCTCTATATTCAAGGCTATACTGTCTTGACGTAAACTTGCAAAACCTGCAGGTAAACAAACCACCAGGAATGGCTTTCTATTTGGGAAGTTAATTTGACACCAGTACCGGTCACCCCCAGAGGTTATCAATCCAGCCAGACGGGAGGGCAGACTCAGGGGACTGAATAGTAATTAAAACCAACCAGGCATGACGCAAGCAAACCTGGGTTACCAACAGAGTTGTAAACTGGCTGTTGACCATGAGAACCTAATTGTTCCCTTGACATGACACCTGATAAGAATAGCTAGGAAATCGCCCAACCGCGATGGCTGACCCCATCTGGTAGAGACTAGAGGCGAAAGGTGTGAAATCACTGATAAGACTCAGGAGGCTAATAATGGTCAGACCCACAGGTGTGAAGGCTAGTGTGCATGCAGAAAGAATTTTTGTGACTGGACAGACTTGGAGTTAATTGCAATTAACGTCAGGAGGAGATAAGAAGAATTTATGAATGGAATTCCGGGGAGATAAGGGTCTACTGCTAGGCTAGGTATAAAAACCCATGCAGACCTGGTCCCTTTAGAATAAGTCAGACATTCGAACAGGTGAGAAGAGAGAGTAAATGTAGATTTCTTAGTAACTAAGTATTTTAGGTGTATGTACTGAATTCCAGTCTATATCTGATCTAGGTTATTGCAAGAACTATCTTTGGCGTAGGTTACTTGAGTGTTCTTTCTAAGTTCTGTGTTCAATATCGTTGTGCTTCATGTATTACTCTTCTGAGAAGTAGAAACTTGTGAAAGGCATATCATTGTCTAAGTATACTTTTAGGTGTCTTGGTAGATGCTTGTCATTTCTTTGTACACTATCCTAGTTGCCTTTTGGTGTGTGCATTTGTTGTACAGAATATAGTCAACTGACTATTTATTTAATTCTTACAACAGCAGTAACTAAGTGGTGATTAAACCGGGCAGCTCAGCAAATATGGCTGGTCTGTGTGGGAACTTCAATTAGACTTGTTGTATATCTCATTTTGTAGCTATACAATATTAGTACTCATTAATAATGCCTGATGCTATTATGTTGAGTATCATTAGATGTCCATCTTGAAGTAATATAATGTTTACGGATATGTTGGATGTATGTATGTGTAATTTCATTTCGTATACCTACAAACTAACTAGTGCATTATGCTATTACGTTAAAGTATCATAATATGTCTAGTTTAATTAATGTTTTATGGGTATTTCATGTTTGGTATATTGATTTGTCATATGCAAGCCTACCAATATGAAGTGTTATATTATGGTGTGCGCATTGGCACACTAACCATCGATTGCATTTGTAGCAGAGGTGTAATGGTACAGACATTACCCACAAGTGTTATGGGGTATATGGTGCTAAACCTTTTTCATCATATGGTGGAGGGTAATTCACGGAAGTCTGGCACAGCTACTGGTCCCGGCTTGTAAGCCCGGATGATCAGGCATTATTATAATACCATTACCGACCCTGTGAGCTGCTAAACTAACTTTGGACGGAGCGGCTGTACGACACAGAATTTCTGTATTAGCGACATGGACATGGGGCGGCAGAAATGTAATCATTACAGGCGTGTGAGACAATTGAAAAGCCCGTCCCAGACTAAAGACAGTAGGGAGAAGGAGGATGGTGAACACAGTAGAGCTGGAAGATAAACTTGGCCAGACTGGTCATTGTATATGTTTGTGTTATGATATGTTTTAATTAGGATTGCGCTGATGTAGAACTGATATAACACATTCTTGACTTTCTTTCAAGCTCTCACAAGGAGCACCTATGTTATAGATCTCAAGACTAGAGACTACTGACTAGGAGTGTCAGGACTGACAGGATCGTTAGAATACCGGCAAGCTGTTTCCCCTTTTTGAGTCTACTGGAGAGTGGGGATCTGGACTACAGATCCAGATAGATCAAGTAACAAGTAAAGTTACGTAATGTTTGTCATCAATATCAATATGTATATGATTTCATCATCCTCATCTTGAACCATCAGATGTCTATGATTATGATTAGTAAATAAATGTTGTAGTATTGTAACTCATAGTTCGGTCGTTATATTTTAATTCCAATTGTGCATACGTGTTGTGTGTGTACATTGGTGGGGGTTCACTTACACACCAAGGAAGGGAGCAGTCAGGGAGAAAAACCTGTACTGAGATAGTCGTCTATATTCATATATTTAGACTTAAACATCTATCTTAGCTAAACTTCTCGTTCCTATTCCTTGGCGAATATTCAGCACAGTTCATTTCATTTTGTAACGAGCCACTTGGAGCTGTACGTTGGATATTCAGGGCTTAATCTATAGTTCAGCCATATAGATTTTGTCCCTAGTCAGTTTCTGACTATTAGGGGTTGCTCGCCAGTGAAAAATACTTTCATCTAGCCGGTGGGGCACCCCGACTTCTGACACAATCAAACAACCAACCACCCAACCAAACAATCAAAGAAGCAACAAATCAACCAACCAAACAACCAAGCACTCAAGCAAGCAACCTACAACCAAAAAATCAAGCAATCAAACAAGCTACAAATTAACCAATCAACCAACGAAACAACCAAGCAATCAAACAACCAACCACCCAACCAAACAATCAAAGAAGCAACCAATCAACCAATCAACCAACCAAACAACCAAACACTCAAGCAAGCAAGCAACCTACAACCAACCAAAAAATCAAGCAATCAAACAAGCTACCAATTAACCAATCAACCAACGAAACAACCAAGCAATCAAACAACCAACCACCCAACCAAACAATCAAAGAAGCAACCAATCAACCAATCAACCAACCAAACAACCAAGCACTCAAGCATGCAAGCAACCTACAACCAACCAAAAAATCAAGCAATCAAACAAGCTACCAATTAACCAATCAACCAACGAAACAACCAAGCAATCAAACAACCAACCACCCAACCAAACAATCAAAGAAGCAACCAATCAACCAATTAACCAACCAAACAACCAAGCACTCAAGCAAGCAAGCAAGCAACCTACAACCAACCAAAAAATCAAGCAATCAAACAAGCTACAAATTAACCAATCAATCAAACAACCAACCACCCAACCAAACAATCAAAGAAGCAACCAATCAACCAACCAAACAACCAAGCACTCAAGCAAGCAACCTACAACCAACCAAAAAATCAAGCAATCAAACAAGCTACCAATTAACCAATCAACCAACGAAACAACCAAGCAATCAAACAAGCGACCAACCAACAAAATTACAAACAACCAACCAACAAATTAACCAAACATTCAACCAACTAGCGAACCAATCACCAAACAAACCAATCCAAGCAACCAACCAACAATCCATCCAAGCAAGGAATCAGCCAACCATCTAATCAACCAACAAACTATCCAAACACCAACCCACCCAACAAACTAATCAACCAACAAACTATCCAAACACCAACCCACCCAACAAACTAATCAACCAACTAGGAAGTTAATCAACAACTTATCCAACCAGTCAACCAATCAATCAAATAACCAACCAATCCACAAACCAACCAAATAGCCAACCAATCAAATAAACAACCAACCAACCAACCAACCAGCCCACAAACCAACCAATCTGGGCAGCTGATAAAATGTAATATATCTTTGTCACTGCCATCTGAAAAGTTGTGATTGATCAGTAAATTAATTCTTAATAATAATACTTACTTCTCGATCACCATAGGGCAGAGAATTTACGAAGGGCAAATTCATTATATCTTGGTCATCACTGATGGCCAAACAACAAAGGAGGCCTGCTGCGACCACCAGAACATGATTAACGCGATCAGTGGCTGCTAGAGGCATTGTGGCTTTGGAGATTCTAAATCATAAAAAAAGAAAAGAATGACAGTTAACAAATTCGTCAGAAGTGACTGCTGATGTCACCGATAACTACTTTGTGACCAAACGCTTCATTAGCCTTCGTACTTATTTCTAACGATAATAGACTACTTTGTGTATTAATTTGCTTCATTAGCCCTGGTTCTTATTTCTAACTGTAGCGTACTACTTTGAGCCGGCGTTATGGCCTGGTTCAATGAAATCATGTCACAATTCCCCGACATACAGTGTCAAGGGTTTGAAATCTGCTGCAGAGGATATTCAAGTAGCCCTCCTTGCATTGATTTCGATAGCATGAGCGACGGTTGTTCAGAAGGCAATGGCAGACAACTGAATGTAAAAACTACTTATTTCTTCATAAACAGCTAATCAATGCTGCGGTATGTAGACATGTAGTGTAGTGGACATGTAACTAACTTATTAGTATGTTTTGCAGTTGATATTTGATGTTTTGCAAACACGAGGGTAAGTTAATGAGACATGACGACTTTAGCAAATCGCCCAAGATTAGCGGGAGAACATGAACTGGAATATTTTTGGAAACAAAAAGTTCAAGGACCAGTTTGAGCGGGAGTGCATTGCTGAATAGCCGCAAGGTCACCTGCTATTGTTGACTAGCAGTTTCTCAGGGAGAGGAGTGCCAAATGTATTGTACACTGTGGGTTCAAGCTGTCAGAGGGACAATGGTGAACTTTAGAGGCAGCATAATTTATGAGTACAGGCGGCATTGGAAGTGACCTCGGCTGTCAGAATAGAACGCCATACTCCAAATCTATGGTGGCGGGAAAAAGTAAATGAACTCAGGGCCGTGAACTCCAGCTAACAATGTAGATTTGTGTTAATGATATGATGGTAGTATGCAAATTAAGCAGAGTACGCGAAGTACTGATTGGATGACAAGGGACAGCGACGTCACGTGATTCCAGAAAGAAGCGCCATATTTTATCGTTATATATACTTTGGGATCCAGTCAGTTGGGGAAGAGTCGAGCAGGAGAGAGGACAGTTAATAGTGGACTCCGGGAGCGGCGGGGGCCTGAGCCCTCTTGGGGCAGCCCAAGGAACATAGTAACAGGACTTCAGAACCTGTGGCTAATCCGTGCCCAAGTCTGTATAGTATCTGGAGGAGGAGGAAGTGAAGGAAGACGGATAAGCGCCCATGCTAGAACTCGTCTGAATCACTGATAGGAGTGAGAGCGACTAAGGATCTGTGAACGGAACCTACCCAAGGCAGATAAGCCAAAGAAGGGAAAGACACGCAGAGTCCGAGGGTCGTTAAAGTGCAAGAAAACCACTTGAGTTAAGAGGACCGCCAGCTAAGGAGACCGCTCGTTAGTTGCAATAGATGGCTAAACGTCACACAGGACAACCATAGCCAGGGACACTGCGGTTGGAACCATGCAGGAGACTAAAGGTCAGATAGGACAATAAGGTCAAGTGGGATCCAATTGATTGGGCAGAGACAAATGAAACCCAGAAGGACGACCAGAAAACCCACTGGATGGCAGAAGTTGAATGTAAGTTGACATAAGACTTAGACCTAATTAGTTTAATTGTATATTATAATCAGGTATCTTAGTTTAGAGAGCTATAGCAAACTACCGTAGGTGAACTTACCGCGTAATCATGAACGACGCGGCAAAGGATCAGGACTGAATGCGACGTCCTGAATATGACCTATATTTAAATGGCCGAAATAGAGTGATTGGAGTCAAATTAATCGGTTAGATAAGCAGAGTGTGGATAAACTATATATGTGCAGGTAAATTAAGTAAATAGACTAAAAGATTAATGATAACTAGGCGGGTCAACACGGCATATAAAACGAAAGGCTATTGCAAGAATATAAACACAGCGACCAAACATAAGCAGACGGCAGAAGAAGATAGCAAGGCACTCGCGATCACTAGGTCAACCAGACAATGACAGGTGAGATCGTTGGCCAGAGACGGGGCGGGCACAGGAAGGAATGTTGTCTTTTGTCCGCTGGACGTAGGTGAAAGGAGGTCACGCTTCTGTGGTTGTGTAGTTGGGTTGGCCTGGCGGGATACAGGCAGCGAGTTCAAATCTTCGGGTGAATGGTTAAATACTTAATGTTGGCTGTAGGCGGCGCGTCGGGAAATAGGCGATAATAATATTAGTTAAACATATGTGTTCACAATAAGGTTCTTAATTTATGTTATGGCTAAGATATACTAATACTAGTATAGATAAAGAAGCGATAGATGTTAAGGACTTTGTAGGTAGTGAAAGACTAAAGTTTATTTTGACATAAAACTCACGGGTATTGTTTTATACTGTTTCAGGCATGGCCTGGGTAAAATGGAGTTGCCCAAGCATACCGGGCATACTTGACTAAACAGATATTCATCTGAACAAAATAATCCCTGGGTATATGGATTGATGGATCAATCTATGGATCAATGGGTACTTGGGCTGAATATATGGACCACTAATAAGCCTACAGAAAGATAGTTACGAAACAAAGGCCGGTGTAATTCCTAGCTTTAGTCTTTTACTTCATGCGGTTAATAGGTGATCATAAGTGGCATTCCCCTAACACCCAGTTGCATAGGCTGTTACACTATCTCTCTCTCTCTCTCTTGTGAGGCAATGCAGCATCGTATTATTACAGTTCAATATGCATTATGTGTCGGCAATGCATGTACTGATTACTCTATGCAATTATGTTGTAGATTGTCACTCTGTTATTGTTCAAGAAGGAAATAAATATATGATTGAGTTGTCTTTTATTTCGACTTGTTAGTCTGAAGTAATATAAGTAGAGTAGCTTAGAGACTTTGTGAGGCTGTACATCTCTTCTATAACCTAATAACATACACCACGAGACATTGATGGTGCAATAGTAACTAACTATTGTTCTCACGCGGAGACACGAACCTACATCTGTCGTATCCCTTACTCTCATCCTCTTTTTTTCCTTCTCTCTCTTCATCTTTCTTTACTATCAAAGGTAGTGTGTAGTAGGCAGAGTTCGACTGAGGAACGAACTTTTAGGCTTCACACTTATCTTATATCAATTCCCTCTTCTTTCTCTCCTCTCTCTCCTCCTTCCTCTCTCCTTCTTCCAATTCTTTTCTAGCTGATACATTAATAAGAAAGTCACAAATGGCTGTAGAAAAATAACTAAATATAACTAAATATGATAACAACTTGAAACCCTTTATTTCTCAACATAATTTATACCAACATTGATGCACTTATCCCATCGTTTTATCAGTCCTCCCAAACCGGCTGCATAGAACTGCGTGCTCTGTTTTCTAAACCACGTTTTCACTTCATATTCAACTTCGGCGTCATTCGAGAAATGTCTCCCGCCAAGGTAGGAGTGTCCGTGTTTATGCTGACAAATGTTTGTCCCGTAAAGCGGTGTATAGCGGGGTAGAAAAAGTTACGAGGGTGAGTCAATAAGTAAGTCACCCAGTTCTGTCGTATGGCCGGTAAATGAAAACATAGCACGCAGTTCTATGCAGCCGGTTTGGGAGGACTGATAAATCGATGGGATAAGTGTATCAATGTTGGTGGAAATTATGTTGAGAAATAAAGGAACAATGTATGTATAAAATAAACTGGTTTCAAGTTGTTATCATGTGTAGTCATTTTGCTACAGCCATTTGTGACTTACTTATTAACTTACCCTCGTATATAACATACCAAGCGTGTCGTAAGATACGACGAAACAAAGTTTGTTTGAAACTGGTTACCTCAATCCGTAGACAACTGGCACGGCAAAGACCAACCATTCATTAACATATATACAAGCAGCTTGGCGTTAGTTGGTTGCGGGGTCATCCTTCATTGGACGAGGCAGGTCCTGGATGACACAAGCAGAAATATCTATATGTCAGGTGTGCGATCTAGAGACAATTAATCGTTAAAAAGAGTAGGTTGAAGAATGGCAGACAGGACGGACTGGCTCAATGTACTGGGTCTTGAGTGCAGAGAATGGGCAGTGGGCCGCACAGAGTTTGGGGTGCAACAACTGATCCAGAGTAACACACATAAAGGTGTCATAGTGATCTATACTGATGGGTCAGCGGTGAGAAACAGACGGAGTGGTTGGGATTTCATTGCGAAGGCTAATGGCCGATTCTTGAAAAAGGAGAGTATGGCCTATGAGGCTACGACCTCCAGCATGAGAATGGAAGTGGAAGCAGTCACAGCGTCATTCCGTTGATTAGATGAGACCACTGCAACACACATCGTCTTCAACACGGACTCAAGGAGTATGGTTATTAAGGTGGAGGAAGGAATGTTTCTTGTTGAAAGGCTCACCTCGCTTTAGACGTTACAGATTGTGAGAATTGTATTGATTTTTGGCACTGGCCATGTGGCAGTGCGGGTGGGGGGGGGGAAGAATCAACAGGCTGATAGGCTGGCAGGGAATGCACCTCTTGGTGGTAGATTACCTATAGACAAGAGAGAGGTGGTCGTGTGCATATGTGACCAGGTGGAGAGGGTAGAGGAAGAGATTGAGAACCCGTTATGTGGAAAGGATGAGATTGCCGGGGATTGGCAGGGGTTCTGGTAGAATGTGAAAACTTAGAGGGAAGACCAGGAGAACTTTCAATCAGATAGCGGTGGGAACAATTGGTAGTGTGACTCTTCGCTGAATGTTGAACGAAGGGACGGAGAACGTATGGGAATGTCCCCGGGGCAGTGATGTCAGTTCTTAGCTCAACTCAACTCAACTCATCCTACATTGGAAGATGGAAGACGCCGAAGAAGATACCTCGGATACAGGGCAAACAATATACCCTGCAAACTATAGGTCAGCAGAAAATAAGAAGCATGACCACGAATGGTGTACAATGCCACACGACCGCTGTCTCCAGACAGCCCTTCCTATCCGCCACGGGAAGGTTACAAGGACAGCGCGAAAAAGAGTGCTGATTGAAAAAGACACTCTAATTTGCATCGAAAAGCGTGACATTTGCTACATCTTTGCAGCGCCCACCTTATATATTCAACAAGAGCTATTTATATCACTGACGTTATGGACAAGAGAATCATGTCCCGTTTTGGAAACGGCTGAAGAAACGTCTAGAAATGGAAAGCTGTTACTTTGTATGATTTGTTGTCAATGTCGCAAAGCTGCTTCCGCTGTATTGATTTTTATTTTTATCAAAAAGTGTGACCCGGAGCTTAGATGTAAAACGAAAAACAAATACGATGCGATGAGATGAGATGAGATGACATGAAATGAGATGGGATGAGATGAGATGAGATGACATGAGATGAGATGAGATGAGATGACATGAGATGAGATGAGATGAGATGAACTCTAAACATGATTGAGTACCGTTTGTGAGACTGGATCAGACAGAGTTATACAACAAAGGTTATATGTCCTTTGCAGGGTGTTGAGATCAATCCCAGTTGATTTCCAAGCCAACTGTACGTTCAGTCGTGTGCCAATGCTTTCTGAACGAGACGTCAACGTTTAAGTCCTACTTAGTTGAGTTGAGTTGAGCTAAGAACCGACATGTCTGCACCCAGGACATTCCCATACACGCTCCGTCCCCTAGCTCAACAACAAGCGAAGAGTCACACTACTAATCGATCCCACCACTATCTGATTGAACGTTCTCCAGGTCTTCCCTCTCAGTTTTGAGATTCTATCAGAACCCCTGCCAATCCCCCGCAATCTCATTCTTTCCACATACAAGTTCTCAATCTGTTCCTCTACCTTCTCCATCTGGTCCCACAGGCGCTCGACCACCTCTCCCTTGTCCATAGATAATCTACCACCAAGAGGTGCATTCCATGCCAGTCTATCAACCTGTTCATTCCCCTGCACTCCCGAATGGCCAGGGCAAAAAGCCATACAATTATCCCAATCTGTGACCTCTGAGGCGAGGTGATCCATTCCACAAGAAACATTCCTTTCTCCACCGTACCAAGCAAACTCCCTGAGTCCGTGATGAAGACAATGTGTGTTGCAGTGGTTAAGTCCAACTTAATGCCGGTATAGGCGTTGGACCGCAGCCTCGCCATCAACGCCCAGGACGTTTAAGAGCGAGCGCACTTATCCTTTAGAATACTTTGACGCACAAAATTCAATCCTTAGCTGGCGATAGAACCTGGATTATTGTTTTGATAGGCCAGCGTTCAAATAGCTCTGGCACCGCTTAGGAGATATAAGAAAATTAGGCCAGCTTAATGTCAATATCTCATCTCATCGTGTTCCTCTTGTACCTTGCGGTGTCGAGGTGAAGTATAAAATGTAGGAGAGTGCCCGCTTATGGGCTTCATGTATCGATATTCCCATGGACTCTGTTATTCCCCGCCGCATCCATCGTTTACGTGGCCGGCCTCTTCCTCTGTTTCCATCTGGTCTGTACATCATTGCTTGTTGTGGTATACTGTTAGCTGGTAACCTACTTGCATGGACAAACCATTTAACTTGTTGCCTTCTAATAAAATCTAGCGCTGCTATAACACACACTTTAGTCCTGATTTCTTCATTTCCGATCTTATCTCTTCTTGATACATTGAGTATTCTTCTCAGAAATCTCATTTCTGTTGTTGTGATTTTTCTTTTCTCTTTTTCTGTCATTGCCCAGGTTTGGCATTGGTAGCATAGAGTTGGTTGGAAGATTGTGTTGTAAAGTGCTTTCTTAGTAGTTGTTGATACATGTTTGTTCTTTGGTATTGGTACCATTTGTCCAATGAGCTGGTTTGCTTTATTGCATCTATTTTCGATCATGTCTTCTGTTTTGCCATTTGATGATATTATACTTCCTAGGTACTTGATACTCTTTACTTCAGTGGTTCTCAACCGGTGGGGAATTCCCCCCCCCCCCCCCCCACAGGAGGAAATTTTAGGGTTTCCAGGGGGGGGGGGGAGAATTAAGATTATTTCTAGATTGTGTTAATACAAGAACCGATTACTTGATATTGTTTTTCCCTTCATACTTTACGGTTCTGTACGTATCACACTTCTGAAATTCATTTTATAACGTAAGTAGATCAGCAAATCACATTTTATGTTGATGTCTAGACTTGTTTTAGTATGTGCTATTAAATTTAGCTTCAATTATTACGTATACTGTGTAGGGGTAGGAGGACATTTTTAGGGAGGAAATACAAAGGGGGGGGGGGGATGACCTCCTAAAATATGGTGAAGGGGGGGGGGCACGGGCCAAAAAAGGTTGAGAACCACTGCTTTACTTGTTTCAGGGGGTGTTTGTTTAGGCGAATTGTTGTTGTATTTTCTTCTTTAGTTATAGTCATTACCTTTATTTTACCTGTGCAATTTTCAAGTTATGTTCCCTACACATTTCGTTTAGACTAGTCATGTGGTCTTGTATTTCAGCTTCTGATTTTGCAATTAGTGCTTGATATTCCGCAAACTCTAATGGTGTAATTTGCAGATGGTTCTTCTTCTGTGTTCTCGTCATGCAGTGTTCTTACGGTCTCTGTTTGGCTGGTTTCTTTACATATGTTGTCTATAAATGTTATGAACAAAAGAGGGGACAGGACACAACACCTTGTCGTGCTCGGATGTTATGGTGAAGGGTTCTGAGTGTCCTCCAGTTGCTCTCACTATGCATTCACTGTTGTTGTATAAACTTCTACATAGGTTTGTTAGATGTGTACTCACTCCATATTGTTTAAGTATTTCCCACAGATTGTTTCTATATTACTCTATCAAATGCTTTTCTTGGTCGACAAAGGCTAAGTAGAGTGTTTCATTAAATTCGACTGATATTTATATGAGTTGTCCAAGAGTAAAAATGGCATCTGTGCAACCTTACAGTCCATAAATAAAGACAGACGTATCGTTTGGCGCTCTTAGATGTAGATATCTAGAAAAGCTATGTAACGTGTAGACCAGGGGTGGCCAACCTTTTCAGCAGGCGGGTCAAATTTCAGAAATATTATTTCCTGTCGGGCCACGCACCTAATTTTTTTTTTTTTTTTGGGGGGGGGGGGGGGGGGTTAAATTAAAGTAAACAAGCAAGCCTGCTTCGACCACATCGTCGTTTCCCACTCCGCGGGCCACAACATGACTACCGGCGGGCCGCATGCGGCCTGCGGGCCTCGTGTTGGCCACCCCTGGTGTAGACAATAGAAAGCTTAGTGACAGCTGTCAAGATGAATGGGAAGGCAGAGGGGTAAATATATGAATGGCTTAGTGACATGAAATAATCGGGACAAGAATACACACCTGATCCAGAACCATCATCATCATCATCATCATCATCATCATCATCATCATCATCATCATCATCATCATCATCATCATCATCATCATCATCATCATCTTCCACTTCTTCCGTCAAGCGTCGTGGGAAGGAATAATTTGCGTTCCAGCGCCCGGTGGGAGGCACTGGATAGTGTCATTCCGTGTTACTGTACCATGTCTTTGATGTCGTCAATTCATTTTCTTCTTGGATGTCCTCTTGGTCTCGTCGCAGATGATCTTTGATGTAAGGCCAATGATGGTAGTTGTTGGTGTTGCATTCTAACGACATGGCCAAACCACTTGATCTTCTGTCTTTCAATAAATGTGGCACAAGGTGTTGATCCCACTGTCTGTCTGATAACAGCATTTCTTACTCGGTCACGGATTGTTAAGTTGGCAGCTCTTCTCAGGCATCTGTACCAGTATCTCTGGGGCTTTGACAGGTAGGGGTACACTTCTATCTCCCCGCCCTGCCCTGATCATCTCACAAGGATTATCCGTCTACTAGACCCCGAAAAAGGCGGGACTCCACATGTCCTTCCCTTCCCACCTACGGACACCCACCCATAGGCGGCTCGGACCAGACCACAATCGTACTCTCACACAAAGACAAGGTAACAAAAGCAAAGTTTAATTTACAAGATAATCCACATCTGAAGGCTGAAAAGGCGGTAAGAAAGTAGGTCTATGTACACAGCATGGATAACAGAGGCGGGAAGAGTTAGAGATGATCCATAGTTCATCAGGCAGCATGTAGTATCTATTACGTGCGTTAGTCCGGTCGTTGCAGTGCACTCACCGGGATATCTCCAGGCACAGCGGACTTCCAAGGTGTAGACACTTCCTGCGTCCTCAAAGTCCCCGGTGATTAATACATCTGAATGACCATTCTAATGTCCTACACCAGAATGTCACAACCACAATGTTCCCTGCTGCCGTCACCCAGTGACTAACTAACGCCACAGGATTCTTACAAACTGTCTGACAGGGCGACCATGGGGCTCTAGGCGTCCCCTCGGATATTCTCAACTGTCTGACAGGGCGACCATGGGGCTCTAGGCGTCCCCTCGGATATTCTCAACTGCAGCACAAACACTGGAGCTTGGTAGATCCCCACAGTCAACAATGTCAATTAGACCCGGTTGTATCCGGAAAATTCTCAGAAGTTCCATCGTCGTTCAATAATAACTAATGTTCAATTAGGCGATACTCAACAAGACTAGTGTAACCTCGCTTACACAATAAGTCTTCATTCTGGGCAATAGAGTCTAATGTCATCTTGAGGAATCGTATAATAATCATAGAATCATAATCTAGGTAGACGATCGGTTTGTAGATCCCACCTGGATCATTCAACTCAGATCTCGTCGGACTCTCAACGGCTGCATCCGATTGTATATCATCAATATAGTCACTGGTGTGCTCAGAGAGTCGAATAAATCGTTGAATTGCTCCCAGTAAAGAAACACCCTAAATCGTATGCGGTTTCACTGGAGTGAGCTGCTCCGTATTCTTCCATCATAGTATTATTTCATGAGCATCACCTGAAAGGCAAATCCTTAGAGTGAGAGTCACAGCAGATTTCAGCCATCTCATTGTCGGGCGCTGGCAAGTTCCTTTTCAGACAATAATGGACAGAGCGCTGCCACCGTTCTGGTTGACAGCAGTGTGGCGACTGACTCAAACATGGCCAGCCAGTTGAGTTACGTAAAACTCTCTAAACTCGAGAACTCTACTGTTCACGGAGAAAGTCACTCTTTCCGACTTCTAACCACGAGAAACTCCTGTTTAGTGAGGTCACAGGTGTTTCGGTGCATGTCGCCAACCCGCCCGATCATTCACGCGACTGTTCGAGAAAGAACCTAGACAGGAGCCACAGGACAATCTAGTCGGCTTCCACCGAGTTATAAATAGCTTGTGGGGGAAACAACTCTGCTAAGACCGGCCTACTGGGAATTCCCTACTGAGAAGACACTCGAATTGGATCAACCAGCGACAGCATCTCATCTTGCAGATGTTTATTTTGCGAAAGTGTGATTTGGATAAAGTCCAAGTTTGAGATTGGTAGCATAGGGTTGGTGTGAATATGCTGTTTATTATCTGTCGTTTTGCTGACATGGGTATATTTGGATGTTTCAGTAAGCGTGATAGTTGGTATGTAAGAGCACTAGCTTTTTGACATCTGATTTCAATTTCTCTGTCCAATCTGCCATCTTCTGTGATCATACTTCCAAGATATTTCAATTCTTTAACTTGTTTCAGAGTTTTGCTATTTATCTGTATACTTAGTGGGCTCGGCGATCTGCTAACTTGCATTACTTCGGTTTTGGCTGTGTTTAAACTCATATTGTATCTGCTGCAGGTTGAACTCAAATTAGTAATATGATTTTGTAGCCTGCCCTCGACGCTTTAAAACAGGCACTGATCGTCTGCAAATCCATCCATCCATCATGTACCATGCCGGTAAGCGTGGGCGGTCATGTTCTGCCATCTCACTCGATCACCAGAGTCGTGGATCAGCTCTGTGTTCCTGTCTCGACCATGCCACGTGGCCAAGCCATCCAGGTATTTGCTTCTAGATCTTCCCCTTGGTCTCTTCCCTTCGATCTTGCCAGTTGTCACCAAGTTCTCCAATTCATTTCTTCTCATAACATGCCCAAACAATTTTGATTGTCTACGTCTAATGACTCTAATCAGTTTACGATCTTCATTTGTTTCTTGAAGGACTTGTTCGTTTGTTTTTCTATCTGTCCATGGTATTCTTTGCATTTTCCTCAGAAACCACATTTCCACAGCTATTAGCTGTTTTTCAGCTTGACAGCTTATTGTCAACGCTTCACATCCATACAAAAGTATAGATTCTATGTAGCATCTCAACACTCTTTTTCTCGTTTCAATTGATATCTTTTTGTTGGTCAGTATGTTTTTCATCTTGCAAAAGGCTACCTTCGCAATGGCAATTCTTGTTCTAATCTATTCAAGGCATCTCCCATCAGATGTTATGACTGTGCCGAGATAACAGTAGCGATTAACTTGTTTAAGAATATGTCCATCTACTCGTATATCATATTGTGGTATTTCCTTCTTCCCAGTGACGACCATAATCTGTGACTTCTTAATATTCAGTTCTAACCCTAGGTGTTCACTGTGTGCAACAACCGCATCTACCAAATTTTGCAGGTCCTGCAAATAGTCTGCAAATAGAAGTTCATTTATTTCCTGTGGGTAAGTTGTTTCATCTGGAGTAAAGAGTTCTAAATTTTGTGAATCTGTTATGTCAAGACCTGCTTCTTTGGATATTCTGTCCATGTAGACATTAAATAACAGAGGAGAGAGCACACATCCCTGTCTCACTCCTGTATTGACTATGAACATATCTGATATACCTTCTTGTGTTCTTATTGCACTTCGGCTCGAGTGATACATGGCTATGATGTTCTCTAGCAATTGCCCTTGTATCCCATAGTCGTCAAGGATGGTCCATAATTTGTATCTGTCTACTCTGTCGAAAGCCTTTTCCTGATCTACAAACACAATATTCTGCTGATCACTATATTCGATAGTTTTTTTTTAACATTTTAGTCTAAGTGTAAATAATGCATCAGTGCAACTTTTACCTTTCCGAAAACCGCATTGTACTTTGCCAACAGTTGATTGTGTGAAAAAGCGAACCGACCATTCTTATCAACATGACACACGATAATGATAAGAAAATGGACACTGGGTGTTGGGTACTCATTACAGCCGACCCTCAATGCGGAGATGACTCTTAGTGACGATGACTTGAAATTACAACAGGAAGAACTTTCAACGAACACAATAGTTTGAAAACTGTTTCATGCGTCAGGTGCCAATAGTTTGGACACTTTTTCCTCCTTCATGTGCCAATAATTTAGACACTGCCCTCTTTCAGGTTCCAATATTTTGGACACTGTTCTCCTTCAGGTGCCAATATTTTGGACACTGCCCCTTTTCAGGTGCCAATATTTTGGACACAATGTTCTTCTTCAGGTGCCAATGTTGTGGACACTTCCCTCTTTCAGGTGCCAACAATTTGGTCACGTTGAACTCTTTCATGTGCCAATATTGTGGACACATTGTTCTTCTACAGATGCCAATATTTTGGACACTTAATCGCCGCTGGTCCTCCTCTTCCCCCTCAACCCCTCGTCCTTCTCCCGTCCACCAATCACTCGTCCTCCCCCTCCACCCCTCGTCCTTCCCCGACACCCCTCGTCCTCCTCCTCTCCATCACCTGTCGTCCTCCTCCTCCCCATCACCCCTCGTTCTCTCCAACCACCCGTCGTCCTCCTCCTTCACATCACCCCTCGTCCTCCCCCTCCGCCCCTCGTTCTTCCCTCAACCCCATTACCCCAGTCCTCCTCCTCCGCATCACCCGTAGTCAACCTCCTCACCATCCCCCACGTCCTCCTCCCCACCACCCGTCGTAATCCTCCTCCCCATCACTCCTCGTCCTCCTCCTACCTATCACCCCATTCTAATGCTCCCCATCATCCGTCGTCCTCCTCTTTCACAACACCCATCGTCCTGCTCCTTCCCATCAACTCCGTCCTCATTCTCCCCATTATTCGTCGTCTTCCTCCTCCCCATCACACGTCTTCCTCCTCCTCCCAATCACCTCACGTCCTCATCTTCCCCATCACTCGTCGTTCTCCTTCTTCCCATCACCCGTATTCCTTCTTCCCATCACTCCTCGTCCTCCACCTCCCCATCACCCTCGTCGTCCTCCTCCCCATCACCCCACCCTGCTTTTATCCATCACCCCCGTCCTTCTCATCAACATCCCCCGTCCTCCCCATCGATCCATCCTTCTCATCACCCCGTCCTCCCCATCGGTCCATCCTCCCCATCACTCCGTCCTCCCCGTCGATCCATCCTCCTAATCACCCCGTCCTCATTTTCCCCATCTCCCTGACCTACTCCTCACAATCACCCCGTCCTCCCCATCGATCCATCCTCCCCATCGATCCATTCTCTCCTTCACCCCGTCCTCCCCATCACCCCCGTCTTCCTTCTCACCATCACCCCGTCCTCCCCATCACCCCGTCCTCCTTTTCCCCATCACCCCCGTTAGCCCCCTCACCATCACCCCGTCATCTCCATCGATCCATCCTCCCCATCACCCCGTCCTCCTTTTCCCCATCACCCCCGTTATTCTCCTTCCCATCGATCCATCCTCCCCATCACCCCGTCCTCCTTTTCCCCATCACCCCGTCCTCCTCCTCACCATCACCACGTCCTCCACATCACTCCGTTCTCGTCCTCACCATCATCTCGTTCTACTCATCGCAAAATAATTTCCATCACCCTGTCCTCCCCATTGATCCACCCTCCCCATCACCCAGTCTTCCTCCTCACCATCACCCCATCCTCCCCATCACCCCGTCCTCATCCTCACCATCACCCCTTCCTCCCCATCACCCCGTTCTCACCATCACAACGTCCTCCACCTCACCATCACCCCGTCCTCCCCATCACCCGTCCTCCCCATCACCCCTTCCTCCCTATCACCCCGTCCTCCCCATCACCCTCGTCCTCCCTATCACCTCTTCCTCAACATTACCCCGTCCTACCCATCACCCGTCCTCACCATCACCCGTTCTCACCATCACCCTGTCTTCCCATTCGATCAATCCTCCCCATCACCCCGTCCTCACCATCACCCCTCCCCATAATTCCCATCCTCCCCATCACCCCCGTCCTTCCCATCGCCCCCGTCCTTCTCATCGCCCCCGTTCTCCCCACCACTCTCGTCTTCCCCACCACTCTCGTCTTCCTCATCACCCTGTCCTCCTCATCACCCAGTCCTCCTCCTCCCCATCACCCGTCGTCCTCATCCTCCCCATAACTTGTCGTCCAACTCCTCCCCTCCATCCCTCGTCCTCCTCCTCTACCCCTCGTCCTCCTCCTCCACCCTTCGTCCTCCCCTCCACCCTTGAAACAGTTATTTTAACCTAAGGGGGAACTTTGCCAATTGCTGGACTTTGTAGTAACAGAGAGTGCAAGGAAAGAACTCTCCTTGAATATCAAGAAAACAGTAACAATTGTGATATCAAAGAAAATGATGACACAAAAATGTTAAATAGAAATAGAAGGGAAAATTCTTAACCAAGTGGATAAATTTAAACATCTAGGAGCATTTATAACATCAGATGGAAGATGTACATCATGCAGTTCCTACTTACTTTTCTTCCTGTTTTAATTAGCTCATTTGGTATTTCGTTTTGTCCCAGTGATTTATTCAATGGGGCTATTGTCACGGTTTCTCCAATTTCTTCTTTCAGTATGTCTATTTCTAGCTCTTTGATTGCATCTGTGTCGGTTTCTTGAATTCCTGTGGCATCTGTGTTCGAAGTGCTGCCTCCATCTTATTAGGATTTGTTTTTTTGTTAACTTACTAGTTCTCCTTTTTCGCTGTTAATTATTTCAGTTGGTTCAATGGTTCTCCTTTGATTCTCATTGCACTGATCTTTTTGTAGACGTTTCTAGTTGCATCCTTGTAGTTTTTATTTAGGGTTTCACCATATTCCTCCCAGTCGTTTTTTTTTTCTCTCTTTACTATTCTGTTCACATGTCTTTTTGCTATTCTATTTTCTATGCAATCACGGTCCCGTTAGCTCTTCAACTACATTTTATATTTTTCCTTTTTTGTCTTCCACAGCTTTCTTTACCTCTGCGTTCCATCAACTTGTTATTTTCTGTATCGGGTACTTTGCTGTTTTTCCCCCCGTGGTTTCACGTATTATTCTTGCAGTATTTAAAAACTCAAATTCTTCTTCCATTGTTTTTCTTTCTATAGGTAATTATCATAATTTTTCCTCACTGCCTTATCTTTGAGGTTTTTTAAGTTTACTCATTCGCATGGCATGTATTTTCCTGGTCTTTGTTTTCTTCTTCTGTAAGGCCTATTTTGGCTCGAAGTGTTCTTTGACAATGTGGGCAAACAATGCTTGGCGTTTCAGCAGGATCATCCTGCAGTGGGTTTCCATCCAAGATTTTCTTTTCACAACTTTTGTAGACTTATTTGCTTCACAAGTGACTTCACACTTGCGTAATGATGTACGCCACGAATTTCGGTCTTTGGCAGCAGTCTCCCAAGTGTCGTGATATATTCCAAAAGCATTTGGTGAGATCTTCAGTGTCTTTAAAGCGTTTCCTCTGGCCGCCTTAGGAGCGTATACCACAGCACATTAGTTGGGCAAGTACAGAACCACAGAGGAAGCAAATAATAATAATAATAACACTCTAGACCTCCTGAGCATAAATGGCGACTAAAGAAGGTTGGTCTGAGATGACCTATCTCACGCAATAGAACCAAATATGCCAGCACCCAACCAATCATGATCTGGCCTACAAGGGGCTTGGCTTGCCTGGCTGGGGACTATACTGCCTTAGGAATATAAGGACAGAAGAAGTAAAGAACAGAAAAACTAGTGAACACAATGAATTTAAGCGCAGACGCCGTAAACAATATATTGCACGATTTCTTGCCTGACATATTTCGCTGCATCTCCGAAAGAGCATTATTTTAAATGCGCTATGGCGTGGATTTGAATCCATGACCAACAGATCGACAGTACAGCGTCTAGATGCTACACTACCTCGTCTCGTAATGTAATGATATAAGCGTCATAGAACTAATTTTAATATACGGTTGAGAATCTTGGACTATTAGTAAACAGGCGAAAACATCCCTGGA
This sequence comes from Cepaea hortensis, assembly GCA_963921405.1. Classification (NCBI taxonomy): domain Eukaryota; kingdom Metazoa; phylum Mollusca; class Gastropoda; order Stylommatophora; family Helicidae; genus Cepaea; species Cepaea hortensis. Next base: position 87,151,129 of record OY992884.1, on the reverse strand, counting down.
AGCATTGAAGATGTGGTTTTATAGAAGAATGCAGACAATTAATTGGACAGCCAAAATTAGCAATCTAGACGTTTTGTGGGAATCTGAGTTGCAGAGATAACTTATCACAATTGTAGCAGAATGTATATCATATCAGTACTAGCTTTAGGGGTGCAAGACTACAGCACGCTTGAGCATCGATATAGAACAGTAAGAGAGATGCTCAAGTCGTGACGTAGCTTGTAGTTGAGTAGTTACCACCTAGAACGAGAGAAGGGAAGACAACATCATAATATATTCTGTACTTGGATTTTGTATCGACCATCATGCATAAATAAAGCCTGATTTGAAACAACACAGCAGAACTTGTTGATCCTCTGTATACACGCATTGTTACAAGATGGATTATTGGCGCCGCATACAGGATTCAATTTTTTTACTTGAAGGTCGCGAGTGAACAATGTGAAGTACGAAATGTCAACATGCCGCATGCTAAACTGGACTAAACAATTTGTTCAGGTACGAACGATATTTTAAACATTCATTAAATAAATTCAAAATCAGACCAACTGTAAGTGAATCAAGGTCAAAATTTAAACGTTTTTCAGACTACCTAAAGTAACCGTACACACATCAACATTTTTGAATAGAGCCATCTACATCAAATGAGTGCCTATGACTGTGGAATTTTATCAAGATGTTTTTCATCATAAATATTTGAAGCAACGTTTGTCGAATTGCTATGAAGTTTGACTTACAGTATTTCAGCCGTCAAGTAACCTTGTGCTGAAGGTCACACACTTACATACTAGCAAATTCAATAGAAAATTGGTTTAAGGGAGCTGTTTCCTTTTGTTATGTTCATTCAACATTGACTTTGAGAACCTGAAGAAAAATGAGAGCCTTTGAGTCAGTCATATCCTTTAATTGGAATTCACCAGGAAACACAGTTGTATTCGCTCATCCTGAATTCTAACAAGTCAAAATGTTTTCAACAAAAGCGAATATTTTAACAGAGTGTCAGCCTGCTAAAGAAAGGACGACCCAAATCTAGTCGCTCTATCGTTAGACCAGTTTTCAAGACGTCGCCTGAAGTGCCCTGTTCAGGGTGAAGAGAATGTTCAAGTCTGGTAGGGGCTCAACCAGGGGCTGAAAGTGAAAGAAAAGTAACGAAACCTGAGACGCTAGAAGAAGGATGCCACTGAAGTCGCGTTTTGATGGCTACTGAATAATACGAACTCCAGACGTTTGAGAATACAGGAACTGTGACAAGGGAAATTCTTAAAGAATGCACGTGAATCCACGCTTCTCTTGAATCAAGGAAAGACATGCTCGATGGTAATTAATTTAAGTATAACTGCTATGAGAACATTTTAAAGGTGATTTAAATATTTAAATAATATCATTTAGATAAATTGTTTTATAAATGTGAATTTGCTTGTATAAGTGTATAGCGAAATATTTCAGCATGGAAGAAGAAAGTTCACTGACACAAGTTTTGACTGGGGTAGTAACAGTAATAGGCAAACTCAACACAGTAATGAAACAACAAGGAATGGCAGCTGAAATTGTTAAATTTAGCGGACAGGCGAAAGATTTTAAGAAGTGGATAACTTCGATAGAGAAATATGCATATTTGGTGTCAGCTTCAGATGAAGAGAAAATGAAACTTGCTTATCAGGCAGCAACAGAACCGGTTTCTGATCACATCAGAAGGAAATTAGAGGCTAGGGTAGATGAGACATGGGAGCAGTTCAAGGACGATTTAGCTCATAAATACGCGGAAATAACGGACCCACAACATGCGTTTTCAGTGTTAAGACAATCAAAACAAAACACTGGAGAGACTGTACAATTATTCAGCGATAGGTTGATTAACTTGGCTGAAGAAGCATTCTTAGGACAGAACGTACGAGGAGAAGAGGTGGAGCGGATGTTAGTCGGGATTTTTGTAGATGGTATAAAGTCAGATGGACTGAAATTTAAGCTGATGAGGGAAAATCCTGAGAGATTATCACAAGCTGTAGATATAGCAGTACAAGAGGAGAATTTGAGACGTAGATTTAGGTTGAGAGTAGGACGAGAAATAGGTGCCAGTCGAGAAGATAGAATTGAAGAGCCTATGGAGATAGGACAAACAAGGTTCGGATGGAATAGGAGAGGAGGCATACAGACATTACAAGGTAGTAGTAGAAAGGCTTATGATGAAAGAAGGCAAATGAGATATCCTACAAGTGAGACGGTAGGTAACACAAATAACACAAATATAGTCTGTTGGTCTTGTGGTCAGAGGGGACACATTTTTCGCTTTTGTGGTAACAGGCGTGTCCAGTCGAATACACAAAGTAGAAATGGCAATAGCAGATTAAATAGGAATGTTGAAGAGAGACACAGAAGTTTTACAAGTACAAGAACGCAGGAAAACCGGCGCCCTACCTATTAAATAGTACCTGTGGTAGGAGGGAAAATAACAAGGTCCCAAGATTTAAAGAATATTTTAATAACAGGTATAGCAGGACGAGTAGAGAATGCTCTCAATTAGATGAAATGAAACAGTTCACAGTGAATAAAACAGATCCCAGTTCATGTATAATAGAAATAGGGAAGTATAGAGTTCGTACATTAATTGATTCGGGAGCTCAGGTTAGTGTGATCAAAGAAAGTTTTTTATACAAAATAATGAGAAATTGCAAAATATTCAGAAGTCATAATAATCTTCACTCTGTTACAGGACAGAATTTGCAAGTAATTGGACAAACAATAATGAATTTTAAGTTAGGAGGGATCAACGTAAGACATCTTTTTCATATAGTGAAAGATTTAAATAGAAACATGCTCATAGGAAGAGATTTTCTAATAAAAAATGGTGTAAGACTTATGTTTGATTTACATAAATTAAAATTCAAGGACGTGTATGTAGATTTAGAAGAAGACATGCACATTTCATCACTGGTTAGAGTTAAAATGTCTACGACGTTAAAACCACAGACGGTTAATTTGATACAGGCAAAGGTAAAAAGAAATCCGTATTATGAAGTAGGACATACAGTTAGAATCACTGAATTGCAAAGGGAAGTAATTGATGAGCCTGGTCTAGAAGTTCCGGATGGAATAATATCATTAGATAAACACTTGACTTTTCCAGTAATGATTATTAACAACACAGGTAGAGAAATTAAATTATACAGAGGATGTGTAATAGCCAAAGTAGATCATAACATTACTGACATATTAGCAACAGATATGGTAGAAATGCCGGGAATAAATTATTCAGAAACTCCTAGTGAAAGAATTAATAACAGACGCGGACGCGCAAGAAAAGGGAACGTGCAGAAGGATGAATTGATCCATCCATTCAGAAGAAATACAGCCCAAATACATTCACTAGACAAAATAACAAGAGAGCAAGAATTGTTGGCACAGTTAAAAACTCCACCAGAAAATAAGAAAGTATTAGAACAACTTATAAAAGAAAATCAGGATGTATTTGCAATTAATGATTTAGAGTTGGGAAGGACAAAAACAGTTACGATGGAAATAGATACTGGAGATCACCCACCAATTAGTTTGAAACCGTATAGAACACCCTTAAGGAATAGAGAAATTGTTGAAAAAGCAATAGAAGACATGCTGAAAGCAGGAATAATAACAAGATCAAAGTCGGAATGGTCATCTCCGATTGTCATCGTGACCAAAGCTGATGGTTCATATCGATTCTGCTGCGACTACCGGGCGTTGAACAAAATCACTAAGAATCTAGCATACCCATTGCCGGTGATTGACGATATTTTGGGTTTACTTAATGGGTCTACTTTCTTTACTACTCTAGACGCAAGGTCAGGAATTTGGTGTATCCCTATGTCGCCGGATGCTCAGAAGAAAAGTGCTTTCTGTACTCACGCAGGTTCTTACGAATTCTTACGAATGCCTTTTGGAGTTCGTACAGCGCCCTCGTATTATATGCTATTAATTAATCAAGTTTTAGAAGGTATGCACAAGTTTGCATTGGCATACATAGATGACATTTTAATTTATACAGCAGGAGATGTAGATGATCACTTAAAACATGTAAAATTAGTATTCGACAGATTAAGAATACATGATGTTAAACTGAAGCTCAGTAAATGCGAATTTTTAAAAACAGAAACAAAGTATTTGGGGTATATTATTAATAGAGACGGAATTAAACCAGATCAAGATAAGGTTAAAATTATTAGAGAATTATCTCCTCCAACTAACGTAAAAGAAGTGCGTGCGTTTATTGGAACCTGTGGGTATTATAGGCGTTTCATTACAGGGTTCTCAAAGATAGCAGAGCCTATTACTAACTTAACTGGCAAATACGCTAGATGTAAGTGGGATGATGAATGTCAGAAAGCGTTCGAGTTTTTAAAAAAATAGTTTAACAATAGTGCCACTATTGACATATCCAGATTTGAATAAACAGTTAATATTATATACAGATGCTTCAGATAATGCTATAGGAGCGTGTTTGGTTCAACCATATGAAGGAAAAGAATCTGGAATACCAGGGGTTAAAAATGAAAGGCCAATCTATTTCTTGTCTCATAAACTTAGCAGATCTCAGCGGAAATGGTCTACTATTGAGAAGGAAGCTTATGCCATTCATTATGCTCTCCAGAAACTTAACTACTATCTACATAACGCAGATTTCATCATTAGAACTGACCACATGCCTTTAAAATCTTTGTTAGAAGCTCCAGTGCAGAACAGGAAAATACAAACATGGGCGTTGAATCTACAAGGATATAATACAAGAATAGAATACATACCAGGTAGGAACAACACATGCGCTGATCTATTGTCTAGAATCCCGTATCCACAGTCATCAGGAAACACGGGAGATGAAGGAGAACCGGAGATTGACGACCGAAATTGGCAAGTAAATATATTAGATTCTGCCATAATAAATAGAGAAGATTTTGAGAGTTTACCGTCGGATCAAGAGTCTGAACCTAGAGCGGAAGACCCACATTTAGCACAATTTAATATGAAAGAGGAACAAGAATTAGATCCAAAAGTCTTAGAAATAAAACAGAAATTAAAAGAAACGGATGAGAATAAGTATAAGAAGAATTATTTAGTTTTGCAAGAAGATGAACAGTTATATTAAAGGAGTGAAAGAAACGAACAGCTAAGGAAATATATTCCAAAACATTTGGAAAATGAAGTTTTAAAAGCATATCATGATGAGAATGGTCATCTCGGTCGTGATAAATTAGTGAAAGCACTTACGAATAAATATTATTGGCCGAATTTATTTAAAACTGCTTGTAAATATGTCGATACGTGTGAAAGATGCAGATTAAGGAATATGAAAACAATTAAATGTCCCTTACAAGATACAGATATTCCTCAGTTTCCAATGCAAAAAGTTAGTTTAGATATATCAGGTCCTCACCCTAGAACATTATCAGGGAACGTATATCTAATTCATATGGTGGACGTCTACAGTCTTTGGCCGGAAGTTTATGCAATCCCAGATAAGAGTGCAGATACTATCATTAATATTTTTTTACAGGAATTCATACCAAGATTTAGTTGCCCACAGATAGTACTCACGGATAATGGTAAAGAATTTGTGAATAAGAAATTCGAAAAGTTATTAAAAGATTTAAATATAAAACATATAAAGACCTCATACTATAGACCTTCTTCAAATGCTAAGAACGAACGACAACATAGAACATTGTACGATATTATAGCAAAGATTGTCGATGAACATGAAAAAGATTGGGATCTATTCCTAGGACGTGCGCTTAGCGCTATACGCACAAATCAAAATGAGAGCACAGGGTTTTCACCATTTTATTTAATACACGGGAGAGAACCAATGTTACCCATAGATAATCTGTTAAAACCAAGACGTAAATATATGGGGGAAGACTTTCAGGAGGTCATCATACAAGAAATGCATAAAGCACATGTAAGATTAATGAATAATATAATTAAAGCTAGAGAAAGACAGAAAAAGTACAGAAACGTGAATACAAAATTACAAGAATTCAAAGTAGGTGATAGAGTTTATTATAAGAAGCATAGAAGGAACTCTAAGTTTGATGCTCGTTGGGTTCCAGGTTATTACATTTTAGAAAAGCTAGGAAATGTATCGTACAGTATAAAGAACCAGATCACGGGACATATAGCAAGGGCACACGTAGAGCACTTAAGAAGAGATAGTGATGATAAGGGAAATAATAATTATAATAATAATTATTATTCAGACACCGGATACTTAGATAAACAAGTCGTCAGAAGAGCTACAATACCCCCAGATTTTAGAAAAGATCCAGCACAAAGTCAATTAGTAACAACTCCAGTTTGTGATGATACTCAAGAACAGACAATACCAAAAACGATAGAAGAAAAAAATATGAATGAGAGTCATTATGATAGCATAGAATCTATGGAAGAAGAGATAGGTGCTCCATTTAAAAATACTAGACAAGCAACGAAAAGGAGAATAGAGAGACAGAGAGAAAGAGAAGTGAAAAGACAGAGAAGAATTAGGGAAAATTCATCAAGCGACGAATTTATACCCCTATTAGAAAGGTCGTTAAGAAACGATGATAAAAAAATTAGATTGGATATAGAAAGAAAAAGATTGGCAGCTGCTAGTAATAGACATACAGATGAAGAAGAAATGGATGAAAATTCAGAATCAAATAGTAGTATGGAAGAAAGTAATACTTTATACGAAGAAGAAGATATTGATGTGGAGATAGCACTTATTCAAAGGAACTTGGAGTTACTGAAGAAATGGAAACGTAGGAAATAAATTGAGAGAAAATACTGCAGATAGCAAGATATAAATTTCATGATTTAAAAAGGGAAAATGATACTTGAGGATGTATATGACACATATGTTATGGAAAAGGGTTCTATTGATACTTATAATGAGTTGTCTTGAAGAATAGACATAATTAGGTATTAAGATAATTAATATGGACGTAAATTCGAGGGAGGTATATTTTTTTTACTGTAATTGTATTGCCAATTGATTTTATGGTTTGACTTCTTGAGTTTCTTAAATAGATAAATAAGTTAGTTTTTGTTAGTCCAAAAAAGAGACTAAAAATATATAGGATGTATGTTATATTATTTTAATATATGTTTTTCTTTGAATGAGTTAATACCTTTAATTGACATGAGGGGAAACATAAATGATGTATAAAAACTTGGGGGGGGGGGGGGGGTTTGATGTCCTGTTGTGATTTTATTTCGCTTCACTCATAATTTAAGTGAATTGTCTTGTATGTTGAATGGTAATTACCTTGTTTATATATACATGTTAGAAATTAGTTAAGTTAAGTTTAATTTACATGGTTTTGTCTAGAATAAAGGCAATACATGGGGCTTTATTTAGGACCCTTCGTTCAGAAAATAGTAATAAACTACTGAGGACTAGTAGAGAGACACATTATCTTTGTGAATAATATGTTCATGGGTATATTCTGTTGCTGTGATAATCAGCATAAAGAGGTTGATATGGCTATGAAGCATTAGAAACATATGCCGGGGATGGTTATGGGAAAGTTAAAATAGGAGCTGCATTAAAGTCAGCATTAATGGAAGATATATGGATTGGATACCATATTATGATAGTTGGTTAATATAGAATAGATAAAAAGGGGGCTGTGAATGGCAGCATATAAGATTGGGTATATGGAATGGATAAACAAGGAGGCGTACCATGGGATATGAGGGGGAAATGTAGGAGCTGTGAAAAAACAGCGTTAATTAATATGAAATGTTCATGGAATATGAACATTGGTTCGTGGTTGAAGGTGAGATAAGGTTGTGGATGGCAATATATGGCAATATAAATGTTGAGTATATAAAAGAAAACTTAGATCAACTTAATTTATAGTGAACAGAGGTGTATTTCATAAGATATATTTTTAAAAAACTGTTTACAAAAGTTTTTTCGTTGGCAAGAGAGGTAAATGTGATTGTGTTGACTATTTCCTTATACTTTTCATAAATTGGGTGCGCACCCTTTTCTTAAACTTTTCTTTACCCCTTCCTTACTTTTTTTCTGTCTATCCTATGATGTGTGAATGAGAAATTTCATAATGCCAAGTGTACGATAACGATGATATGAGCCATTCTTATGATATATATATATATATATATATTTTGATAAGGAAACTGTGAAGAGCCAGAAACGAAGAAGAAATGTAATCTCATAGTGGTTTGCTATGTGGAGGGAAATGTTCACCTAAGGTAGAGTTAGTTTGGGGCGGCTCAGAGAAATTATGGGAGGTAAGGAGAGAATAAAGGGGTTAGGAGTAAGACTTTTGAAGAAGAAAAGTCGTTTAAAAGACAGGGAGGTGTAGCAGAATGTATATCATATCAGTACTAGCTTTAGGGGTGCAAGACTACAGCACGCTTGAGCATCGATATAGAACAGTAAGAGAGATGCTCAAGTCGTGACGTAGCTTGTAGTTGAGTAGTTACCACCTAGAACGAGAGAAGGGAAGACAACATCATAATATATTCTGTACTTGGATTTTGTATCGACCATCATGCATAAATAAAGCCTGATTTGAAACAACACAGCAGAACTTGTTGATCCTCTGTATACACGCATTGTTACACAATCATCAGATTAAGGCAGTCATCGTTTTTGGCCAAGTTATGAGAAGACAAAATCTGGAACATGTTGTGATAACAGGAAAGATATGCATAAAAAGAGATAGAGGAAGATATCTTGATATGATTCTTGACATTCTTGTGGCATGGCACGAAAGGGATTCAACACACGAATTAATCCACGCAGTTGGAGATCGCAATTGTGGAGCGGTATGACCGTCCACGCCAGCAGACAGGCACTGGATGATGATGATGACGATGATGATGATGATGATGATGATGATGATGATGATGATGAAGCATGTATGCCTACCGACCGTCTTCCAACTCCCATGGAAGCGGATTTCTTCATTGATTGTGAGGTCGATTCCGGACCACGTCGTTCGATTCGCGAGTACAACTTTCTCGGAGCGCTTAGGGGTCGTCGCTGGAGCTGAGGAGTTCGTGCTTTCAGCAGGCTGCCCTGTGGAAAGAGGCCGATCCAAAAGGGATAAAACCCAGCGCAATAAATTCGATTCTTTTGTCTTTAAAACCCTTTGTTTCTCACACCCTTTGTTTCTTAAACCCTTTGTTTCTTAAACCTTTTATTTCTTAAACTCTTTGTTTCTTAAACCCTTTGTTCCTTAAACTCTTTGTTTCTTAAACCCCTTCTTCTCCTTATAATGTATCCACGCATCTCCATTGTTTTCGCCTAATTTCTCTTATCAATTTACGGTTTTCATTTGTTTCTTGAAAGAGAGTGTCATTTGTTCTTGGTCCGTCCATGGTATTCTTGTCAGTTTCCATAAACACCACATTTAAACTGCCATTAGATGTCTCTTTACTGTCCGTGCTTCATATGCCTACAACATTATAGTTTCTATGTAGCACTTCAAATCTCTTCTTTTTTTATCCTACTGCGATTGACAGCTTCTTATAGGGGGTGTCTAGTCGGTCATGCATCGAAGTACACTTGTTCCTGCATCGTGGTGCCGTCGTTATTTGGAGGTGACAATTTCGAAACTCGTTCTGTAACATTAGCTTTCAATTTTTATGTTGTCTAGTGCGTCCTATAGTCTTTACCTCCTTCATCTAACTTCTATGATCGCTGAACGATACATGTGTGTTTATTTATGAACTGTTTTATTGTCAGTGTATTTTCCATGTTTCAAAAGATTCACGTTGCCATGACGATTCTTGTTCAAATCGAAAGGCGAGCTTACTATATAAACCAGGCATGAGTCGATCACCACGTCGCTTTCATCATCATCAAGTGCCCTGCCATATGGCGTAGGCGTTCATGGCTCTCCACAGATCTCGGTCTTTGGTGTTCTGGATCAACTCTGTTGCTGATATTACTTCATGCTTACTGTCTCAATCCATCCAGCATCAATCATTTCTCTTGGTCTGCCTTTGCCTCCCTTTCCCTCGATCTTTCCAATTGTCACGATGTTCTCCAATGCCTCTTTTCTCATCACATGACCGAAGAAAGATGTTTTGTCTCTTTCTTATAGTGTTTTAGTTTTATTAGCCTGTTTCAGGCAGTCGTTGTTAGTTACTCTGGCAGTCCAAGGAATTCGCAACATTCGTCTCAGGAACCACATCTCTGTTGCTTCTAATTTCTTCTTAATTTCTTCATTTACATTCCAAGATTCACTGCCATACAGCAAAACTGGTTCTACATAGCATTTCAGCACTCCTTTTCTTACATTCAATGACATTGACATATTGCATAAGATACTCTTCAATTTCTGAAATGCTGTTTTTGCTTGCCATATTCTTCCCTGAATCTCTGTTGTAATGTTTGGATAGAACAACAGACACCACGAGACTGGGGAAACGCCATAATTATTCCAGTTTGGAAAAACAAATGCAGTAAAAGAGACTGCACACAATACAGAAGCATTTCCTTCTTGAGTCATACTGGGAAAATATTTAGCAACATTCGTGAGAAAAGATTACGAACTACTATAGAACCCCAGCTAAGCGAAACACATCTTGGATTTAGGATAAACAAAGGATGCACAGATGCCATTTTTGGTCTTAGACAACTTATAGAAAAATCAATCAAATTTTATGAAACATTCTACTTAGCCTTTGTCGACCAAGAAAGGGCATTTGATAGAGTAGATAGAAACAAGCTGTGAGAAATTCTTAAACGATATGGAGTGAGTAAACATCTAACAAACTTATGTAGAAGCTTACACAACAACAGTGAACACATAGTGAGAACAAATGGAGGACACACAGAACCCATAACCATAAGATCCTGAGTAAGACAAGGTTGTGGCATGTCCCCTCTCTTGTTCGTAGCTTATATAGATAGCAAATGTAAAGAAACCAGCCAAACAGAGACCGCAAGAACACTGCATGACGAACAAAATACAGAAGAAGAATCGGCAAACTACAAGATGAAAGAACTCCTATTTACGTAAGAGAAAACACTAATAGCAAAATAAGAAGCAGAATTACAAGACCACATTAATAGTCTAAACGAAGCGTGTAAGTAACATAACATGAAAATGAACACAAGTAAAACAGAGGTAATGCCTATAACCAAAGAAGAAATATTATGAACGATTCACCTAAAAGAACACCAGCTGAAACAAGTAAAGAGCTCCAAGTACTTAGAGAGTATAATAACATCAAATGGCAAATCAGAAGACGAGATTGAAAACAGATGCGTTAAGGCAAACGAACTTATTGTACAAATGGTGTCAATACTAAAGAACAAACATATATCAATAGTTACTAAGAAAGCACTTTACAACACAATCTTCCTACCAACTCTATGCTACCAATATCAAACCTGGACAATAACAGAAAAAAATAATAATAATCACAATAACAGAAATGAGATTCCAGAGAATAATACTCAATGTATTAAGAAAAGAGAACACAGAAATGAAGAAATCAGGACTAAAATAGGGGTTATAGCAGCGCTAGATTTGATTAGAAGACAGGAAGTCAGGTGGTTTGACCATGCAACTAGGTTACCAACTAACAGCATACCACAACAAGTAATGATGTACAGATCAGATGGAAGCAGAGGAAGAGGCCGACCACGTAAACGATGGACAGAAGGAATAACAGAGTTAATGGGAATATCGATACATGAAGACAATAAAAGGCACTCTCCCGCTGTTTATACTTCACCTCGACACCGCAAGGTTCAAGAGGAACAAGATGAGACGTGATGAGATGATAGTCCTTACCAGCCATCCTAGAAGTCACGGCTCCAAACTTTCAACTCCGCTGGATGAAATAAATGGTCATCATAATTCTTGATAGACAAACACCACGCCCAAGTAATACCAAGTTAACTGTAACATTAACTCCCCTCTCTCTCTCTCTCTCTCTCTCTCTCTCTCTCTCTCTCTCTCTGTCTCTCTCTCTCTCTCTGTCTCTCTCTCTCTGTGTCTCTGTCTGTCTGTCTGTCTGTCTGTCTCTCTCTCTCTCTCTCTCTCCCTCTCTCTCTCTCTCTCTCTCTCTCTCTCTCTCTCTCTCTCTCTCTCTCATAACATGATAATGTGCATTGTTAATGTTAACAGCATTCATTGGACAATGAATTTCCCCAATATGAATGTAACATGTTCAATAGATAATTGATGTACAAAAGATGTGTGGTTGAAGGGCCGAATGTAAGACCCAATTTCTAACCCTTTGAAAATAAAAGTTACTTTATTCGTTCGTTCTCTCTCTCTCTCTCTCTCTCTCTCTCTCTCTCTCTCTCTCTCTCTCTCTCTCTTTCTCACTCCGCCCTCCCCCTCCTCCCAGCCCACTCCCAATTAAATGTTACTTTAACTTCTACCCATCGTTTGTCATTACTTTAACCCTGCATATAGAAACATTACTTTAACCCTGCATATAGAAACATTACTTTAACCCTGCATATAGAAACATTACTTTAAGTAAACGCTGCTGGTGGTAGAACAACTTAAAGTAACAACTGTCTACGATATAAAGTAACAGAAAGTTACACAATGAATAAACACACAAAAAGCAAGTATAATTACAATTTTTTATTTATGTTAGAAACACACACATATCAAAGTACAGTGTTACCTCGGGTTACGAACGCCTCAGGTCACGAACAATTCAGGTTACGAGCAACTTCGAAAATTTTATGCTTCGGGTAACGAACAATGCCTCGAGTTACGAACGAAGGCGAGCGAGTGAGAGATTGAGAGAGAGAGAGAGAGAGAGAGAGAGAGAGAGAGAGAGAGAGAGAGAGAGAGAGCGCAAAGTGTAACGTTGGAGACAAACGATCGCGTACAGTTCAAACAGTACTACAGATGAGCTTGTGGATCTTCATAATGAACAGCTAAAGACCTTAAAGGAGGAGCAGTCATCCGATGATGAGGAGTCAGTGACCGTTTCAACTGCCAGGATTATAGAAATTTGTAGCAAGTGAGCAGACGTTGAAGACTTCATAGTGAACCACCATCCAAACAAACTTGTTGCTAACAACCCCTATGCCCCTATATGTGATGAATGATACCACGATGGCCCACTTCAGAAAGATTCTCTAGCAAAGGAAGCGACAAATTTCCCTTGATAGTTTCTTGGTGCAGAAATATTCCCAGTCGCCTGCCAAGAAACAGCGACAAGATACTCCTGAAACTAGGATTCAGAATAGCAAAGAAAGTGACAAATTTCCGATGATCGTTTTCTTGGTAATAAAGATAGAATAAATCTCTTTTTATTTTACATTTAATTCATTTGATTGTTTACTTTCTCTTTATTTAATACGCGAAGTACACGTATTCTTTGCGTTTTGCAGGTAAACGATCGGATGTTAATAAAAAGGACAATGTTTTCATCTTGAAAGATTGTCTTTATTTCATTGATTTCAATGTTTCGAGTTACGAACGTTTCGGGTTACGAACCGAGTTCTGGAACGAATTAAGTTCGTAACCCGAGGTACCACTGTATAATCACAACTATTTAACTATGTTAGAGAAAAAATTTCAAGCCAAAAGAACCAATTAACTTGAATACAAATTGTAAATATGGCAGAATAATTCTTCTGGACACTGGCAAGTTTTGAATTCACAGAAGTACGTGTGTTCAGAAAATACTCAGAGTTCACAAACATCAAATATGTGTTTGATGCTACTGGCTACCATAGCATTGTTTTATGCAGCATTTTATAACACGCAGTGAACACGGTCAACATCTCACAAGCTTACGTTGAGAATATGCCCCATGCCATGATTGGGAATACTTCTAGTGTCATGATTGGGAATACTTCTAGTGTCATGATTGGGAATACATCTAGTGGTATGATTGGGAATACATTAGTGGTATGATTGGGAATACGTCTAGTGGTATGATTGGGAATACATCTAGTGGTATGATTGGGAATATATATATAGTGGTATGACTGGGAATACTTCTAGGGGTATGATTGGTAATACATCTAGTGGTATGATTGGGAATACATCTAGTGATATTATTGGGAATATATCTAGTGGTATGACTGGGAATACTTCTAGTGGTATGATTGGGAATACGTCTAGTGGTTTGATTGGGAATATATCTAGTGGTATTATTGGGAATATATCTAGTGGTATGACTGGGAATACTTCTAGTGGTATGATTGGGAATACGTCTAGTGGTTTGATTGGGAATACATCTAGTGGTATTATTGGGAATATATCTAGTGGTATGACTGGGAATACTTCTAGTGGTATGATTGGGAATATGTCTAGTGGTTTGATTGGGAATATATCTAGTGATATGACTGGGAATACTTCTGGTATCATGATTGGGAATACTGCTGGTGCCTTGATTGGAAATACTTCTGGTGTTATGATTTTGAATACCTTTGCTGTCATAATTGGGTCTACTTCTAGCGTCATGATTGGAAATACTTCGTGTCATGATTGAGGATACTTATAGTCTTATAATTGGGAATACTTCCCATGTCATTATTGGGAATACTTCAACTGTCATGATTGTTGATAATTATGGTGTCAAGATTGTGGATAATTTTGGTGTCATGGTTGGTGATTCTGCTGGTGTCATGATTGGGAATATTTCTAGTGTCATTATTGCGAATAATACTAGTGTCATGATTGGGGATACCACTAGTCTCATAATTGGGAATACCTCCCATGTCATAATTGGAAATGTTTCTGGTGTCATGATTGTGTATACTATAAGTGTCACGGCAGTGGATAATTGTGATGTCATGACCGGGAATACTTCTAATGTCATGATTGGGGATACTTCTAGTGTCATGATTGGGAATACTTCTAGTGTCATGATTGTAGATAATTCTGGTGCCATTGTTGGGAATATTTCTAGTGTCATGATTGGGGATACTTGTAGTATCATGATTGGGAATACTTCTAGTGTCATGATTGGGAATACTTCTAGTGTCATGATTGGGGATACTTCTAGTGTCATGATTAGGGATACTTCTAGTGTCATGATTGGGGATACTTCTAGTGTCATTGTTGGGATTACTTCTAGTGTCATGATTGGGGATACTTGTAGTATCATGATTGGGCATACCTATAGTGTCATGGTTGTGGATTATTCTGGTGTCATTGTTGGGAGTATACTTCTAGTGTCATGATTGTGGATAATTCTGGTGTCATTGTTGGGAATACTTCTAGTGTCGTGATTAGGGATACTTGTAATATCGTGATTGGGGATACTTCTAGTGTCATGATTGGGGATACTTCTAGTGTCATGATTGGGAATACTTCTAGTGCATGATTGTGGATAATTCTTGTGTCATTGTTGGGAATACTTCTAGTGTCATAATTGGGGATACTTGTAGTATCATGATTGGGGATACTTATAGTGTCATGATTGTGGATAATTCTGGTGTCATTGTTGGGAATACTTCTAGTGTCATGATTGTGGATACTTATGGTGTCATGATTTCGGATAATTCTGGTGTTGTGATTGGGAATACGTCTAGTGTCATGATTGAGGATACTTCTAGTGTCATGATTGGGGATACTTTTAATGTCATGATTGGGAATACTTCTAGTGCCATGATTTGTATACTACAATTGTCATTATAGTGGATAACTACGACGTCATGAATGGGAATACTTCTAGTGTCATGATTGGGGATAGTTATAGTGTCTTGATTGTGGATAATTCTGGTGTTATGACTGGGAATACTTCTAGTGTCATGATTGGGGATACTTCTAGTGTCATGATTGGGGATACTTATAGTCTCATGATAGTGGCTAATTATGGTCATGATTAGAAATAAGTCCCATGTAAGCTTATATCTGATAATGTGAGCACAGATCAAAACACAGGTGACCGGACGGGACTCATGGAAATCAAGTTAATTCTGTCCTTTACAGGACCTTGCAGTCAACCCCGGTATTGATTGACTATTTGAGAGTGACTGTGGTGATTGTAAATCTCAGTCATGCCCATACCCTCCCCCTTGACGTGCTGTAAGTTAAATATTATTTCTGGCCGATCCTTGGTTCCTGTGATGATGTCGGCAACATGAAGACGCGCCAGCCCAGGTGGCGTAATACAGTTCGTCGTGGATGAATGAAATGATGTAGAAGCCGAAGACGCTTTTGAAGTGGACGAGGTTGATGACGTAGGACCTCTCTTCGATAACGAAAAAAATGACGGCAAGGCACAGAACCAGGAGGTCGACCATGATTAGGCACATAATGGAGTATTTGTAAGTACACGGTGACTGGAATGTAATGTCAATGGTGAGGTTAAAGTTCACATGTGAAGTTAAAGTTCAAGAGCTCATGGTCAATTATTGGTCAGAGGTCATGTTGTTGTGATACTGACAGGCTTATAAGCAGACAGACGGGGTATAGAGGAAGATAGATGATCAGATAAACAGAAAGGCTGTCAGAAAGACTGACATCCAGTTAGAAAGACACACTGTAGTTATACAGACACATACTAAGACAGCTAGTGGTTCAGACAGATCGTCAGTCTGACATATAGACAGGCAGGCAGATAGAGAGACAGTCAAATAGTCGGGTAGAGAAGCAAACAGATGATCAGATACACAAACATAGTCCGATAGACAGACATCCAGTAACAGAGAATGACCAACGAACAAACAAACTTTTCATAGGCTTAGGAATTGAGCACGCAGGCCCGTCTGACATTCTGCCCTTCTTCTCTTTGTCCTCTCATACGTTATTTCATTCAAACATCACTCGTGACGCTAATCTTAAGACAATAACAGAACAATATGCATTAAAACGCATGGGAACAAAATCAATAATGCATGACTCACCAAGGCATTTTTTAACATAGCCATTATAAATACCTAAGGAAGGGGTTAACGAACCATACATATGGGAATGCTTATTATACTGGTTGTCGTTTGAGATAATTTTCTATTGTTGTTCTGTTTGTTTTGTATTTGGGGAGATTGTAGTCTGTACTGAGATAGTGTTCAGACAGTTTACGACTGTGTGTATAGTGATTGGTGATCTCTTTGATTTCTTGTGGAAGATTATTCCACTGCTGAGCAGCAGAGCTACCCAAGCTTGTTTTGTATATGTCTGTCATAGATTTAGGGACATGAAGTATATTTAGTCGTTCGCTATGTCTTGCGTTATATTTAACTGTGGCCAAAGGTAGCATGGCGAATTTTGAAATATGATTTTGTGAATTAATTTGGCCTTATTGAAAAGCAAGCGGTTGTGGAGTGGCAGTAACTGAAGACGTTCATGTAGGTTAGAATTGCCGGTAAGCTTTTTACCATTAATTAAACGCACTGCCCTTTTCTGGAGTGAATACAGGCGTTTTGTTATTGATTTGGAGCATCCATCGCAGATTGTGAAGCAATAGTCAATATGTGTGTGTGTGTGTATGGGAAGTATGGAATATTTTTCTTGAGTTTCCATCAAAGAAATTTTTTATTTTGGCAAGCTGGTATACTTTTTAGGCTATTTGTTTAACGATATGAACATGAGAATTAAAAGTTATATTTTGATCAATGATAAGACTCAGTACTTTGTGTTCGGTTAAACTTTCTACAGGTGTGCTACCAATACGTAGCTGAAATGTTTTCTGTGAGTTTAGAGTATGAAGTCTTTGCGTGGTTGATATTAACAATAAGTTTGGTTTATAAATGTTAATTTGCATGCGGTTTGCATAACTCCAGTTAACTACACTATTTAATTTATGTTGCAAGGACGATTCTAGCACATCACAATCTATAGCGTTTTTATATATTGTGCAGTCGTCTGCAAAAGATCGCAGGGCGTCGAAATACATCAGTGTAGATCATTTATATAAATGGCAAATAAAAGTGGGCCAAGTATAGACCCTTGAGGCACTCCAATATTAATGATAATGGTTTGAGATAACGATTTATTGTGTGATACTACTTGTTTTTTTGCCTAATAAACAGGATTTTATCAATATCACTATATTAGGGCTTACTTTCACTGTTTCTAGTTTTAAAAAAAAAATTAAAATAGTATGATCTATCATATCGAATGCTTTTCTAAAGTCTATAAACACCGCTCCACATAGAGTATTGTTGTTGATATTTCGATGCCAGTTTTCTATCACGTTTATTAGGGCCGTGTGACAAGAATATTGTGGCCGAAACCCTGACTGACTGTCAACTATTAGTTTATGACGAACTATGTGTTTCATCTCATCTCATCTCATCATGTTCCTCTTGTACCTTGCGGTGTCGAGGTGAAGTATAAACATCGTGAGAGTGCCCGATTATGGGCTTCATGTATCGATATTCCCATGGACTCTGCTATTCCCTCCGTCCAACGTTTACGTGGTCGGCCTCTTTCTCTGTTTCTATCTCGTCTGTACATCATTGCTTGTTATGGTATGCTGTTGAATGGTAACCTACTTGAATGGCCAAACCATTTGACTTACTGCTTTCTAATAAAATCTAGTGCTGCTTTAACCTTCACTTTAGTCCTGATTTCTTCATTTCTGATCTTATCTCTTCTTGATACGTTGAGTATTCTTCTCAGGAATCTCATTTCTGTTGTTGTGATTTTTCTTTTCTCTTTTTCTGTCATTGTCCAGGTTTGGCATTGGTAGCACAGAGTTGGTAGAAAGATTGTGTTATAAAGTGCTTTATTAGTAGTTATTGATACATGTTTGTTCTTTAGTACTGGTTGCATTTATCCAGTGAGTTGGTTTGCCTTATTGCATCTATTTCAATCTCGTCTTCTGATCTGCCATTTGATTGTATTATACTTCCTAGGTACTTGAAACTCTTTACTTGTTTCAAGGGATGTTCGTTTAGGTGAATTGTTGTTGTTTTTTCTTCTTTAGTTATAGTCATTACCTCTGTTTTGCTTGAGCTAATTTTCATGTTATGTTCTATACACATTTCGTTTAGACTATTCATGTGGTCTTGTAATTCAGCTTCTGATTTTGCTATTAGTGCTTGGTCGTCCGCAAAAAGTTCTCTAATGACACACATCCCTCACTCACACACATCTCCCCTCCCACACAACACCTCACCCATATACACATCCCCCACCCTCTCACACATCCCCCAAAAGCATCCCCAATACACATTCCCACCCACACATCCCTAACCCCACCCACACACACACATATCTCACCTCTACCCACACATCCCTCACCCCCCCCCCCCCCCCCCCACACACACACACCCCACCGACCACACATCCCTTAACCCACCCACACATCAACCATCCACCCACACAAATCCCTACACACATACATCCCCCGCACACATATCATCCCAGACACACACACATGCCTCATACACACCCACACCCCCTCGCATAAAATGCATGCATGTACACATACACACACAAACATATACGCATACATACATGATTACACACACATATACACATGCACATACACACATATACACACGCATATACATATAAACACATGTACGCACACATAAACACACGTACAGAATACACACAAGCACACACACATACACACATGTACACACATATACACCTATACACACATACAGACATGCACACATATATCCACACATGTAAACACAAACACACATAGACACACATACACACACCCATCCATCCATACACATACACGCTTGATGGTTCCGTCGCCCTGCTACTGAGTGAGTGCGTGGCGCGACACTGTGAGCTGTGGGTTTCGTGTGAAGTGCTTTTGAATCTCCCCAAGTTTTTTTTTTTTTTTTTTTTTTTGGAACGTGACTGCATGTTCGGAGCGATGGCAGGTGGCTATGTCCCAGAGTTGACCGGTTTTTGCCTTATGCAGAAATGTGTGGCTGCTGGGCTTCTGGTTGACTGCCACTGCCGTCGGTGATGAACTGTATTTTCGTGGACTGTGTGGGTGAACATCTAGGAAACATCCAGATAGGAAAATGACTGCCGATTCCACCAGAGATGAATTGGGTGTTTCGTGGGGGACTGGTGTGTTGACATTCTGGCGGCGGCATTATGCACAGTGTATCTGTGCAGGCTGTTGTTTGTCGAGACTTCTGTCTTTTCCACTTTTCACATTGGGCAGTGGGGAGCGTTTTGTGTGATATTCACTGGCACAGGAACGGAGCATAATGGGGATGACCCGTTGCTGTGAAGTTGGAACTGCGACTAACTAACTAACTAACATACACGCTGCCTCACATAATCACTAAAACTAATATGAATAAACTTCCACACTTTTCACACGCACACACTGTCGACTATCGTGAGCATCCTCACAAGAACATTCAAAATTGGGGGAAAATGGGAAAACATGGAAAATGGTGATGAAAATATGTTATATATTGTGTAACGTTAAAAAATATAGTGGTTCAATTCAGTAAGATAATTCCTGGAATTGACATAAACATGATGAAATAAGCAGTGCATGTTAAATTCAATTGGCAGTAAAATTGCTAATATGAAAGATGAGGATACAGAAAAAAATGGCATAATGACATGCTTGCGCTCATCTCTCTCTCTCTCTCTCTCTCTCTCTCTCTCTCTCTCTCTCTCTCTCTCTCTCTCTCTCTCTCTCTCCCAACTCTCTCACTCTTATTTATTTTTCTTTCACTCACACTGACACACTAACACTCTCATTGTCTCATTCTCTCTCTCTCTCTCTCTCTCTCTCACTCTCTCTCTCTCTCTAGCTTATACACACTCACTCTCATACTCGCCCTCTCTTACACACACATACTCACATATTCACTCTCACTCAATCTCTCACTCACTCTCCCACTTACACTCACTCTCTTACTCTCTCTCTTTTTCACTAACACTCACTCATTTTCTCTCGACCACACTAACCCACTCTCTTACTAGCACACACAGACAAGCAAGCAAACACACACACACACTCACTCACTCTCACTCATTCACTTTCTCATGCACTCTCTCACTCACCCACTCTCTCTCTTACACACTCACTCGCTCGCTCTCACATTCACTCACTTACGCACATAAATACATACCCACAAATTCTCTCTTTCACTCACTCACTCACTCACTCACTCACTCACGCTCCCTTACTCACTCGCTCACTCGCTGACTCTCTAACTCACACTCACTCACTCACTTTCTCACTCTATCACACAGACAGGCAGACATACAACAAAACCTCTCTCTCACATTCACTCATTCTCTCACTCAATCTTTCACACATATGTGCACGCACACTCACTCACATTTACACTCACTCAGGCACACGCGCATGCATACTCTCTCACTCTCTCTGTCTCATTCTCACAGTCTTACTCACACTCATTCTCGCTCACTTTCTAACCCACTTTCTCTCTCACACACACACACACATAGTGAAGAATGATAGTGAACAAATTATACCAGTAGGTGACTTATGGAGGCATATAGTCGGTATGAAGTAAGTATTGAAAGAGCTTTTCGTTGAATGTATAGGGACGCATTGGAGTTTTCAATCTAGTGGAAGGCTATTCCACAAGTGAGCGCCAGAGTACGCGAAACAAGTTTTGAATAAGTCTAATCTAGGCTTTGGAACCTGTAATAAATTTAAGCGCTTACTGGTCATTGCATTAGATTGAATTAACGGTAGAAGATACTCTTGGGTATTTTCCAGATATAATTTTGTTCACTAATTTGGCTTTGTTAAAAAGGAAGCGCTATCGAAGAGGTAGAAGTCTTAGATGGCTATATAATTTATTACTTTCAACGTGCTTTATGCCAGAAACTAGACGTATAGCGCGGTTTTGAAGCGAACACAACCGTTTCAAATTATATTTAGGGCAACCATCCCAGACTGTGGAAAAACAATCGAGGTGATTGGATGTAGGATGCATAGATATTTTTCGTGTGCTTTCATCCAAGAAGTACTGAATTTTAGCAAGTTGGTAAACTGTGCTATTCTCTTGGTAAGGACGTAAACATGAGAGCTCCAGTTTAAATGTCTGTCAATTAAAAGACCTAATGTTTTATGTTCATTTACATTAATTATAGGCAACGTGTCCACGTGGAGCTTGAGCGGTGCCCCAGTTATGGATAGGGTCTGTAGTTTTTGTCTGGTCGTTATTAGCATGGATTTGGTTTTGTCGATGTTAATTAACATCGATAATCAGAGAAACGGCGTAAATGGGTGCTCCATAGGAGCAGACTCGCCCGGTATGGATAGTCATACGCACCAGGTGACTCCAGACCGTCAACAGGCTACTAGGTGCAAAAGATTAATATCACTGAAAGTAGGAACTTGGAATGTTAGAACAATGAATGCAGATGGAAAATTAGAAAACATCAAAAAAGAAATGGAGAGAGAGAGAAGATTGTAACATATTAGGAATATCGGAAACGAGATGGAAAGGAGCAGACATAAGGACAGGAGAGTATTGTAAGATTATTTACTCTGGGGGAGAAGAACAGCAAAGAGGTGTAGCCATTATATTAGATAATCAACCAATCATGTGCCATGCCGGAAAGCGTGGGCGGTCATGACTCGCCATTTCACTCGATCACCAGTGTCGTGGATCAGGTCAGTGTTCCTGTCTCGTCCATGCCATGTGGCCAAGCCATCCAGGTATTTTCCTCTCGGTCTTCCTCTTGGTCTGTTCCCTTCGATCTTGCCAGTTGTCACTAAGTTCTCCAATCCATTTCTTCTCATATCATGTCCAAAAATGTTGACTGTCTACGTCTAATTTCTCTAATCAATTTACGATGTTCATTTGTCTCCTGTAGTACTTGGTCATTGGTTTTTCTGTCTGTCCATGGTATTCTTTGCATTTTCCTCAGAAACTACATTTCTGCAGCCATCAGATGCTTTTCAGCTTGACTGCTCATTGTCCAAGTTTCACATCCATATAAAAGAACAGGCTCTATGTATCCCCTCAATACTCTTTTTTCTCGTTTCAATTGACATATTTTTATTGGTCAGAATGTTTTTCATCTTGCTAAAGGCTACTTTCGCCATGGCGATTCTTGTTCTAATCTCTTCAAGGCATCTCCCATCAGATGTTATGACTATTCCAAGATAATTGTACCGATTCACTTGTTGAAGAATATTTCCATTTTCTTGTATATTACATTGTGGCACTTCTTCCTTCCTAGTGACGACCATAACCTGAGTCTTTTTACAATTTAATTCTAACCCCAGTTGCTCACTGTGTACAACAACCGCATCTACTAATTGTTGCAGGTCCTGCGCATTGTCTGCAATTAATACTGTATCATCTGCATATCTAATGTTATTGATGTTTCGTCCTCCAATGCTGATTCCATTTATATCCTCTACATTTCTGAAAATATTTTCACTGTATAGGGAAAAAAGATCTGGAGACATCACACATCCCTGCCTAACACCTCTCTTAATTGGCTGATACTGTCCCACTTCATTATCAATCCTTATTGCAGCTTGTTGTTTCCAATATATGTTTATATTATATTAGATAAGCAAACATAAAATTCTGTCAAAGGATATCGGGCTGTGTCAGACAGACTTCTATTAGTAAAATTAAACGGAAGACCTTTTAAAATAAATGTCATTCAAGTATATGCCCCAACAAGTGAATCTAGTGAAGAAAGTATAGAGGAATTTTATAATGACATGGAGTCTGCTCTGAAGAACTGTAAAAAATCAGAAATAAATATCATAGTGGGTGATTTCAACGCAAAAATAGGAAAGCAAAGCGATGGATGCAGTGTGGGCAACCATGGTTTGGGAGAGAGAAATGAAAGAGAATATAAACTTGTAGAATGGGCAAAAGAACAAGAAATGGTTGTAGGAAACACGTGGTTTAAACAGCATTCTAGAAGATTATAGACATGGAGGAGTCCAGACAGCAGGATTAAAAACCAGATAGATTACATCCCGATTAGCAAAAGGTTTCGAAATGCGTTAATAGTCGTAAAAACAGTTCCAAATGCAGACTGTTACAGTGATCACAGATTAATTATAGGCACATTGAGGGTAAAGTTAAAGAAAGTCAAGTATACAGTAGGAAACCCTAAATATGACTTGTGCAAATTGAAAACTGACAAAGAAATACAAGATAATTTTAACATAGAAGTAAAGAACAAATTTGATTTATTGTCTGATCTAGAGATCCTATTTCAAGATGTAGATGATCAATAGGAAATGCTGAAGAATTCAATCAGTTGTGCAGCAGAAAAAAACTATTCCAAAAGTAAAGAAAGTGGGCCGTAAGACATGAATGACTGAAGAAATTTTACAACTAATAGAAACAAGAAGACAGAACAAAAATAATCCTGCCAAATATGAAGAAATTCACAGAAAAGTCAGAACCTTATGTAAGGAGGCAAAAGAAACATGGCTTGAGAAAAACTGCAGAGAAATTGAAGAACAACACACCAGTAGAAATGCGAAACTAATGCACAAAAGAATTCAGGAGCTTACTAACCAAAGAACAAGTACATCAGCAGGCTGCCTAAAGACAAAAGATGGAAGAGTCATAATAGAAAAAGATCAGATCTTACATGTATGGTCAGATTACGTGAAAAACCTTTATGACGATAACAGAGACGAACAGTATGATGTTCAAAATAATAATGAAGGACCAGCAATTTTGAAGATGGAGGTTCAGAATGCTCTTAACCATATGAAATCTGGCAAGACCCCGGTTCAGACAACAGAAATGATTAATGCTTTAGAAGAATGTGGAATCGATAAAGTTACCAGTCTGCTTAATACAATATATGATACTGGAAATATACCTCAGGAGTTATGTAATTCTGTATTTATTGCAATCCCAAAGAAATCCGGAGCCTTGGAATGTGATCAACATAGAACAATTAGTATAATGAGTCACATCACAAAGATTTTGCTAAGAATTATCATGCAAAGCGTTAGGAGGAAAATAAACCTGAAATAGGAGAAGAACAATGTGGGTTTGTAGAAGGCAAGGGTACAGTAAATGCTGTGTATATACTGAGAACCGTAATCGAACGTTCTATAGAAGTAAACAAAGATCTACACCTTTGCTTTATTGACTAGACAATGGCTTTCGATAAAGTGAGATATGTCAACATGATAAGGATGCTTGAGGATCTACAGATTGATGGAAAAGACCTTAGACTTGTAAAAAACATATATTGGAAACAACAAGCTGCCATTAGAGTTGATAATGAAGTAGGCCAATATCAGCCTATTAAGAGAGGTGTGGGACAGGGATGTGTAATGTCTCCAGATCTGTTTTCCCTGTACAGTGAAAGTATTTTCAGAAATATTGAAGATATGGAAGGAATCAACATTGGGGGATGATGCATCAATAACATTAGATATGCAGATGATACAGTCTTGATTACAGACAATGAACAGGACCTGCAACATTTAGTAGATGCGGTTGAAACACAGTGAACAATTAGTGTTAGAATTAAATTGTTAAAAGACACAGATTATGGTCGTCACTAGGAAGGACGAAATACCACAATGTAATATACAAGTAAATGGGAATATTCTTCAACAAGTGAATAGGTACAATTATCTCGTAACAGTAATAACATCTGATGGGAGATGCCTTGAAGAGATTAGAACAAGAATCGTCATGGCAAAAGTAGCCTTTAGCAAGATGAAAAACATACTGACCAATAAAAAGATATCAATTGAAACGAGAAAAAGAGTGTTGAGATGCTACATAGAACCTGTGCTCTTATATGGATGTGAAGCTTGGACAATGAGCAGTCAGGCTGAAAAAAATCTGATTGCTGTAGAAATGTGGTTTCTGAGGAAAATGCAAAGAATACCATGGACAGCCAGAAAGACCAATGAACAAGTTCTCAAGAAACAAATGAAGATCGTAAACTGATTAGAGACATTAGACGTAGACAGTCACAATTTGTTGGGCATGTTATGAGAAGAAATGATTTGGAGAACTTGGTGACAACCGGTAAGATCGAGGGGAACAGACCAAGGGGAAGACCTAGAAGCAAGTACTTGGATGGCTTGGCCTTGTGGCATGGTCGAGACAGAAATACGGAGCTGATCCACGACTCTGGTGATCGAGTGAGATGGCAGAACATGATCGCCCACGCTTACCGGCATGGCACATGATGGATGGATGGATGGAATTAACATGCGGTTTTCATTACTCTATCTACTAACGTTATCAAGTTTGTTTTGTAAAGAGCTCTCCAAGTCACTACGGTTCTCTTGACTAGTGTATATAGTGCAGTCGTTCGCAAGTAGGTCACACGAATTATTGTGATATCTCCTGTGTGTTGCCGGGGCCCAAAAGGGAAGCAAAGAATAGCAACACTGTAGCCTACCACGCATGTCGTAAGAGGCGACTACGGAGGCTTGATGGTTCCGTCGCCCTGCTACTGAGTGAGTGCGTGGCGCGACACTGTGAGCTGTGAGGTTCATGTGAAATGCTTTTATATCTGCCCGAGGTGTTTGGAACGTGACTGCATGTTCGGAGCGATGGCAGATGGCTATGTCCCAGAGTTGACCGGTTTTTGCCTTATGCAGAAATGCTTGGCTGCTTGGCTTCTGGTTGACTGCCACTGCCATCGACGATGAACTGTATTTCGTGGACTGTGTGGGTGAACATCTAGGAAACATCCAAATGGGGAAAATGACTGCCGATTCCATCAGAAATGAACTGGGTGGTTTGTGGGGGACTATTGTGTTGACATTCTGGCGGCGGCATTATGCACAGTGTATCTGTGCGGGCTGTTGTTTGTCGATATTCCTGTCTTTTCCACTTTTCACATTGGGCAGTGGGGAGCGTTTTGTGTGATATTCACTGGCACAGGAACGGAGCATAATGGGGACGACCCGTTGCTGTGAAGTTGGAACTGCGACTAACTAACTAAGTATTGAGATATAAAGGAAGATCGTTAATATAAACTGCAAAAATCACGGAGCCCTGAGACACACACCAATATTAAGTTGTGTGGGTCTTGATAGACAGTTATTGAAGGACACTATTTCTTGTCTGTCGGATAAAAATGACGTAATTAGGTTCACGATATTGGTGATAGTCTTCATGTGTTTTAATTTTCTAATTAAAACATCATGATCTACCATATCAAAGGCTTTTTTAAAGTCTAAAAATATTGCTCCACAAATGTTGCCATTGTTGATACAAATATGCCAGTTTTCGGTCATTTTTGTAAGAGCACTACGGCAAGAATATTTAGGTCGAAGCCCAGATTGACTGTCAATTATTAGATCGTTGTTAATTAAATGGTGTAATCTTAATTTATGTATGTGATTTTCTAATGGCTTTGATAGCGTCGATAGTAAGGAAATAGGTCTATAATTACCCAAGACACTATTATCAGTTGAGCCCTTTTTAAGTAGAGGATAAACTTTATCAACTTTAAAGGCAGATGGAAAGTAGTTTTTAGACAGGCACTAGTTATAAATGAACGTTAAGGACTCACTAATAATTGGTGCAGCACACCGAAGAATTCTATTACTGATACCGTCTAGGCCTTCTGAATTTGTTGCTTTGAGATTTGAAAGATATTTGTATACTTCTGCAACAGACATCAAGGGAATCTCAGGGGAAATATTTCTAGAGCATTTCTCTTCACAGAATGATGACAGTGAACTTAAATTATATACTGAGTATGGAGATAGATAGATAGATAGATAGATAGATAGATAGATAGATAGATAGATAGATAGATAGATAAATAGACAGACAGACAGACAGACAGACAAACAGACAGACGGACAGACAGACAGACAGACAGACAGAGAGACCAACCGACAGACAGACAGACAGACAGACAGACAGACAGACAGATAAATGGTAGGCCGGCAGGAAGCGAGTAGGTAGGTAGATTTATGTGTTACTATGTGAATGGAAAAACGGGTAGCTAATTAAGGTGATGAGAAAGAAAGAAAGAAAGAAAGAAAGATAGAAAAGAAAGAAAGAAAGAAAGAAAGAAAGAAAGATAGAAAGAAAGTCCATAGAATGGTCTGTGAGATAACTCACGTGATCCGCTGATCCCAACATTCGAATACTCCTCCGCCGTGATGTGAAAATCTGAAAGCTAAAGATGAAGCGAAACAAAGAGATGCCAGCAGCCGGTGAACGACTCCAGCTGACCCCCTTTCGCGAAGACACCTCTGGATGAGTTACGGGAGACATGATCGAGCTTGTCATATCGGTGTGGACCTCTCCCGCTTTGTCTAAATCCGAGAGGACTGCAAGGATCCTGTGGTTGGGAATACCGCGTGATGCTCCTTCCTGCAAATGACCTTCAAATTCTGGGTCTGGTTTGGCATTGTTTGTTTTAGACTGACCGTCTGTAACATCCACGCTGTGTCCAAAGATCCGGATATGTTCAATAGAACTAGTGTATTCCGTTTCTACAGGGTCGGCAACGTCTGATTTAGGCCGCCCACTTACAGAAGATCTGGCTAATTTCAGATTTCGCCTCGTTTCTCGTCTTTGTTGTTTCCACTGCATCTGAGCCACTTCTATCCTCCGCAGCTTCTCAGTTAGTTCAGGGTAATTCAGCTCGATGACTTGGACAAACACTGAATTCCGCCCAACGAAAGGGTTCGATTCCATTAGGTTTATAACCTGAGCCACCAGAGTGAAACAGGACACGAAGAAAACAAACCCATTCATCATCATATACCAATTTAATACGTTCGTAACGAAGGTGTAATTGTCGGCCTTTGTGTCATAGTTTAAGGACAAGTGGCAAAATGCGGGGTTGAAGTAACGCAACCTGTCGTTGGATGTAAGCCCACTGGGCAAGGGCTGGGCATCGCCCACCGAGGCCGGGATAGGGTACAGGATTATAGGCTCCACCTGGCGTGAGGTAGAAATAGCATTCTTCAGTGTCATTGACTACAGGTAACTTCCGGGTGTAACTGATTCAGCCTTCCCCCCCCCCCCCCCCCGACACACACGCAAACACACACACATTTGGACCACACATGCTACACAATCACATGAACATGTATTGTAATGTTAATTTCCGTTCACTGAGCTTTGAAATTGTGGAAGATACTACGAAACAAAACATGATGAGCCTAATATGGAGATATATCGTGCTTCAGTCCATGTGGGAAGTCACATTAGCAGTATTATACTATGGCAATGAATCAGTTTAATACAGACAGCGCATGTTCAGTGGTCGTGCGTCCTCTTCTACGCTAGGAAACATACGTTCTTATAATCTTGTTTAGTCTTTCCTCTTCTACGCTAGGAAACATGTGTTCTTATAATCTTTTTATTATTTACTCTTATACGCTAGGAAATATATGTTTTTGTAATCTTGTTTCCTGTTTCCTTCTGTACGCTAGGAAATAGATATTCTTATAATCTTGGTTATTATGTCCTCTTCTATGCTAGGAAATATATTTGTTATATCTTGTTCAGTCTTTTCTTTTCTAAGCTAGGAAATAAATGTTTTATAATCTTGTTTAGTCTGTTCTCTTCTACGCTAAGGAATAGATGCTCTTATAATCTTGTTTATTATTTCCTCTTCTATGCTAGGAAATAGATGTTTTATAATCTTGTTTATGATTTTCTCTTCTACGCTAAGAAATAGCTGTTCTTATTATCTTGTTTATTCTATTCTCCTCTAAGCTGATGTTTTTATAATCTTATTTTCTCTTCTACCATATTTAGTGGGGTCGTTGCTGTAACAGTTAGGGCGTTACGTCGACAACGGCATGAGCGAGGAATGACAAGGTTCGATGTCAGCTCTCGTCGCTTGCTACAGGAGGTAAACACTGGCCACTTGGTGTGCACTCAGGCTTACAAAAGTTGAAGGTCCAAATATTGGGCACACCCACAATAAGTTCCTGGTACGGCACTTTTTGCGTCTTTCTGCTTTTACCCTGGGGTGTATTCTTGTTTACAGTCTTTGCTCTTTTACTCTGGGATGTAAGGGTACCTTACAGTCTTGTTTAGACTTTCCTCTTTTACCTTGGTATGTAGAGATACCTTACAGTCTTATTTAATCTGTCCTCTTCTACCCTTTGATGTAGAGGTAGGTACCTTACAGTCTTGTTTAGTCTTTCCTCGTCTACCCTGGGATGTAGAGGTACGTTACAGTCTTGTTTAATCTTTCCTCTTCTACCCTTTGATGTAGAGGTACCTTACAGTCTTGTTTAGTCTTTCCTCTTCTACCCTGGGATGTAGAGGTAGGTACCTTACAGTCTTGTTTAATCTTTCCTCGTCTACCCTGGGATGTACAGGTAGGTACCTTACAGTCTTGTTTAGTCTTTCCTCGTCTACCCTGGGATGCAGAGGTACCTTACAATCTTGTTTAGTCTTTCTTCATCTACCCTGGGATGTAGAGGTACCTTACAGTCTTGTTTAATCTTTCCTCTTCTACCCTGGGATGTAGAGGTACCTTACAGTCTTGTTTAGTCTTTCCTCGTCTACCCTGGGATGTAGAGGTACGTTACAGTCTTGTTTAATTTTTCCTCATCTACCCTGGGATGTAGATGCATCTTACAGTCTTGTTTAATCTTTCCTCTTCTACCCTTTGATGTAGAGGTACCTTACAATCTTGTTTAGTCTTTCCTCATCTACCCTGGGATGTAGAGGTACCTTACAGTCTTGTTTAATCTTTCCTCTTCTACCCTGGGATGTAGAGGTACCTTACAGTCTTGTTTAATCTTTCCTCTTCTACCCTGAGATGTAGAGGTACCTTACAGTCTTGTTTAATCTTTCCTCTTCTACCCTGAGATGTAGAGGTACCTTACAGTCTTGTTTAATCTTTCCTCTTCTACCCTGAGATGTAGAGGTACCTTACAGTCTTGTTTAATCTTTCCCCTTCTACCCTGGGATGTAGAGGTAGGTACCTTACAGTCTTGTTTAGTCTTACCTCGTCTACCCTGGGATGTAGAGGTACCGGACAGTCTTGCATAGTCTTTCCCTTTTTACTGTCTACTTCTCGTTTTGTTGTGATTCATTCATTATACCCTGGAGTGTAGCCATTTAGTATGTTCTTGTGGTAATATTTCCATACATAAACGCATACATTATACCTTGGAGTGTAGCAGTATATTCTTGTGGTATCTTGCCATACATACACGAAACACTATAGCCTGGAGTGTAGCGATGCAGTATATTCTTTTGATAATCTTGCCATACATGCACGCATACATTATACCTTGCAGTGTAGCAGTATGTTCTTGTGATTATCTCGCCAAACATACACGCATACATTATACCCTGGAGTGTAGCGATGCAGTATGTTCTTGTGATAATCTTGCCATACATACACACATACATTGTACCCTGAAGTGTAGCAGTATGTTCTTGCGGTAATCTTGCCTTACATAAACGCATTCATTGTAACCCGGAATGTAGCAATATATTCCCTGTGGTAATCTCGCCATACATAAGTCATACATTATACTCTAGTGTGTAGCGATGCAGCATATTCTTGTGATAATCTCGCCATACATACACGCATACATTATACCCTGGAGTGTAACGATGCAGTATACTCATGTAATAATCTTGCCATGCATACACGCATACACTGTACCCTGAAGTGTAGCAGTATGTTCTTGTGGTAATCTCGCCCTACATATACGAGTACAGTATATCCTGGAGTGTAGCGATGCAGTATATTCTTGTGTGAAGCTATGTCAAGTTAACAAAATTTGCATGAGGGAGATTCGACCTCTCACCACCAGGCAGGCAGACAAGGCCCTAGTCACTACGCCAGCATGGCTCCCTCTGAACCGTTGGACTTCTTAGTTAAATATTCGTTACATGACTTTGCAATCAACCCCTGCATCTATTTGCTGTGTGTGTTTTACTGGGCAATGTTCCTTTCAGTATTTTGCCAATCATGTATGAACGGCAATTTTTTTTTTTTCCTACCATCGAAATAACCACAAATCGACTTTCTTCCGAATAGCCTGCCACTCATGTTGATCCCTAGATCCCATTTGTCGCGCTTTTATGAAACTGCGCTTGCTAAGCTCTAACAAAGTTAACGGCATGTCCGTTACAGGGCGTTACTATCAACCCCAGCATTTATTGGTTGCTTGTGATTTACTAAGTAACGACTGCTAAGTTACTTTCCATCGCTGCCTGAACGGCCGACGCCTCATATCATCGTTATCAACACACAGTGGTCTGCTTCCACATCGCCTGCAACAATTGTGAACCCCCGACTGGGTATGCCAGGGCGTTACGAAACTACGCTCATCACTGTCCGCTAGCCCACATCGCTGGTTTCACTAACCCCTAGAGCAGTGGTTTTCAGCTGGCGGGGACCCCCTCCCCCCTTCCCACCCCAGGGGGAATTGTAGGGTTTCCGGAGAGGGGGAAGGGAATTAAAATTATTTCAATATCGCGTTAATACAAGAACCGATTACTTGATATTGTTTTTCCCTCCATACTTTACGGTTCTATACTTCTCGCCCTTCTGAAGTTCGTTTTATAACGTACGTAGACCCACAAATCACGTTTAATGTATAGACTTGTTCTGGTATGTGTTATTACATTTAGTGTCCATTGTTAGGTATACTGTGTATGTGTGGGGGGGGGGGGGGGGAGTTGGGGATTAATGAATAGGAAATACGAAAAAGGGGGGGGGGGTGACATTCGGAACATATGGTGAAGGGGTGCATGGGCCAAAAAAAGTTGAGAACCACTGCCCTAGAGAATTACAAATTAGTGATTAAAATAGGCGACGACTACTGTGACTCAGGGTGCTGATATTGGGCCTACCGGTTCAGCCCCTACACCGTTCAGTTGGACTATAATGTTGACTTCTCATCCTTGTCTTGTGTACATAAATTACAAGTATCTCTGAAGTCGGAGTGGGTTTCCCTGAGGCGAAGGGCACTGGCAATAGGGAAAACTAACCCACATGTAAAATTTCTTCCAGTGCTACTGGAAGTAGCATGTATGGTCTACGGTTGAGTTAGTTAGTTAGTTAGTCGACAGATCATCCTCATTGCACATCGAACCATTCAGTCCATAAGTGCTCGGATCCCCTCCTCAGCAAATCCCGCAACGTGTAGCGGCTAACGACGCCAGTTCTGTGTTGGTTTATCAATCTTCTTTGGCTTCCTGCGTAGTGTTCTTGTTTGGCCACCCCTCTTTTAACTTGCTGTTCTCGCAGTCTGCCCATGGTTGTAGATTCACAGTCATCACTTGTTTCTCGCAAAAGTCTTACTTCTAGTAGACCATTCAGAATGTCATCCTTACCTGCGAGCTTGTCAGTCCGCTCATTTCCTTGTACTCCCGCATGCCCTGGCACGAAGATGAAACTAATCTTTGCCAGCCGAGACCGCGCCAGAGACAGGAATCACTCTCTTCGGATCCACCCCATATCTATCCTCTTGATCATGTTCATTGAATCGCTAAGGAAACATGCCCTAGTGAATGTCTGTGTCTCGAGCCATGTTATTGCTTTACTTACTGTCATGACTTCGGGTTTGGTAAGCGCCGCCCAACGTTCGGCGCTAACAGAAACCAGGTAGTACCGTCTACTGTTATACGGTAGCTCAGTCATATCTGACTAAGACCCGACACCCCACATTGTGCCAACGGCTTCGGGCGGAAGAGCGCAATTGGGAGGGTACAAGCCTTACCCTGGTGCGAGGAAATGCAAGCTAAAGACAAAATTGTCATGGCAGGGCAGACCAGGCCCTAAGCCTTGGTTGGCGACTGGTCTAGGATCGAAGCTCCGACAGGCGGACAGTTAGAGCATTGCTTTGCTGATCCGGCAGCTTCTGCAGCTTGTCTTGTTCCAGATGTAGGGGTGTTACCTTTCCTCTGGAGTGAACTAGGCAGGCCGAGAGAGGGATCATGCTGCATGGGCAACACATGATCTCTATATTTTAGCCCAGGCTTTGTGCTATGGAGAGGCAATAACTCCATCCCTGGTCTTAACTGGTCTCGGAATCAAAGCGAGAGGCAACTGTTATCAAGTTATGTGAGTCCATTAAAATCGCAAGTGATAAGGGAGACATAAGAAGCATGTATGAAGGAATAAAGAAAGCCTGTGGTCCAATGATCAAAAGAAGTGCACCATTGAAAACCTTGACTGGAGAAGTCATCACTGATAAGAAACAGCAGATGGACAGATGGGTAGAGCACTATTTGGAGCTTTACTCAAGTGAGACCAAACTAGCGGATAATGCCCTCAACGCCATAGAGGCTCTACCAACTCTTGACCACCTGGACACACTTCCCACCATAACAGAAGTTAAGTGTGCTATAAATGAACTTGCATCTGGCAAGGCTCCAGGTAAGGATGGGATTCCAATAGAGGTTATCAGGAGTGGGCAAGACACACTCACTATACAGATCCACCAGCTAATAGAGCTATGCTGGCGTGAAGGACAAGTCCCACAGGATTTCAAAGATTCAAGCATCATAACACTGTACAAGAACAAGGGCGATCGGAGCGACTGCAACAACTATAGGGGTATCTCACTTCTGTGTATTGTTGGAAAAGTATTTGCCAGAATTGTTCTGCGCAGACTTCAAGTCCTAGGAGATCAAGTCTACCCCGAATCACAGTGTGGCTTTCGACAGAACCGGTCTACCACTGATATGATATTCTCATTGCGACAAATGCAAGAAAAATGCCGTGAACAGAATCAACCACTGTTTATTGCCTTCATCGACCTCACAAAGGCATTTGATTTGGTCAGTCGTGAGGGTCTGTTCAAGGCACTAAAGAATATTGGCTGCCCACCAACTCTTCTGTCCATTGTGGAATCGTTCCACACAGGCATAAAGGGTATAATCAAGTTTGATGGTGCAACTTCTGAAGAATTTGAAATCAAGAGTGGAGTTAAGCAAGGTTGTGTACTAGCTCCCACCCTCTTTGGAATATACTTTTCACTTCTACTGAAATATGCATTTCGTGATCAGGATGGTGGTATATACATTCACTCACGCTCAGATGGCGGCCTCTACAATGCTCAGAGATTGAAGGCTAAGACCAAAATTAGGAGGGTACTGATCAGAGAGTTGCTTTTTGCAGATGATGCTGCAGTTACGACCCACTCTGAGGAAGAATTGCAATGTCTACTATCTGCATTCTCCAATGCTTGTTCTGAATTTGGTTTAACAATTAGCAAAAAGAAGACACAGATTATGTCACAGGGTGCACATGGGGTACCATCAATCTTTATTGACGACGCCGAACTAGAGATAGTAGACCATTTTACATATCTAGGATCAGTGGTAAATAGCAAATTATCCCTAGATCAGGAAATCAACATCCGGATTGGTAAGGCAGCAACAACAATGAACAGGTTAAGAAAAAGAGTCTGGGAGAACAGGAAGCTTACTGCCAAAACAAAAGTCCTTGTCTATCAAGCCTGTGTCCTTAGTACTCTTCTCTATGGCAGTGAAACCTGGACAACTTACTCACACCAAGAGAACAATTTAAACAGCTTTCATATGCGGTGTCTGCGAAGAATTCTTGGTATTAAGTGGCAAGACAAAATCACAAATACTGAAGTATTGGAAAGATCAGGTTGTGTGACAGTTTATTCCATGCTCAGTCTTCGTAGACTTAGATGGATAGGACATCTTAGGAGGATGGATGATGGTAGAATACCAAAGGATATCTTTTTTGGTGAATTACAGATGGGTAAGAGATCTCAGGGTCGGCCTCTACTACGATACAAAGATGTGTGTAAGCGGGACATGATTGATACAGGCATTGATAATGCACATTGGGAGCAAGTCGCAGCTGAACGTGTTGCATGGAGGGCAAATATCAGAAATGGAATAAAGTCAAAGGAGAAAATTATTGCAGAAAAGTCACACACCAAGCGTTTGAGACGTAAGATGGTGCATGATGGTGGAAATGACCACGTGTTCACATGCACCCACTGTGAACGGACATTTACAGCGCAAATTGGCCTTATCAGTCACACTCGCTACCGCCATAGTTAAAAGTTATGCCTTTTTAAAGCACAAACTATCGTCTGTCAAGACGGCAAGGTGCCAATGAATGTCATGACTTCCATAGTCAGGCTACTTGTGGTCTCAACAAAAGCACCAGAGTCCTCCTTCACAATTCTCCCTCCGACCTGAGCCGTAAAGGCCCATGAGCTTCTCACCTGTCGGACGACCGACCCATCTGTGAAATGACAGCATCGCCGTCTAGCGAATTCTCGAAAATCAACGCTTGTACTTCCGCATCCACAGCAGCCGGATTTTCTAGTCTGCATTTTCTGTCTAGTTGGATGCAAACAGAAAAAGACGTACAGAAGTCTGATGGCACTTGTACTCACTCCTCGCCAAGGTCTAAGTTCTCAAGTAAACACACCTGTTGAAGAATGTCTTCGGCTTGACCCATCCACGACTTTCCTCTTTTAACCTGCTGCCCTTCATCTTCATGATTTCACTATGCAGTGGATGATGTGTGTTTGCGTTAACTCTAAGGTAGGCACGTGCTCTGCAAAATTGTATTCTGTCTTCAATGGTTGGAAAATTAAGAAGGTAGCGCATCGCCCTCCATGCTGTGTCTCTTGTACGTCCAAGAATAATGCGCACAGCTTTCTTCTGTATCATTTCCATCCTTTCTATCAGCTTACGGTTGAGAGTCAGGATCGTCATCGTATACTCAAAAACAGACATGACCAGCCCCTCGTATAGAAGACATAGATGGCGCTGCTCACAGTTTGCTGCCGCCATCATCCGCATCGCAGCCAACCCCGCTTGGCCTTTGTTATCACCTGGTCTATGTGCTCATTATAAGCAAGGCTTCGATCAAAACGTATCTCTAGGTAATTCATTGCCTGCGTTCTTTCCACAGTCTCTGAATACAGATTTACAGTTGGTGTTAGAGTGTTGACAATATGACTATTCAAAGAGAACCATGTCACTGTTGCCTTTATTGGGTTGACCATTGCCCCAGCTTCAACACACCAAGTACTTATGCGAGTGAGTTCGGTTTGTAGTTCCACAGCAACCTGATCTCTATCCTTACGCTGACGATGCACTAAAACATCGTCGGCATATGACAATGTCCTCCCCGGACCAGTGATCTACTCGCTGGTGATTCTCACAGTGTAGGCGTTGAACAGTACCGGAGATAATGGTGATCCCTGTGGTAGGCCAGGATATATTGTTGTTGGTTCCGAAGTCCAACTGCCACATCTGAAAACTACTTTCCGTTAGAAGAGGGCTGCAGCGATCCAACTAAGGGGGGAAATGACTTATCTTGCATTCAAGAAGCTGAAGCATTAAGAAATCCAATGATACTCTATTGTACGCGTCCTCAAGATCAATCGCTGCAGCAAAGGTTTCAATGCCTGAGTGGAAACCTTCATAGACGTCAGGTCCAGGTTTCTCTTTTTGGACGGTACCCTCTCAGAGTAGGTGGGAAAACACCTTGCCTCTCTAGCTGGTTTGATATTTTTTCTGGCAAGTAACTTCTCCAGCGCCGGTCTCTCTGGTCTAGAGGTTACGTGACTTTCTCCATAATCTCGATTACTCTCGTAAGTAACGTGACGTTGCGCGAGAATTGGTAGCGGTTCTCTTCGCGTCGGTAACTTAGGGGTATTTGAGCCGGTCGCTCAGAAAGCAATGGCAAACTTCTGAGCGTAATCTTGCCAGGAAATCAACAATCAGCTGAAAGATGCCGATGTTGACAGCGATGTCCTGTAAAGGATATGCGGAAAAAAAAAAAAAACAAACTTCTCCAGCATCTTGCCTATTGTATTCTGCATGGTTATTACTCGATATCCCTGAAATTTTGTTTGGTCTTTGCCAGGCTTCGGCAAGGGAATCAGATAACTGTGTAATCACTCCTCCTTGATGCTTGCACTCCCTATACTGTTGTTGTACATGTCTGCTAGTTTCTCCAGCTCGTTGTCGGTACACCTATTGATGTCTTCGTATCTTATGCCATCTGGCCCTGGAGCGCTGTTTTTTTTTTTATCGTCGAAGCACAGCCTTGATTACTTTCACTGTCACTCTGTCTTCATCCGACGTGTTCTGGGCCCAGCACTTGTCTGAGGTGACCCCCTTGGCAAGATTTCGGCCTCTCATGTCTGTCTGGTAGCTCTGCTCTAGATAGCGTTTGAAGAGGGCTTTGCCCTTGTTCTCGTCAGTCCTCTGCCAGATGAGGTCAGCACCTTGGAAGTCAGAAATTCTCGTATTCTTGACTACCCCACTCATGCTTTTATGTCGTCACCAGAACAATTTCAGTGACTTGTCTGTGCTTACTCTTTGACATACCTCTGCCCATTATTAACTTTTAACCACCTTAACCA
The DNA here is from genome assembly GCA_963921405.1 of Cepaea hortensis. Taxonomy (NCBI): domain Eukaryota; kingdom Metazoa; phylum Mollusca; class Gastropoda; order Stylommatophora; family Helicidae; genus Cepaea; species Cepaea hortensis. The sequence continues at coordinate 87,112,939 of OY992884.1, read as the reverse complement.
GTTTCTTTAAATAGCTTACTTTCTCTCTTTCCAAGTGCATGCAGGGACAAAGATGGGCAACTCTGTTCGTCTTGGTGTTTTGCCATTTCCTTACAGCAATGCGCTTATCCACCCTGACCTTCTCCACTTCAAAATTTCACCAAGGTGGCTGCTCCCAGCTTTTTTTCCTGCCCTGAAGCTTTCTGCGCTTGTCGCGCCTTATTTTACTCACCATATCTTGCCCTGTACTGTCATACTGGAAAGTCTTGAACCTTGACTCATGCTGCCTGGTTCTGCCTTTCCCCACCAATATGCTTGGTCGCTGCCGTAGTACCCTAGGACGCCCCATCTACACACTGTAGTGAGTGAAGGAGAAATCAGCTCAAGATCGATAGCACTGTCCTGATCACCTGGGCGGCTTGCTGTTCTGGTGACACAGCCAATGTTAATACAAACCAGGTCAATGGTTTCAAGTGCAGTCTCGAGGCCCCCCTCCCCCACCTCCCCGTGTATTGGAGGAAATGTTTCCCCGTGATCTGTCTTTAGCTTCGACAGAAATTAACATTTCTTTCGTGAAGTAATATGTCACTTAAGCACTGCCATTTCTGGGAATCCACACTCGCATTACGGGCATAAACATTGACCAACAAGAATGGTAGACCGAATTGAACTCTAACCGCCTGTATTTGTATGTAGTCAGTGTCCCAACTGGACATACCTAGCTCTGAAGCCACCATACTGTCGCGAATGAGAATCACCATTCCCAGATGTTGCCTATTGCAGAAACATTTGAAGCCGGTAATTTGGAGTAGCTGATTACCCAATCGTCTCCTGGAGCGCTACAATGTCATTTCTGTAAACCAGGTTTTCCAGAATAGGGCCGCGTTGGTTTACGCTGGCATTCCAATATAGAATACGAGTATTCTTGAGGTTCAGACGGTCACATTTGAGTCTAAAACGTCTTACCCCACCTCGTATGCCTTGCCGTTTGCGGTCACCCCGCTGCCCTCGTCGCCTCGCTGGGCTGACTGAACTCCGTATGGAGCACAAACGTTGTTCCGCTATGTTGAAAAACCGAATACCACAGAAACACACACGCTGCGACAATTCACACAAGGATTGCTTCGCTCAATGCACGAACTCCGTAGCATCGGCGCAGATCTTGAGAAGAACTCCTGGTATTACATCTTGGCACACACATTACATGCAAGAGATGAAAATATCCATCTCCTACGAGAACATGGGAACGGCCACAAAACAACACAACCGTCCGCCACCATGTTGACCGGAAAACCTGTGTGTATGTCTCTCTCTCTCTCTTTCTGTCTGTGTGTCTATCTGTCTGTGTGCTTGTAGTACATACGCTTGAGCTCAAAACGAACGAGCGAAGAAAAAACAAAGGCCTACCATACTGGCGTTCTCCTCAATGATTTTCTCTAAGCCTATGTTGTTGCCGGCCTCAAAGATGGCCAGTGTGGGTGAGGCCAGTAACAGGCTGGCTATAAAGATCAGGACTGTAGTTCGGTTAAATCGATGCCTGACCAAGTAGTAGCTGAGGGCATAACAGTTTCGGTACAAAGCCGAGTCATAGACGGTGTGTGTGTGTAAATAAACAGGTGAGAGATGAGTCACGTCAGACATGATATGTAGATCATGGTAAGTATAATATATAGATCATGGTAAGTATAATATGTAGATCATGGTAAGTATAACATATAGATCATGGTAAGTATAATATATAGATCATGGTAAACATAATATGTAGATCATGGTAAACATAATATGTAGATCATGGTAAGTATAATATGTAGATTATGGTAAGTATAATATGTAGATCATGGTAAGTATAATAGGTAGATTGTGGAAAGTATAATATGTAGATTATGGTAAGTATAATATGTAGATTATGGTAATTATAATATGTAGATCATGGTAAGTATAATATGTAGATTAGGGTAAGTATAATATGTAGATTATGGTAAGTATAATATGTAGATTATGGTAAGTATAATATGTAGATCATGGTAAACATAATATGTAGATCATGGTAAGTATAATATGTAGATTATGGTAAGTATAATAGGTAGACAGACAGGTAGATAGACAGACATATAGAAATACTCACAGGCAGTCAGACAGACAAACACACAAACTAGCAGACAGACAGATAGATACACAGACAGAAAGAGAGAGAGAGAGAGACACACACATACACAGAAATATGCAAGCAGTCAGTCAAGTACGCAGACAAACAGGGAGACAGACAGAGACAGGACGTCACATAGACAGAGAGACAGGCAAACTTACAGTGAGACTGACAGGCAGACAGAGTGGGGGGGGGGGGCACAGAGACAAGACAGACTGACGGACATAGAAAGAGAGATAGACAGACAAGCAACGACGGACGGGTAGCGAGGAGGACAGACAGTTCAACACGCAGATAGACAGGAGGCAGAAAGACAGAAAGAATTACAGACAGATAAGCTTGCAGATAGACACGCAGTGCTCCGTATAGACAGACGTATAAAAATCAGGCAGACAGACAAACAGCCAGGCAGACAGAAAGACAGGGCAGGCAGCCGACAGACAGACAGGCATTGCTAGGGCCAGTGTATGCCTGAATTCCTTGGGACAACCCCCATTCTTCTTGAGTATGGAAACAAGATATTTATATGGTTATTTATTTGTTTGTTCGTTCGCTTTGAATTCAAGCGTAGTCCATACACGAGCTAACACTTCTGGTGCACTGGACTGATTTTTGCCTGTGGATTAAATTTCCCTATTTACCAGTGTCCCTCGTCATCAGGCCAACCCACTCCGACTTCAGAGGTACTTGTAATTTACGTCCCCATTTCAAGGACGAGATGTCAATATTTTAGTAAAACTGACCGGTGTAGGGGTTGAACCCACTACCTCAACATCAGCATACTGGATGTTTGAAGACGAGCGCTCTTATTCATTCGGCCATGCTAACTTCCATTTTCACAGTTTGTGATCCGTTAAATCACACCACATGTGATCAATTTGCCAGGCTACAACCAATAATTTCCTGGGGCAACAGCAACACAATAGTAGTATATGATGCGGTATTTGCTTATATTTTCTGTAAGCAAATTCACCTATCTTGGCAGCACTGTGTCACAAGCTGCCACAATTGATGACGAAGTCAATGAAAGGATCTCCAAGGACAGCGCGGCTTAGGCAGACTGTACAAGAATGTATGGGACAGAAATGGAATAATAATGCAAACAAAGTTGAAAGTCTATAAAGCAGTTGTATTATCCACACTGCTATATGCTTGTGAAACATGGACTGTTTATCAGCAACATACTAGGAAATTAAACCACTTCCACACAGTCTGCCTTAGAAAGCTATTGAAGATTAAATGGCAAGACAAGATCCCAGACACTGAAGTCCTAGAAAAAGCGTCCATGCCCAGTATCCACACTCTACTAATGAAGAATCAGATTCGCTGGGCTGGTCACTTAACTTGCATGCCAGATCACAGACTCCCTAAAAAAAATTTTTTACGGCGAGCTGCGTTGTGGTAACTCCCAAGGCGGGCAGAAGAAACGCTTTAAAGACACTGAAAATCTCACTTACAGCTTTTGGAATACATCCTGACACCTGGAAGACTGCTGGTAAAGACCGTAATTCGTGGCGTAGATCATTAAATAAGGGTGCAGTCACTTGCGAAGCCACCAGGACTGCAAAAGTTGTGAAGAATAGGCTGGACAGAAAAACCACTGCAGGAGATCCTCCTCCTAAAACGTCAAGCATTCTTTGCCCACATTGTCAAAGAACAATTCGAGCCAAAAATAGGCCCTATCAGTTATCTTAGAATTCACGGCTTCATAGTTTCAACCCCACTGGATGAAATGAATGGTCATCACCATTCCTTACTGACAAACAACATTTTCTGTTGCCGCTCCATATAGGTCACGATATATTTTACTATATCAAGACTCTAGCTCCAGCAGGGCTCCATCACAAAAGCGGACCTCATTTTTCAAATTTCGCGCGTTTTTGGTATTTAACTACTTTCGGTTTTGGGAGTTTTAAAAGTCAAACTTTAATTATAAAAAGATAAATTATGTACGAAATAATTTTTTATTCCGGACCATGTCTCCTGCGTGTGTGTGTGTGTGTGTGTGTGTGTGTGTGTGTGTGTGTGTGTGTGTGTGTGTGTGTGTGTAGGCCGATGTGGGGGTGGAGGAGCAGGGGAATGGGCCCTCAGTCCGACTATGTGCATTTGCCCACAGTGGTCCACCAGACCCACAGCTATTGTGAGGAGTTGTGAAGTGTTATAATCATCTCGGCCTCTGATCAGACCACGTGCTGTATGAGAGGGCAATATAATACTTTAATCTTAGCTAAAAGGCCGAAACGGTTTGAGCAGAGCAGACATAATTCTTGTTACAACCTCATGAAATACCTTGAAATGCCATCGTGGTTTAACATATTATCGAGGAATCAAAATACCATAAAGAAATAAGCTAATTAACATAGAAAATGTCTTATTCCTAGAATGACTAACATAAAGTATTAATGTAATAAAAACAAATACTTAGCTGAAATAGCATTCTTAGTGACTGCTTGTAAATAATCTTTAAATTATAAGAGAATAATATTAAGACGAAGTATTTCCCTTGCCTTATCATTTTCAAAATTAGGTCATGGGATGTAACTCATGAATAACAAATCGACTGGATTATTGCAATTTCCTCCCTTTTTGTTACAGATAATGTTTATTTTTTAATTTTATCTTTATTTTTCCAATTGAAAATAAAAGATAGCGGTAATTAGTTATCTATAGAGGGTCGCAGTGGTTTAAACGATAGCATCATATGGGTACAAATGGAAACCTTAAAAAAGTAAAGATGGTGGATAGTAATGGGTGTAGTGGTCTGAGTGTGTGCATATATGCGTGCGAGCGGGTATGATAGGGTTACAGTACTGTTCCTTCAGATGGGGGAGTGGCTGTGGAGTGGGTGTGGGATATAACTATCTTGTGTCCTTACAATTTTCTGGAATTGACTACCTTTCTTACCAAGCCTTATAAAGAAATGCGCTAGACTTAGTCTGGTGGCAAAATAATTAAAAATATCTGTTGTTTAAATGCAAGCCTAATGATTGGTCGAGTACCCGGCCAAGACATTTCCGTTTAATTTTGTAAGGCGTTAGAAGACACGTGCCATCTAGAACGTTCGAAAGACAAGTTGCCTCCCGCTTGGGAGGGCAGTTTAGCCTAAACATTTCACTCTCTGGGGCCTAGGTATATTTGTAAACTCATTATGAATGTGTAAACATGTCTTTTGATAAGGGACATGCATCATATGTTTAACTATGAATTGTGAAAACTGTTAGATCAAAAATTCATGTGAGAAGATGGCCTGAGCGATTGCTCTCTACTGAGCGGACATGTTTGTCTCACTGCCGAATTTCCCTATGCTTACAGTTTCAATTCCTATGTGTAACTTATTATATGCGTTTTGAAGCAATCTCAATATCAATGCATAAAAATCTGCAATTGTTCTATGTGCTGTGGAATGTTGGCTCTAGGTGCATTTCATGAACGGTTGCTCTATGCGGAAGAATAGTTACTATTAACGCATATCATGGACATATGATCATGGGGAGAAATAATTTCACTAACCTGTAACTTGCGCTATCGTGCCATTACGGTACATCGTCTTGTTTACATTTTAGTAACCACACCACATGTGTGATTATCATGTAATCTTTTCACAAATATGCAAGGAAAATGCCATGTTTGATGAGTGTAATCTCAAGTGAGATGAAAGAAGAACGCACCACACACACACACGCACGCACGCACGCACGCGCGCGCGCGCGCACACACACACACGTGTGTGTGTGTGTTCAAGTATCTGGCAGGACGTGCCTTTCATAAGCATTAAACCACCGTTGTCTATGCCTGCGCGAATGTTTTATGTTCAGGAATTTGCCAACAACGTTTATAATGCTTGCCATTCTGCAGAAGTATTTCTGAAATCAGGACACCTTTTATGCTTGTAGCATAACAGCGTTGATTATAGGCAGGTGGGAAGAAGACCATCTGTTCTGGTCTTATGATTTGATAAGTGGGAGGAATATCCCAAGAATAACCCGTATAATATTACTAATAGTATATGAAGGATTCACATATTTTCTCTGTTATGAGATTTATATATCCTATTCGTGATTGTTACTTTTACTGCTGGAGTATACATTTTAATGTTACCCCAGAAGGGACTCGATGATGACGATGATGACGATGATGATTAAGAAGCCTTGTGTACGTCTGTACCTCAAGGAGAGAATGTAGACTGGTATGGTCGTTGGCCTTTGGCCTAATGCTGTTTGCAGCTATGGAAAGGAGATGAGGAATTCTGGACAAAAGGCCTGTGTCTCAGTGATTCTTGTCATTGTATGATAGGTGAGTTATCAGAATGTTTGGAAAGTTAGGATATCTCTAACTCATAAGAGTCCCAGTAACGGTCTCAGAAAAGAATACTCAGTGAAGAGATCACCTACTCACTTTTGGTGTTAGAATAACTCCACAATAAGAGAAGAGGGATGGGAAAATTGGAAAAACCCTCCTTTCTCATTGATTTCTTTTATTTACAATGGATTTTGTTATTAATGTATTCGGATTGTGTACTTTTTGTCATCTTGTAGCTCTCGAGGGGCAGGTGGTGATTTGTACGTTAGCACAGAACAGAAACTTTGATTATCATGCTGTTTCTGATGCTTACCTTATCAAAACAGTATGGACCTAAAAACACGTTACCGCCGCTCTTATTAGCTGACTCTGTCAGCGAAAGACGTGTACGAAGAGGAGTATCAAGATGATGTTGCAGATTCAAGAAACGAAGGGAAAATTAAGGTACATCTAACATACATCAGTATAGATGTACCGACAGCCTGGTAAATTCGCAGTTTCACTGGCAAAATGCCTTACCCTTCGACACAAATAAGGTGCAAGCAAGTTCAACACCAGGTTCTAATTATGATCACTCTTGGACAGATGATATGAAAGAAGCTAGTGGAGTAAATGTTTACAGACATGCAACAGTATAAATCCTCCGACTGTCCTGCGACTCCCTGGTTGTATAGAGGAAGTATTCCTCTTCTGTTCCATACCTGTGCAGACCAATTCTGGACTCAGTCCCAGATGTTATCATTGGGTTACTCTCAGCATCGTATGTTCCTACACTAGAGTGTTTATATTCGATGAATGGCTCTTTGCTGGTCCCATGTCGGCCTGATAGCATTGTATAAGAGTGTTCGTTATACGTTTACTGGATAACAGGGATTATAATACGCTCTTAAGCCAACTTACATTGGATATTGTATGGTAGGACACAACTGAGTGTGTTGTATTTGGTCCCTGGTTAATGGGGATATTATCTGCCGTTCAATGGAGAGGAATAACTATCGTCAGAAGAGAACAATAGAAAGAGAGTATAGGACTTATTAATTAGTCTAGTTATTGTGGGGTGTGGGTTTTAATTTATGAGAATATTATGTTAAGCTGTCTAGGGGATTTATTGATTCTCTGGTCACTTGTTAGAATGCAGGGTGATTAGGGATATTTACCACAAACCCCAGGAGAAAACAATTAAATCCTTGAAACAATGGCATCTGTGTGTAGGTTTCCCTTCCCACTTCATCACCCTTTAAATTTACTATAGTGCTAGAAGGATATTGATTGTTCACAACATATAAACAACCACTGATGAACACCACATTTACTTTTGGACAAACAGTTCAAGTATTAAAACAAGATCTGCAGTTACATATATGTGTGTAATGAACACTATGCATTTTCAGACAGGCATGGGAATGATTTGCATTATCACAGCATAGTACCCAGTGACCCCAGAAAAAAAGGTTATTACAAACAACACAACAACCACAAATTGGGTCTATTCCTTGACCCACCTTACACAATTCTCATATTTAAAAATAATGAGTTGGTGTCAAAATACTATGCATATATACCATAACATAACCACCATTATACTATTTCTCATTACCAAATAAAACACTATGTACCTTACACATGGCATAGAAAAAAAAAACACATATAAAAAGCAGTTTATACTAATAATTAAACTAATTAATTATAGTATTTCTTTAGGCAGTGCGGGTGGATATTCTTCTCCAGTGCGAAGCAGTTAATGTCCATAATTATCCGGGCAGAAATAAAATACTCACAGTCATGTTTTAATGTCCACTGAAGTTTGTTGCGGAATACTTATAATCCCTATTAGGAAATAAATTCACCACATATCCCCTCCATTGGGGCTGAATTCAGGAATCTTCTGGTGCAAATGGCTCGGTGCCCTTGTGAAAATTTGGTGCCTCAGGTTGGTCATACTTCAGGATTTCCACTTAAGCTTTGCAGAAGGTAATTCCTTTTATCATCAGTTCTGATGAAAAGGTGATGTCCATTCAGCTTCTCGGCTTATAATATCCGACTACCAAATTGGCTTACACAGAGGTTTCACCCACCTAGTCACCAGTCTATATCCTATTCCACAGTTTATGGCATTTAGGCTGACATGGGACCAGCACAGAGTTCTGATTCAGTATTTACTTTCAGTGTAGACATACAATTCTGCTTGTTATTCATTTGGTTCATCTGGAATTATTTCCAGGATTCTGCTGCAGGCATGGAACTGAAGAATATTGACTCCACCACATATCCAGGGTGGCAAGCCACCAGGTGATTCCTGTGGTTGCAGGCGTAAAGGCATTTACTCCGCTAGCTGCTTTCATATGGTCGTTTTGATGGTGTTCAGGTTTTGGAACCTTGAGGTAATCTGGTGTAGTTATGGTTCAGAGGTTCTGAAGTTGGTTGTATTGGCTTATTATTGTTTCAGTGTCTCTTCCCATTTGTTGGAGTTGGTGTTCATAGCTAGAACTTGGTGTTGGGTAGCTGAATCTTTATGTTTGACTGTTGCAGCTGTGAGACGTTCTTTCCAAGACTTATCCATTTGAAAACCAAGGTATAAACAGGAAGCAAGGACCACTTACTTCTGCTACGGTGATGTGAGGAGAAGAGCGCAAACCCTGACTGCGTAGGGCCAAAGAAGAAAATGAATAAAGAGAAAGAACCTCTCACCGTCCTCGGTTAACAAGAATAGAAAAGAATTAAGGTTTAAGAAGATCCCAGGGTGGGCCGACAGGGGATTAGAACAATATTCTCCAATCCCAGACAAAGAATTACTCCAAGGGCTGTTCTAACACCAATGACTATAACACTAGAGTCTATCAACTAAACAACAAAGTAAGGGTAACACAAGCATCATTTGTTTATTACACTTCTAAACTTCACAATAATATACAGACATGTAGCATCAACAAAGAAATTAGGATACAGCAAAAATCAAACAGCAAAGACACTAACCTAACAAACCAAATTCCTAAGTGTAGCAAAAACTTCTGATCCAGTAAAAGCTACAAATCTACCAAACACTAATCCACCAAAAACTGATCCACTAAAACTAATTTATCAAAAACTTCTAGTCCACCAAAAACTTCCAGTCTACTAAAAACTAATTTATCAAAAACTTCTAGTCCACCAAAAACTAATTTATCAAAAACTTCTAGTCCACCAAAAACCCAGGAAAATCTAAAATCTGAAACTAGAATTCTGGCTTTTCCACTGCAAAACTTCAGGGTCTAACTACTAAACACACAATAGAAATAGGCATTGGCGCCTTGTCACTCAGTGCGGTGGACTACGGAAAAAGGGCCAGTTCTACCTGTGCAGGGCCTTATATACTGGGGTCGTTCGGACCCCAGAGTTCCAGACCAATCAGACGCCCTCTTGCAGAATTCCACCATCATCGCGAGCCGAGTACACATTGTTGGATATTAACTTGGTAATCCACCCAACAGTTTAAGGTTGTTAGTTTTATTAAACGTGTAGTAGGATTGTCCCATAGTTTCACTGATTTGGTTGAATGATGAGGCCATAGGTGGTACTTCTCAGAAGTAAAGCAGACGATACACTGTTGTCAGTTACTCTGTTGATCTTCATCTTTGTAGATTATTAGATACTGAAGTCCATCCTGGATATTCCTACTAAAATAGGACTTAACTCTCACCCAGTCAGTTTTCGAATTTGTCTGTTGTTCGCTATGGAGCTAATGAGTGCAGCAGTAAACATGGTTGTGTTGGCCCAGACTTTGCTTTTGGACCGGTTGTCCATTATTATTGACTGGCTGATGACCCAGTTTCCAGTTGATAAGTTGGCAACGCAGTCCCACCAAGTCCACCACTCGCTATAGAAAAGGGATGACAAAGAATACAACCGAGCATTAACCTACTGTTTTATGGTAAAAGGTTTACATCACAATTACAAACAAAAAAGGGGAATGAGATCGGAGTGGGTTCCCAAGTTCCCTGTCCCTCGTTGCTTGTTGTAGAGCTTTTCTAGCTCTGCTAGTGATTGAGATATCTTTTCACTCTATGTTTTGTTCTGCAATTGTTAATGGGAACTTTTTTGATGAGTGAAGCCATTCTGTCCATCCAACATGTTGATATTGTATCTCTCATTCTTGAAGAGAATAGCCTATACTTAATTTCTGTGGTTTCTAATGCCGCGTCTTCCTTCCGGCACTATAATCAGCATTAGGCCAAGGCTTTTCAACATTGTCTTCTTAATTACTGACATACACATGTTTCATACTTCATCTCAAGTTTCCACAGTAAGGAGTAACAATCAGAACATAGAAAAGTTCTCATAACAGAGAAAACAAACATACATTTCTCTGATATTAAGTACATGATAATCATACATAATAATATTAATCATAAAATTTAATGCCGGAGCCAATGGTTTTGAATTTTCTTCAGAGGTTAATCCATAAACTAAAACATACATTGTTTTCCCCCACTGCGTACAGAACATGAGGATAGTAACCGCTGCGATATATTTTGCCAATGACTGCTATTATTCGGAGTGTATTTATTAGAATAACTTATGCCGCATGGTCCAGTCTTCTGAATATTGCAAGCAATTTATTCACATCAATCTTCGCTTCTGTTCCTACTACAGTGGGTGAGGCAGATTGAAGGCACTTCCTACCAGAACATTCATTTCTATCAAGCGTTTACTTCCTTTGTTCTTGAATTTATATTCTCAAACATGGCAATTCCCTAGCACTATTTTATGAAATGATTATATGTCCCTCACTCATATGGAGTGGTTATTAATCTGTTAACAAAAGGACTGTACTAAAATTTAGCACTATAGTTCCAAGTTACAGATTATGATGTGGCAAAGCATTTTATACCCTGACTAAGAGTCAGGAATATGCGTAATCATTGTATGTCTCGGCATGGATAAAACAAGTTCAGAAATATCCTTAACAGTGAATTTACACTACATAGAATATTTGAAAGTGGCAGACACAAGTTCTTTACTATGAAGTATGTAATCAAGAGTCTGTTCCCACATTGAGAGATTGTTTCTTTGAAAATGTTCTTTAGAGATCAATCTCTACAGGACATAGATTATTTGCAGATTTCTAAGCTTAGATAGTGAGATATAGTTCACAATGCATAGAAGTTTTAACATAGGAATATGAAATTGACAGACACGAGTTCTCTACTTGTGAAGTATGAATCAGGATTCTTCTCCTACATTGAGAAAATGCCTACAATGTGTTTCGGACGAGTTTGATACTCTACAGTACACATAATATTTATAGGTTATAAGCACTATTAGTTAGATATAAGTTCATAATGCCTATAAAAGATATTAACATAGGGATTTGAAATTGTAAAACATAGGAAAAATTACAGCGTGGCACCCACATGTGCTTCAGTACTAAAAATCAATCAGACCCCAGTTTACAAGAATGGTTGAATTATCATTCTAACTAATTCTTAATTAAACACACTGGTATATGTACTTTATAAAAATACATGAATACATCTTAATAATGTAGATATAAGATACCAATAGCTTGCAGAGAATGATATATTTTAAAGGCAAAAATACCTTTCCCCACACGGGGAAAGCACCCCCACATGGGGAACGCACGTCTGTTTCCTTTGTTTGTCTGAACTAAAATGGCTACAAAGAGCCTTTGTATTACAATCAGTCGACGACTGTTGGCCAGGTACATACGTGAACCAAAATAAGGCCAAATAAATTAAGCTACCCTACGGGTTAGTTTTTCTCCTACATTAAGTAAGTTACTTAACTAGTAGTTGTTAGGGATTGTTTATTTTTAAGGAAGTCAATGCTAGGAAAGGGTAAGGACGTTTTAATATATCACAGTTATTGAGTTCTGAATTTGGAGTTATTTTTAGTTTCTTGACAGATGTCATTGGTTTATAAATCTGTGGATTTGTCAAATTTTGGGAACCAAATAGGGTTTGTTGTTTTGGTATTGGTTGCATTGTTTGTTGACATACATGGGGTTATCACATTTGAATGTGTAGATGATATTACATATCATCACATGGACTTTACAAAACTCAATAATGTTCAATACATGTATATGTGTACTAAGGTCTTGATTAATTCATGGTGAACGGTATGTTCTAATGTTGATGTTTACGCTAATTGCTTGTTAATGTTTGTTCAACAGTGGTTGTTCTATACGTTGTATACAATCAATGTTCTCTAACACTATATCAAATCTAAAAGGCGATCGAGTGGGAGGGGATACCTACACATAGACACAAGTGTCGTAAGAGGTGAATTGGTTGTCCATTTGTGTCTGTGGTAAATTTCCCAGATCACCTAGCCTTTTAAAAAGGCTCCGTGAGAATGAAACTCATCCCATCCGGGATCCCATATACAAACTTTACAAATATTCTCATATATAAATTCATTGGGGGACGATACATCAATAACATTAGGTACGCAGATGATACAGTCTTGAATGCAGACAATGAACAGGACCTGCAAAATTTAGTAGATGCGGTTGTTGCACACAGTGGACATCTAGGGTTACAATCGAATTGTAAAAAGACACAGATTATGGTCGTCTCTAGGAAGGAAGAAATACCGCAATGTAATATACAAGTAAATGGGTATATTCTTAAACAAGTGAATCGGTACAACTATCTCGGAACAGTCATAACATCTGATGGGAGATGCCTTGAAAAAGATTAGAATAAAAATTGTCATGGCGAAGGTAACCATGGTTACCAATGGTAGGTAGATAGATAGATAGATAGATAGTTAGATAGATAGATAGATGGATGGATGGATGGATGGATGGATGGATGGATGGATGGATGGATGGATAGATAGATAGATAGATAGATAGATAGAAATCAAATCAAATCAAATCAACTTTATTAGGGTCACAAATTGGGCGCGCAGGCCCGTCTTACATTCGGCCCTTCCAATCACTCGTCTTTCGTTCATCAAGAGCATTATACATTTACATAGGAAGAAAAATAAACATTGTGAAATGAATGTTGTAAACATAAACAAGGCTAATTACCATGTTATGAAGCCCATTTCCCACCTATCCATACATCACCCCACTCACACAACACCCCCACCTACCCACACACACGCGCACCAAGGGACACATACACACCCCCACCTACCCACACACACGCACACCAAGGGACACATACATACCCCACAAACCGACCCATCCCCCTCCCGCACATCCCCCACCGACACACACTGCCCTCACCTGATCCCCCAACCAAAACACACTCGCCACCCACAAACATTCCCCCACCAACCCACACCCATCCACATACACATCCTAACCCACACATCCTCTCGCCACCCACACCTCAAACCACCCATCCCCCAGCCACATCTCCATCGACAACATATTCCCCACCCATGCACACAATCCCCCACCAACCCACACATCGCACATCCACTCACACATCCCAAAACCATACACACACATCCCCACCAACTGAAATGTCCCTGCCCCCCCCTCCCCCCACACACACACACATCTCCCTAACCACCCATACATTCCCAATCCACTCACACACACCCCACCACCCACACATACAACTTCCACCCACCCACACATGCCTTAACCTAATCCCCACCACACAATCCCCTACCCGCACATCACATACACCCCCTACCACGCACTATTCCCAACCCACGCACCACACATATCAATCATCAACACATCCCCACTTACACACCACAAACATATCCCCCACCCAGATACCACACAATATTCCCACCCACACCCACACAGATACCCTTATCCATCCACCCCACATACCCCCACTCACACACCACAAAAATCCGCCACCCACACACAGATACCTCACCCACACAATATCCCCAACCAACACACCACACACCTCTCCCCACCCACACACGCATTCCCTACCCGTCCACCAACACACACTCACTCACGCATACGTCCTCCACTACGCACCCACACACCCCCACCCACACACCCCCAACCAAACATCTCTCGATCACAATACCCCTACCCACACACATCCTCCACCCACTCACACATCCCACCCCGACACATACAACTCTCTCACCCACCTTCACATCCCTAAGCCATTCACACATTCCCCATCCACACACACACATCTCCCACCCACACACCCCCACATACTTCTCCCAACCACCACAATCCCCTACTCACACACACATATATGTGTACATAAAATGTATGTGACGTAAAAATAGTGATGCGCTCTCTCTCTCTCTCTCTCTCTCTCTCTCTCTCTCTCTCTCTCTCTCTCTCACACACACACACACACACACATTCACTCTCACACATTCACTCTCACTCATTCACTCTCCCGCTCACTCATTCACTCTCCCGCTCACTCATTCACTCTCCCGCTCACTCATTCACTCTCACACGTTCTGTCTCTCATTCACACTCACTGACTCTCTCACTCAAACTACAGTAATGAACATGAGTTGATATTATGCATGATAAAATCAAATGATATTTAACTGATAATATGACAGATGAGAATACACAAACATATGGATTCGCGTGTTACATAACATGCGTGTTACATGACATGCATCTGCTCAGTCTCTCTCTCTCTCTCTCTCTCTCTCTCTCTCTCTCTCTCTCTCTCTCTCTCTGTATTCTTTCATATACACACACTCACACGCATGTGCGCGCTCACACACACACACTAACACATCAACTCTCCCACTGTCTCACTCTCTAACACACAATCCTTCACACACCACACACACACACACACACACACACACTCACTCTCTCAATCACACTCTCTCACACATACACATGAACGCATGCATAATGAACGCATGCACGCACGCACACACTCCCTCACTCACTCTCACACATACACGTACGATTGCATGCACTGACACATTCCCCCACCATTTCTCGCTCAATCACACTCTCCACACACACGCATGCACGTGCGCACACACGCATTCACTCTCTCCCTCTCTCTGACACCCACTTTCTCTCTCTCTCTCTCTCTCTCTCTCTCTCTCTCTCTCTCTCTCTCTCGCTCCCACACGCACACACATATATAGTCAACAATTATAGTTAAACAATTATAATGAACAATTATACTGAACAATTATACTTGTAAATGAATTATGGTGGCATATAGTCGGTATGGATTAAGTATTGAAAGAGTTTTCGGTTAAATGTGTAGGGACTCATTGGAGTTTTCAGATCTGGAGGCGGATCATTCCATAAGTGAGCACCAGAATAGGCGAAACATGTTTTGTATAGGTCCAATCTAGGCTTTGAGACATGTAACAAATTTAGGCGCTTGCTGTTCATTGCATTAGATTGAATCAGCGGCAGAAGATACTCTGGGGTATTTTGAGATATAATTTTATTCACTAATTTGGCTTTGTTGAAAAGGAAGCGCTTTTGTAGTGGTAGAAGTCTTAGATGACTGTACAAATTATTACTTTCAACGTGCTTTATGCCAGACACCAGACGAATAGCGCGGTTTTGTAGAGAACATAGTCGTTTTAAATTAGATTTAGGGCAACCATCCCAAATTGTGGAACAGTAATCGAGATGTGATTGGATATAGCATGTATAGAATATTTTTCGTGTGCTTTCGTCCAGGAAGTGCTGAATTTTAGCAAGTTGGTAAACTTTTTGTTATATTTTCTTGGTAAGAGCGTGAACATGAGAGCTCCAGTTCAAATGGCTGTCTATTAAAAGCCCTAGTGTTTTATGTTCATTCACATTAACTATAGGTAACGTGCCCATGCGGAGTTCGAGCGGTGATCCAGTTATGGCTAGTGTCTGTAGTTTTTGTCTGGTCGTTATTAGCATGGATTTGGTTTTGTCGATGTTAATTTGCATGCGGTTTTCATTGCTCCATCTTGTAAGATTGTCAAGTTCCTTTTGTAAAGAATTCTCTAATTCACTACGGTTTTCTTGACTAGTATATATAGTCTGCAAATAGATCACAAGTTGTATTGATATATAAAGGAAGATCATTAATATAAACTGCAAAAAGCAGCGGACCTAGTATTGAGCCCTGAGGCACACCAATATTAAGCTGTGTGGGTCTTGATAGACAGTTGTTGAAGGACACGACTTGTTGCCTGTCGGATAGAAATGACGTAATTATGTTCACCATGTTGGTGCTTGTCTTCATTTGCTTTAGTTTTCTAATTAAAATATCGTGATCTACCATATCAAAAGCTTTTTTAAAGTCTACAAACACCGCTCCACAAATTCTACCGTTGTTGATGTTTAAGTGCCAGTTATCGGTCATTTTTGTTAGAGCACTATGGCAAGAATATTTAGGTCGAAACCCAGATTGACTGTTAATTATTAGATCATTGTTAATTAAATGGTGTAACGTTATTTTATGAATGTGTTTTTCTAGTGGTTTTGATAGCGACGCTAGTAAGGAAATAGGTCTATAATTACCCAAAACGCTATTATCGATTGAGCCATTTTTAATTAGCGGAAACACTTTAGCAATTTTAAATGCAGATGGAAAGTAGTTTTTGGCCAGGCACTGGTTATATATGAACGTTAAGGACTCGCTAATGACCGGTGCAGCACAACGAAGAATTCTATTACTGATACCATCTAGGCCGTGTGAGTTTGTTGATTTGAGGTTCAAGAGATATTTATAAACGTCTGCAACAGACATTAAAGGAATCTCAGCAGGAATATTTCTGGTGCACTTCTCCTCACAGAATGATGCCAGTGAACTTAAATTACACGATGAGTCTGGTATTGAAGACTTTAGATTCTCTATTTCTGATTGAAAGAACCAACTGAATTCATCGCATGTTATAGAATTTGGTATTGCTGATTCTGTAGGGCGTTTCTTATTGGATAGATAGATAGATAGATAGATAGATAGATAGATAGATAGATAGATAGATAGACAGACAGACAGACAGACAGACAGACAGACAGAACAAACTGAAGTACTTGTGAATCACATTTGACAAGAGTCTGTCCTTCAAGGACAACGTGGAGAAGGTTGTGACAAGGTCTCTAAATTGACCCAGTGCACTTAAAACTATGGCTGTAATGGACAGAGAGCAGAGCATGCTTTTCACACTATACCAGCACTTGATCCTCTCAGTGACTGATTATGGACTAGGACTGCTCACTGTCTCAAAGAGTCAGCTGGTGAGATTAGAGCGCATACAGAACGAAGTTATGCGGGTCATTCTGGGATGCACCAGAGACACCCCAGTAGTGTGTATGCGTTACATCCGTGGCCTGCCGACTGTTGCTGGTAGGCTCAAGGTGATGCAGGCGAAGGCATACCTCAGAGTAGCTGCAGACACAGACCACCCACTGCATGAGGCGCTGGACGCAGTTAAGGGTCAGCGACTGATAAGACAGAAATCATGGATGGCTCAGGCGGAGGATACGATCAGACAGGTGTGCCCCTTGGAGAACATTAGGCGAGGAGAGGAGTGAGTCAGAGTGCCAGCGGAGCAGTCAGACGTGTGCAGAGTGGTAATCACATTAAGCAGGGAATGCAGGGAGTGGCCAGCAGGGGCCACTGAAGTGGAAATCCAGCAACTAATTCAGGATAATGCTCGCTCGGTTGATGTGATTATCTACACAAATGGGTCGGTATTGAGAGGTAGGAGAAGTGCCTGGGGGTTCTTAGCAAAAGCTAATGGTCGACGTTTGGTGCAGGAGTGCCTGGCATATGATACTACAACATTAGGCTTAAGAATCGAGGTGGACGCGATCAGTGCAGCTTTCCGCTGGATGGAGAATACGATACACACACATCGTAATTGGAACTGACTCATAAAGCATGCTGAGGAAGGTGAGGACAGGCAAAATTCGGACAGAGTGGCTTGCTTCACTTCAGAGGTCACGGGTGGCAAGCATCGCCTGGATCTCTTCTCCAGGGCATACCGGTGTGCTAGGGAATAAACAGTCGGGCAGATTGGCTGGCTCTGCAAAACTTGGTGGAGTATTGATGCATGGCAAGGCTGACGTGGTTGCGGCCTTGTGGGAGCACCTCGAAGGAGCAAATGGATCACCATGGTCTGGCAAGAATGAGACAGCGAGGAGTGACGAAGGGATCTGGCCGACGCTCGACACTTAGAGGAAACGCGAGACGGACATATAATAAGATTTCTACTGGTACTATTGGTGTTGGAACTCCTCACTGGCTTCTGAGGACGGAGCGCTTATGCAAATGCCCCGAATGCCGTGACGTCGGTTCCTAAATCAATCAATCAATCAATCAATCAATCAATCAATCAATCATAGATAGATAGATAGATAGATAGACAGACAGATAGATAGATAGATAGATAGACAGATAGATAGATAGATAGAAAGAGAGAGAGAGAGAGAGAGAGAGAGAGAGAGAGAGAGAGAGAGAGAGAGAGAGAGAGAGAGAGACGTACACACTCGTTTACTTTTACACATTGGCCTGGTTTTGTACTAACATCGCTGTCTCTATACATTCCAACCAGTCACACACACACACACACACACACACACACACACACACACACATACACACACACACACCTATCGCAAACACACATCCACACATATATACATGCATTTGAAACCATCGAGCCAAGTACTGGCATCATACAAGGTTAGTTAGTTAGTTAGTTAGTTAGTTAGTTGGTTGGTTGGTTGGTTTGTTAGTTAGTTGGTTGGTTGGTTGGTTAGTTAGTTGGTTGGTTGGTTAGTTAGTTGGTTGGTTGGTTAGTTAGTTAGTTAGTTAGTTAGTTGGTTGGTTGGTTGGTTGGTTAGTTGGTTGGTTGGTTGGTTAGTTAGTTAGTTAGTTGGTTAGTTAGTTAGTTAGTTAGTTGGTTAGTTAGTTAGTTAGTTAGTTGGTTAGTTAGTTAGTTAGTTGGTTAGTTAGTTAGTTAGTTAGTTAGTTGGTTAGTTAGTTAGTTAGTTAGTTAGTTGGTTAGTTAGTTAGTAAGTTAATTAGTTAGTTAGTTAGTTGGTAAGTTAGTTAGTTAGTTAGTTAGTTGGTTAGTTAGTTGGTTAGTTAGTTAGTTAGTTAGTTGGTTAGTTAGTTAGTTGGTTAGTTAGTTAGTTAGTTAGTTGGTTAGTTAGTTAGTAAGCTAGTTAATTAGTTGGTTAGTTAGTTAGTTAGTTAGTTAGCTAGTTAGTTAGTTAGTAGGTTAGTTAGTTAGTTAGTTGGTTAGTTAGTTAGTTAGTTGGTTAGTTAGTTAGTTAGTTAGTTAGTTAGTTGGTTAGTTAGTTAGTTAGTTATTTAGTTAGTTAGTTGGTTAGTTAGATAGTTAGTTGGTTAGTTAGTTAGTTAGTTAGTTGGTTAGTTAGTTAGTTAGTTAGTTAGTTGGTTAGTTAGTTGGTTAGTTAGTTAGTTAGTTAGTTAGTTAGTTAGTTAGTTAGTTAGTTAGTTAGTTGGTTAGTTGGTTAGTTAGATAGTTAGTTAGTTAGTTAGTTAGTTAGTTAGTTAGTTAGTTAGTCGACAGATCATCCTCATTGCACATCTAACCATTCAGTCCATAAGTGCTCGGATCCCCTCCTCAAAAAATCCCATTGCGTGTAGCGGCTAACGACACCAATTCTGTATTGGTTTATCAAACTTTCACAGTCATCATTCGGTTCTCGCAAAAGTCTTACTTCTAGTAGAACAGTGGTTCTCAACCTTTTTTGGCCCGTGCCCCCCTTCACCATATTTTCAGAACATCATTCCCCCCCCCCCCCCCCTTTCATATTTCCTACCTAAAAATTCCCCCCACCTCACGCTTACACAGTATATGTAAAAATGGAAGGTAAACATGTTAAAACAGGTCTAGACATCCACATAAAACGTGATTTGTGGGTCTACTTACTGTATAAAATAAATGTTAGAAGGATGAGACGTGCATAACTGTAAAGTATGAAGGGAAAAGCAATATCAAGTAATCGGTTCTTGTATTAACGCGATCTTGAAATGATCTTCATCCCCCCTCCCCCCATGGAAACCCTAAAATTCCCCCTTGGGGTTAGGGAATTCCCCACCGGTTGAGAACCACTGTAGTAGAGCATTCAGAATGTCAGCCTGGTCCATGGCGCGTCCGCCCTTCACTGTAGCCTTTCCTGCGAGCTTGTCAGCTTGATCATTTCCTTGTACTCCTGCATGCCCTGGCACGAAGATGAAACTAATCTTTGCCAGCCGAGACCACTCCAGAGACAGCAACCACTCTCTTCGGATCCATCCCATCTCTATCCTCATGAGCATGCTCATTGAGTCGGCAAGGAAACAAGCCCTAATGAATGTCTGTGTCTCGAGCCATGTTATTGCATTACTGACTGCCATGGCTTCCTTAGTCAGGCTACTTGTGGTCTTAACAAAAGCACCAGAGTCCTCCTTCACAATTCTTCTTCCGGCCTGGGCCGTAAAGGCCCATGAGCTTCTCACATGTCGGACGACCGACCCATCTGTGTAAATGACAGCATCACCGTCTAATGATATCTCGAAAATCAACGCTTGTACTTCCGCCTCCACAGCAGCCGGAATTTCTTGTCTGCATTTTCTGTCTAGTTGTATGCAAACAGAAAAGGACGAACAGAAATCTGTTGGCACTTCTACCCACTCCTCGCCAGTTTTAAGTCCTCAAGTGAACACACCTTTTGAAGAATGTCTACGGTTTGACGCATCCACGACTTTCCTCTTTTTAACCTGCTGCCCTTCACCTTCATAATTTCACTATGCAGTGGATGTTGTGTGTTTGCGTTAACTCTGAGGTAGGCACTCGCTCTGCAAATTTGTATTCTGTTTTTAATGGTTGGAGAATCAAGAAGGTAGCGCATCGCCCTGCATGCTGTATCTCTTGTACATCCAAGAATAAATAGCTTCGTTATGTATCCTTTCCATCCTTCCTATCTGCTCAAGGCTGGTATCATACAAAGACACTACATGATCATACGCATTTCCCCCGCCACTTAATTAGATGATTATACACCAGGAGACTTTTTGATAAGTAGTTAAGTCTTATTTCCCGAGCGAGGTGGACATCAGTGTCATATATAGTTGTACCGTTAGTTAATGCCAAGTACATTCCTGAGTTTTGCTGAATGTGTTACATTTGCAGATGCGTGTTCGAATCCATCCTGCACGTTCGGTAGTCCATCCTCCACGTCTCGCTTTTCCACCTCATTTGCTAGTATGTCTCCCCCGCCCCACGCGAGCACACATACACTTTATTCCTGGACCACCCATATCTCAGCACAGCCAAGGTGACCACATAGACATCAACACACACGTTCGACCATTATGTCATAAATTCTGCCACGATGACCGCTTCGTCATACACTCAACCAAGCCGATCCCTTGGTCATTCATTCAGCCGCGGCGACCTTGTAGCTAGCCATTTTACCACCTTCGCTCCACCCTTCAGCCACGGCGACCTTCTCGCTAGTCACTTTGCCACCCCATCTCCACCATAGAACCACGCCGCGATTCGACGGTGACCACTTGGTCATACACTCAGCCACGCCACCAACTTGGTTATACATTCAGCCACGGCAACCTCCTCGTTGGTCACTTTGCTATCTCGTTTTCACCCTTCAGCCACGGCAATCTCCTCGCTAGCCAATTTGCCACCTCACATCCACCATACACCCAAGCCGCGCCTCGACCCGCCCACATCTTTAGCAACGAAAACCCGTCTTACACCAAATCCACAGCCACTCCCCCATCTGGAGGAACAGTACTGTAATCCTATCACACCCGCTCACAAGCATATGCACACACACCCCGACCACTACACTCAATACTATCCACCATGTTTTGTTTATTTTAAAGATTTTCATTTGTATCCGTATAATACTAGTGTTTAGACCACTACGACCCTCTACAGATAATTAATAGCCATCCATCCATCATGTGCCATGCCGGTAAGCGTGGGCGGTCATGTTCTGCCATCTCACTCGATCAACAGAGTCGTCGATCAGTTCCGTGTTTCTGTCTCGACCATGCCACAAGGCCAAGCCATCCAGATACTTGTTTCTAGGTCTTCCCCTTGGTCTGTTCCCCTCGATCTTACCAGTTGTCACCAAGTTCTCCAAATCATTTCTTCTCATAACATGCCCAAAAAATTGTGACTGTCTACGTCTAATGTTTCTGATCAGTTTACGATCTTCATTTGTTTCTTGAAGGACTTGTTCATTGGTCTTTCTGACTGTCCATGGTATTCTTTGCATTTTCCTCAGAAACCACATTTCTACAGCCATCAGATGTTTTTCAGCCTGGCTGCTCATTGTCCAAGCTTCACATCCATATAAAAGTACAGGTTCTATGTAACATCTCAACACTCTTTTTCTCGTTTCAATTGACATCTTTTTATTGGTCAGTATGTTTTTCATCTTGCTAAAGGCTACTTTTGCCATGGCGATTCTTGTTCTAATCTCTTCAAGGCATCTCCCATCAGATGTTATTACTGTTACGAGGTAATTGTACCTATTCACTTGTTGAAGAATATTCCCATTTACTTGTATATTACACTGTGGTATTTCGTTCTTCTTAGTGACGACCATAATCTGTGTCTTTTTACAATTTAATTCTAACCCTTGTTGTTCACTGTGTGTAACAACCGCATCTACTAAATTTTGCAGGTCCTGTTCATTGTCTGCAATCAAGACTGTATCATCTGCATATCTAATGTTATTGATGCATCGTCCCCCATGCGCATGACTATCCCTATCGGGCGAGGCTGCTCCTATGGAGCACCCATTTACGCCGTTTCTCTGATTATCGATAAGTGAACACAACATGATTTTCTTGGCATGTGTAAAGAAGGTAGTTTGCCATTGCTTTCCTTCCCAGCAGTGACCATACTGGTCAGTGACCGTAGCCATTGTCTCCTCAAAAAAGGAGATCTGTAACGAAGTCAACTCACAACTGATAACTCATAACATGAGTAGAGTCTGGTGGATCTTTATAAATATACTTTATTCGTGTTCATGACAGCTGGAATTAGTGTGGCAACCTTTCCGTTCGGTATCTTGATGTTAACTGCCCCTTTGACAACCAACCACGTCACGACTTGAGCATCTCTCCTCCCGTTCGACCCCGATGCTCAATCGTGCTGTAGTAGTTTCCCACCTAAATATTACCAAAACCCCTTTCTCTGTTACACCTCCCTATGTTTTCTAAAGAATTTTTACTCTAAAGGAAAAATTCTTTATTCCCAACTCTCTTACTCTATTCCTTCTTTTCCTTTAACTCCCACATTTCCTCTAATCTTCCCCAAACCAACTCAAATTTGAGTATATATTATATCATTTAACCCTTCTCCCTGTCATATTGTCAACCTAGTAACCTACTATAAACTATTTCCTCTTCATAAGATAATAACTCATATCAACTACATAATAACATTAAAAACTCAACTTTACAAGTATATACAATACATCATAACACATATGGTTGAAATAACCCCTCCTCCTCTTCATAAGAAATCTGCTTAAAAAACTCAAACGCTGTACCTTTCTGGTACCAACTCCCCATTTGTCTTCAACAACACTACCAATTCTCTACTTTCAATCGACCTGAAGAAAAAACTCGCACACGATAGAAAGACAAAGAATCGGTGGCCACCGGTATTTAAAAGAAGCAGTAGAACTCTTCCACACAAAAAAACCACACTCAGCTAAATCACACTCCTTTTACCAAACCATACTCCTTTACCCTCCTATGTCATTTGAGACTTTATGTAATAAAGTCTAAAATAATTATATCTCCTACAGTACCACTCATTATGGTAACAGTTTACGCTTCTATTTACAGCATCAAAAATACCAACCAAGTGTCTGTATATTTCAGACACTACCAACTTTATAACTCTGAACCTTACCTCAATGTAATGTTAACCACAAAACACGTCCCGAGGACACAATTAAAAATCAAGACCTGTTCCAATACACATCACCTCACATAATATACCTCTCTTTTAATCTTGCCCCCTTACTGTCCATTTATTATGGGCACCTCTACTCAAACCTCCAGTTGTTAATATATACCGTTATCAACAGCAACCATGTACTGCTCCTAACTCACGTCTGTGACTGCAGTCCGTATAACACGGACCCTCAAAACCCCATGTCATTTTGTTCCCAATGTACCTTTCACACTTATTATTGTACTGTTATCTACAGTATCTAATCAAACATGGATTCAATTCATGTTTAATTATTTGTCTGGGGCAACACGTTACCCACTTCTTCTTCAATCCCGTCTCTTATGAAAATACCCCATGGCTCTTTTGACCCCCTGAAATTATGTTCAAAACTTTCCCCTCATTCATTAATCTTTTCTTCAATTAATGCTCCCTTAATTTCCCCATAACCATTTTACTTGTATATTAACCCCGTCATTTAAGTATGGCCTATGTTTCCACAACTTAACCTCTCAACGCTGATTATCACAGCAACCTTGCTAGTAGCATATACATCAACTTGTTATTTACAAGGAGAATATGTCTCTCTTCTAGTCCCCAGTAGTTTATTACTATTTTCTGAACGAAGGATCCCAAATAAATGTCTCTCTTCTAGTCCCCAGTAGTTTATTACTATTTTCTGAACGAAGGACTAAAATAAAGCCCCATGTATTGTCTTTATTCTAGACAAACCCATGTAGATTAAACTTAACCTAACTAATTTCCAACATGTATTTTCAAACATACAAAACAATTCACTTAAATTATAAGTTAAGCGAAATAAAATCAAAACAGAACATCATACCCCCCAACTCATTTAAGGAAAAACACATTTTAACAAGATAATACATGCATTTCATCAAATCAGAAGAAAATATTCTATTATTATCTATCACTATAGGTCTCTTTTACGGACCCATAGTTTGTACGCAAAAGTCTAGGAATACAACAATCCTATTCTAAAACTACCATCATTTTACCGAACCAAATCAATTAAAAACATATATGAGGCATTGAAAACTCAACTTCAATCAAAACAACTGTCTTCTCGCTAAAGAGAATATAATTCACACAGAATTAACTACTTAAAGTGAACAAGCAACACATACCTATTCACACACATCATGCCTATTTTGTTATAAAACAAAACAACTCAATGCCAAAATATATATATACATATATATATATATACATATCTGTTATCTACAGAGTAACATAACGCGGAACAACACTTGTTCCCCTCAACCAAAATCACCACTCCACAATTGACCGTACCTTAACACACAAACTGTTTCCCTTGGATTTGTTCCAAGTATTTCTACAACTAATCATTATTATTACCGTTAACTACGGTATCTCTAGCCTCTTACGTCCAACAAAACTTTGTCTCTCACCAATATAACCAACTCTACTTTTAAGTTTTTCGTCTATCCGACGCAATTAACTAAACACATCATTATCTTCCAACATCTCACCACGACTACTCTAAGCTATCCTCAGGTCTCTCCTAGTACTCTTGTATCGTAACGATAATCAAACTGGTCACCCTTATCGGAACACATTCTCCAACATTCATTTAACTAACATTGTTTACCTCTGTACCTTTCACTCCTTTTCCTATTTATCGGGACTCTTCCAGAACAGCAACCCACTCCACTTATAACTGACAGCAGAGCTCACTTTTCTCATTTCTCAGTGTTAGGCATTCTTGCTTCGACACATCCCTGTTAACAATACTAAACATATTTTATGAAACATCATTCAGAATGTTAACTCTGTTTCCGTCAACTTGTCACACAACTTCCCTAATTTTTTTCAACGTCAGATATTCTAACGAAACGACATCCCAATTCTCTAATCATGTTCTCTCTATCTCTCAATTTTTGCATACTCTATTTTCCTCTTTTTATCAACGTCACTTATCAACCAGTCTTCGTATATTCACACGGACAAAGATACACAACCTCTCTCTCATCTCACTACTACTCTCGCATCGCGACAACCTAACGTGTCCATACTATTACTTCCAAAAAAAAAAGTACTTTAGACGCCAATTCAACATTCCAGCAATCACTCACCACAATCTAAGCGTATCGACCTCCTCTACACACCTTGACACAAGATATATCAGCGCACTATTACATTTTATCTATGTACTTCGCTTAGGCGACATCACCAAACCTCACTCCTACTTCACTCATCGCGACTAACACCTGTTTGTCTAGAACTATACTCACGTACGAACTAAACACCTCGTACATGCATGCTGTACTTAACACTTGCCAACAACCTATCCATACTCGACGCACATATGTTTGTCTACATTTTTACAGCTACAAGAACAACGGACTATCAGACAAACTACTTCAACACTCAACAGGACTCTCACAATTCAACTGTTTACTTATTTCTACTTTTCTCACTCATCCTCTCTTTTTCAAAAGTCATAACGTAAGCATTAACTCTCGCAATTTCACTCCGACGAGCCACTAACCTCGTAACTATCATTCTATACTTCTCCACACAACACATATTTAATCAGCTCTTCCTTTTCCGCAAGCATGACGTAATTACTTCATCCCTCTCACCAAGAACTCGTATTCTTCAATCATCAACTTCTACAGTCTTTTACTCTTAATATTCTCACGTTCAACTGGCTATTTCACACATAATATCCAATTCCTCCTCAATCTGTATCTCTTCACTAGACACTCTCGGCCCAGCCGTCAACAACACCACACCTACTTCTCAATCTACCAAACAAAACTATCTCAGACTTCATGTCACAGCTCTGAGTCGAACCATCCATACTTATTTTATCCCTTTCTCTACTAATTATGTGCTGAATCTACTCTACTTTAATCACTCCATTTATATATCACTCAACGTGACTAACTCTCTGTATCTATTCATTCTGGACAAAGGACTATTTTAATTTCTACTCTTCCTACATCGTCACTAAACACAATATATCCTAATTCTGTATTACGTATCCACGTAAAATCTCATTTGCCGTAACTCTCTATCCTCAACAACACTATTGCCTACCTTGTATCATGTGATGCCACACCAAACAATTTCATTTGTCTATTTTAGACAGCTCATATATCTATGTGCTCAAACCGCAATTCTTCTAAAACAATTCCATTTTCCTTCCTCACCCAAATAATTTTAACAACCATAGAGCGCATCGAAACCAAATATTTCGTCGTCTCTTAGTACTGATGTTCGTCTCGCTTCAATTATACCATCATCACTATCCGTTGTTAACCTGTTGTTAAAGTACTCTGGTCTTAAGGTCATAAGGTCTTCTATTTTTCTTAAGTCACTTTCTGTCGTTGAATAAATTCCCGCTATCTGTCTACTATTATTTTTCTTCTTAAATGAATTCTTTCCTTTATTTCTTTCATTTGCGTCGGTCTGCTCACTGTTTCCTGTCAACCTTACGTAACGTTTGTACTTCCCCATCTCGTCTTCAGATGACACACTGATAACAGTTCCTTCATCAGACTCATAACCTACTGCAAACACGTCGACCCTATTCCCATAGTCATCTTTAGAACGTCTGATTTTCTTTCTCTTTCTCGGTCTTCGTCCCTTAGCCTTCCCTACTTTCTTGTCATATAAACTGGTATCTATTTCTCTAGAGTCACTAACTAAAACTCTGTCCGTCTGTCCACCAGCAACTACACCGTACGAGGGAACATTACGCTTCAAGTCCGAATCTGTTCGTAGTGCAATTCTCTCATTCTTCGAATCATCAGTATTTATATCTGTTTCAGCATCACTATAACCTGCGGCGGTGGAAATATCTTCTTCGTAATCTGAACTCCGACAACTAATATTCCTACACCATTTGGGAATTAGTTTCATGTCTATACTTGAGGAACTTGAGATGGCAGTACCTCTATTAACTATCATACTGCTATTTCCTCTTTCAATACCTCTCCTCTTTGGCTTCCTTTCATCCTTGGTTTTCGTCTGTCTATCTTTCTTAACTTCAACCTTGTCTCCTTTTTCTAATTTCACCTGAGGTGTTTCCGCAATTTCCACCGTCTTAATAGTCTGCGTTCCCCTTACTATTTTCTTAGTTGGTTGCACTTGGGTATTTTTCTCTACAATATCTACCTGAGTCTGCGTGCTATTTTCTATCGTTTTACCTGCCTGCGTCTGTGTCTCTCGGTTTATTTTTTTCACTAATACCATCGTTTTCTTTTCCTGTTCACTAGTCACATTCGCAACCATTTTAGGACTAGTTTGTATTTTATTTACAGGTTCAACTCTGTCTCTTACACCTGAGTTTAGATATTGTCTTTGTCTTTTTTCAAACCATTCGTCACGTCTTTTTCTAGCGCTTACAGTATAGGATGGCCAACTCCTAGAACAGTCTCTCTCATGTCCATTTCTGTATCCCTGATCATTATACCAGCTCCTAACCCTAGTCATCCTTGGATTAACGTAAATGTTTCTATACTGTCCCCTATTTTCATTAAGTAGTGGCTGTCCTCGGCTATTCTTGTTGTTCCTTTTTATCTCATTACTTCCTACATTATTTGTTTTACTCTGTAACCAGTGTACGAAACATTCTACCTCGCTGACTGCCACCTTTAACTCTCCTAACCATGCAGTCACGCGTCCTAAGTCTCTGCTCAGGTGCATTTTTACTCTTTATGCTATCTCAGACTAAAAACAATATCTTCTTCTATATGCTTCTTAGTACCTGGAAAAAAACAAACTCAGCTGGAATAATTCTCTACTGTGCCGTGATGAATCTGTTATGCTGAAATATTATTATATAGAACAAACAATCACAACCTCATTTGTAATCAGCTAATTTAAGAAATTCAGTTTACATATACACAAGAACAGTTCGACCAGATAATAGGCTCACAGATTACCCTACTCTCGGTTCCTGATCCAAGCAAGACGTATTCCTCTAGACTCGTTCAGGTTACACTCAAACACTAGGATTCTGCGTCAGCTGAAATTCAATCAGTCGCGGAGTTCAGGTAGCGGAGTTCAGGTAGTCTGTCTCTTCCCCCAGGTAACTTCGTCTCTTCAGTTAGTTACTTCTCTTGGGATGCCTGGATAAACTTCAACCCCTGGTTGGGTCCCGACCAGTCTTCTGGCTTCTGATTTCGCCCCGGGTGGGGTACTTCGTCGACGTTTTGAGAAGGACTCAGAGGTAGCAGAGCCCAAAAGGTTAGGCTAGCGGCCTATAGATAGTCTGACTGCGTCAAACGAAACATTGGGCAATCCATGAAGTAATGAGGTATTTATTTGCTGTCTCGATTGTCTTTTTTTCAGTTGTTAGCGCTCAGAACAAAACCTATTAACATTGAGGCTGACTTTATTGTCTTATTGAAAAGTTCTTGCTCACTTGCAACAACGATCCGACTGGATTTGCCCTTTAGCCAAACTTTTGCTCGGTCAAGACACGATTAAACTGGGCCGACTTTCAGCACACTCCTGCTCGCTCGAGATATCGGTTAGACGGCTTGACCTTCAGGAAAACTTCTGCTCCTGACACGTCCGTTAGATGAACCAGGATGGTGTCCACAGTTGACGCTCGCCGGTTTGATAACGATCTCAGGTGTCGCAATTCGTTATGGCCAGTTTCACTTTTCTCCTGACGCCAGCAAAACTTTGACAGCCAGTCTTGAAAAAGACTTACAGACAACCACCCCTGGGCGGGCTTTTGGTCGCTGTATTTTTCGCTGATACGTTATTGGCCATTTTTCCCACTGCGCCTTGTTACGTTCAATGGTTGTTCAAAAGCGTGCCGAAATTATTTCTGGCGACTGAGACAAACGGAGCAAGGATCATCTTCTTAGTTTTTGACCTCCGCGATGTTATATAGTATACGGCATGACTTCGCGTTACACCAGGCTCGAATCCTGTGTCGTGGGCACCAATTTCGTTTAATGTAACGAAGTCAACTCACAACTGATAACTCATAACATGAGTAGAGTCTGGTGGATCTTTATAAATATACTTTATTCGTGTTCATGACAGCTGGAATTAGTGTGGCAACCTTTCCGTTCGGTATCTTGATGTTAACTGCCCCTTTGACAACCAACCACGTCACGACTTGAGCATCTCTCCTCCCGTTCGACCCCGATGCTCAATCGTGCTGTAGTCGTTTCCCACCTAAATATTACCAAAACCCCTTCCTCTGTTACAGATCCTCTGCCTACCGTCGTGAAGGTGGAGACCATAACCTACAACTATCTGTCGGCTGTTCTCCATCTCCATCCACCACCTGCACCCATGGCTTCACGTAACCCTGATCGGGGGGCTAAACGGGTACTCCACCTTGTCCAAGGGTGTCCCGTAGGCTAGCGGAGGGAAGGAGGCGCCTTACTTCTCCTTTGATAGGGGATACCCCTACCCCGAATTAATTAATAGCAGCTATCTTTTATTTTCAATTTGAAAAAAAAAAAAGATAAATAGAAAAATGCAAATTCTCTTTAACAAATAGGGGAGGAAATAGCAATAAACCAGTCGATTTGTTATTCATGAGTTACATTCCTTGACCTTGTTTTGAAAATGACTGGACAAGGGAAATAATTCGCCATAATATTATTCTCTTATAATATATAGATTATTTACAAAACGTCACTAAGTATGCTGTTTCAGCTAACTAATTGTATTTTTTATTACATTAATAATTTATGTTAGATATTCTAGGAATAGGACATTTTTCTATGTTAATTAGCTTATTTCATTATGGTATTCTATTTCCTCGATAGTATGTTAAACCACGAAGGTATCTTAATTCATTTCATGAGGTTGTAACAAGAATTATGTCTGATTTGCTCAAACCGTATCGGCCTTTTGGCTAAGATCAAAGTGTTGTATTGTCCTGATGATCATCACACTTCACACCTCCTCACAGTAGCTGTGGTTCTGGTGGACCACAGAGTGGGCAAATGCTCATAGTCGGACTAAGGGCCCATTCCCCTTCGCCCCCCCCCCCCCCACACACACACTGTAGACATGGACCGGAATAAAAATTATTTCGTATATAATTTATTTTTTTATAATTAAGTAGTTAAGTACCAAAACGCGCGAAATTTAAAAAAAAAATGAGGTCCACTTTTGTAATGGGGCACCGTTGGAGCTAGACTATTCATATAGTAAAATATACAGTGACCTATATGAAGCGGCTCAGGAAAATATAATCAAATACCACATCATACACTACTCACAATTAACAAACAATATACATATAATAGAAAACAAGTCACAAACAGAAAATACAAACAGTACATCCGGAAATGTCACATACAGAGTGGGTAATTTCCGCTTCTAGTGAAATCTAACACGTCCGCAATCGACATATAACACAAGTTCCGGTTTGTGTGTTAGGTTCCCTCTGATGTTTGTCCTTGTGCGTCTATGTGTCTCAGCCTCTTTTCATTAAATGATTTCATCGATATGGGGTTGAAGTTAAAGTTAACAGGTGATGAGTTAATGAAGTGGAGTGAGAATAAATACTCTGAACACCTTCGCGAGAAAGCTAATGAACGCGATGAAAGAGCAGCTGAAAGAGCCTTAAAACAGGCAGAGACTGAAAGGGCTGCCAAGCAAGTAGAGGCAGAGACGGAATTAAAGAAAGCTGAGATAGATAGTGAGCTGAAGAAAGCTGAAATAGCAGCTCAGAGTAAACGGGAAGAGCTGGAATTGCAACTTAAAATCAAACAACTTGATACTGAGACTGCCATTAACAAAGAGTCTAAGAAATCTGAGAGACTGGAGAAAGAAAACCAGTACAAGAAATACCAAGGTATAGTACGTAATTATACCTCGGGTGACTGCATTGCAGCCTTTACCCAAAATTTTGAGACGTTAATGGACCATTACCAGATTCCACTGTCTGAATGGAATATTATTTATATGAGGAGTTTATCAGGGGAGCCTCTTAAAGTCATTGAGACTATCCCCAAAGACCTCAGAAAAGATTACCATTATCTAAAATCAAAGATTATGGCACATTTTATGTTAGATGAGGCAGGTTACAGAGAACAATTCAGCAAGTTGAGCCCAAAACGGACTCAAACGTTCCCTGACTACCTCTGCTTAGTCCGAGATATATTTACCAAATGGACTTCAGCAGCTAAAATTGATAAAAACTATCAAAGATTAGAAGATCTGATCATCAGAGATAAAATCATTTCATCCATTCCATCAGCATTTTCAAAATTGTTGCAAGAGAATGAATGCACTAGTGTAGATGAGATTGAGAGACGTGGTTCGGCATATTACACAGCCAACAAACATTGTTTTGCCAGTGAAGCTACTGACATAAATTTTGTAGTATCGGCTAACTATGACAAACCCTATAGTAGGCAGAAACCTCATAAGCCTACATCTGAGAAGTATAATCACTGTAGATATTGTAAAATTTCACACCATCAAGGTGAGATGTGTGACAAGAACCCCGCATATCATACTTACCTACAAAACATGGTAAACAGACAAGATAAGGAGCGTAGATCCTTCAGAAATTTTCGTAAATGTTTCCTCTGTAAGGCGTACGGACATTATCGCCATGATTGTAAAGGTAGGCAAATGACCAACAAAGCAAATGCCGCCTTGTTTGACAGTTCATCGTCAGATGAAGAACAATCAGAGAAACATCCTGTGAACAGGCTTTTGATATGTTTAACGCAAATAAATGTACTGTTTGTAATACCTTTTATGAAGATGGCATTTTAACATGCGGCCACTCCATTCCTATTGCCAATGAAGAAGCTAATTTGGTAGTAGATTACAAAGGCAGAATAAACGTCCATCAAGGATACGTGAATGGCAAGTCTGCTACAGTCCTTCGGGACACGGGAAGCTCACTTATTGGTCTAAAGAGAACGTTCATAATGCCTACAGACTTATCTATGGTGCCAAACCACGTGGCTCATTGACTATGTATCACCAAATGTTAACTGATTCCACTCCTTTACTGAAACCCATATCATCATACGTATACGTTACATCATTGCGTGAAAGAATCATCAAATCTTGTATAATTGCAAAGGATGCACTAAAATTATCTGGTGCTACTTATAGACAATATGCTGACAAAGGGAACATGACAATAACGTTGACACCTGGACAGGACGTTCTTCTTCTACTACCTAGTGACAGACACTTATTGACTGATTCTTGGCAAGGACCTTTTAAAGTAACAAGACAGATTTCACCTGTAGACTACGAGATCCAAATAAAAGACAAACACAAAATATTCCACATCAATATGCTAAGACCATATTACAACAGAGACAACGAACATGACGATACAACAGCTTGTACAGTGATAATAGACCATGAAGATGACGAGGCTAGTGACGAAATTCCAACACCTGCATTAGACACGACAAACTGCTTGAAGGAAATTAAAATCAACCCAAAGTTAACTCAAGCAGAAACAGACAGTTGCAAACATCTTATACAACAGTACAACACCATCTTCTCCAACAACCCAGGACAAACAGAATTAGTACAACATCACATCACACTCACGTCAAACACACCCATAAAATGCAGACCATACACCATTCCACTGCATTACAAAGAAAACTTACATCAGGAGATCATCAACTTAGAGAAAAACAACATCATAAGACGATCCCAATCAGACTTCTCATCTCCAATGGTCATAGTACGCAAAAAGGACAACACAATAAGACTCTGTGTCGACTATAGAAAGCTCAATAAGATAACTCTTCTAGATCTGGAGCCAATGGCAAACCCTGACGATCTACTGACAGAGCTGACAGACGCTAGGTTCTTTACGAAGGTAGACATGACTAAAGGTTACTGGCAAATAGCGGTAGACGAACAGAGCAGACATCTGACAGCATTTGCCACACCTTGGGGACTGTACGAATGGTGCAAACTTCCATTTGGGCTTGTCAATGCCCCAGCCACATTCGTACGTATGACACGACTTCTTCTAGTAGATATACCGAACATAATTTGCTATATAGACGACATTTGTGTTCACACAAAGACGATGACAGACCACATAAAGACATTAGAACAGACATTTGAACGCATTAGACAGCACGGACTGACGGTAAAACCTGCAAAAGTAGACATAGCCTTCCAGGAAATATCCTTCTTGGGGTACAAAATATCCAATGGCTTTGTCACGACAGACGATAACATCGTGTCCAAGATACTAAAACTCTCACTTCCGACTACGAAAAAGCAAGTCAGAAGTTTGTTAGGACTGATAAATTATTACCGGCAGTTCATACCTAATTTTTCTGAACTGACCGAAGTATTTACTAACTTACTAACAAAAGATAAACCGGAGAAAATTGTAAGCAATGAATGCCTAAAATTTGCATTCCAAAGAGTATTAGCTTGTTTTTCTGATAATAGCTTAAATAATCTTATTCTGAGATTGCCCAATCTTCAATTACCTTTCAGATTGCGTACAGATGCGAGATCCGTGGCGATTGGAGCAGTCTTGTTGCAAGAGCATAATAACATCCTTCACCCTGTGTACTTCGTATCCAGGAAACTGAAACCCAGAGAACGCGCTTGGTCAATACCTCAGTTGGAAGCCCTAGCTCTAGTGGTGGGTATAACTAAATTGTCCAGATTCCTCCTAGGACGTCATTTTATTGTCGAATCCGACAGTAGTCCATTGCGATTTATCAATTCAGGTGTATCTTCAAACCAAATGGTAGCGCGCTGGTCTCTTAAGCTCCAAGATTACAGCTTCGAGGTTCGACATATCCCAGGCAGAACCAACACGATTGCCAATCTTTTGTCCCGTTGTCCGACCGACCCAGTAAGCACCAATGTCTGAGTGCAGTGTGTAAAATACACTCAGATCAACACAGGCATCCATCAGTGAATAATTTTATTCATTCACGAAAGCTGTGTAATGTCTACGATGTGATGTGATAGGGTTTACTCCCAATATATATAGTGTTCTTATTTTACTAATTAATGTAGTGATTGTCGTGTATAATTGTGTAGTGTGTGGTAGAAAGCGAACTTTATTAATTGTATATATTACGAAACAAGAACAGTGCCACATTCGCTCAAAACTTACCGTAAGCGAACTATCCAATTTGACAGTGGTATCTGCGTTTGGAACAGTCCAGTGATATTTTAAATCCGTGTGTGAAAGTGTGACCTGAACATTGACATCTACACCACTGCAGTCAATCGAAATCCAGAAGTTTTTTCAGGGAAACACCCAACACATGAACGATTAGAACATTGTACATTCCGTAACTACATCAGACCGGAACAAGTGTGTTCTACAAGTTTCAACATCAGCTGTTTAGTGTTCGTGTGTACTTCCGGATTAGTTAGAAAATTAGTTCAAAATTAGCAGACGACAAACGAAAGTTTAAAAAGCTATGACGATTCTAAAATCTTTAGGAATCAACAAGTTTGAATACACGAATTGTGTATTTATATTTTTTATGTAGTGTAATCTTAGAATCATATCTTGATTAATTTATTCATACTACCGACTTTTTCTCGCTAGTATGAAGAAACATCAAGCGATGACGCTAAGAAATAGAATAATTATTGTAAAATATTATATTTCAGAAATTTTGAAGTTATTCCCCTTTCATTCAGTTGTTACTACATCATTACACCAAAGGGCTATAATGTGAAATGTATACGAGTATGTGTTGTGTATAAATAACCATGTTGTTGCCAGATTGTTAACACACCAAGAAGCCATCTACTGGGCATGGTAGAGTGTTACCGACATTGCAGACCAACACAAGAGCTCCTGGCCAAATAAGGTCAGGGTTTGAGCGTTTAATGCGACTTATGTAAAGCCGTATTTCGGTCTAGCCAGATGGTTTTTGTTTCAGAAACCATATTATTACTTTTTTTTGAAAGGCTGCGAGGTAGATGCTTGGAGCTGGTACTGCCGATCTGACTGGGTCAATAATGCAATTGAGGTAACCAGCCATCGAGAGGATGAAACTTGACAAGTGTTAAAGGTTGAACACCACAGGTCGTTGAATACAACTTCCATTTCTTATATGTTTCTATGTCAAGATGTGTATGTCTATGTATTCTGATTCCAATGTATATAACAACAGAAGGGTCGACTCTGACAAGGTTAAAATATTAACCCAGTATGTACATATAGTATACATGAAAGATGACATCTTTCATGGAGCTGCCCGGGGGAGCATGTCAGAGTCTAGAGTAGTGCAGTGATGCAGTGACATCGTTACGCCCGCCAGGCGACTTAGTTCCCCAGCCGGGATGCCGTAACTTCGTTACACCCGCCAGCGAGTAGTAGGTACCTGCCTGCGAGGTTGCTGGCTGACGATACGGCCAGCGGTCAGGCAAGGACGAAGCAAGACGCACGCATGCCTCGTGAAGCCACTTCAGGTGGGGAGGCACATTGCGAGCTATAGAGAGACAGCTCTGGGACGTGGACTCGACTGGACGTATGATGAGAGAAAGGCGTTGTGTGGTTTCTGTGCCCGAAAGTCGAGTGTCTGTTCATCTTGAGAGATTGTGAGCTGTATTGTGTATGTAAGTGTATTGAAGTTTAACATATTGCTTGTAATGATCATCGTATCGTATTTGATCTGTAAATAAATCCATTGAACGTTGTGTCGTTGAGTCTCAAGTCAAATCGCGTTGTACTTGTACTGTCTCACATGTGTTAGGAAAAACGAGCCAGGTTTAAGACCCTGACAATATAGTACCAAAACGCGCGAAATTTGAAAAAAAAAATGAGGTCCACTTTTGTAATGGGGCACCGTTGGAGCTAGACTATTCATATAGTAAAATATACAGTGACCTATATGAAGCGGCTCAGGAAAATATAATCAAATACCACATCATACACTACTCACAATTAACAAACAATATACATATAATAGAAAACAAATCACAAACAGAAAATACAAACAGTACATCCGGAAATGTCACATACATAGTGGGTAATTTCCGCTTCTAGTGAAATCTAACACGTCCGCAATCGACATATAACACAAGTTCCGGTTTGTGTGTTAGGTTCCCTCTGATGTTTGTCCTTGTGCGTCTATGTGTCTCAGCCTCTTTTCAAATGATCAAAAAGGTATATATATATATATATATATATATATATATATATATATATATATATATATATATATATATATATATATATATATATATATATATAGTAACCAAAGAAAGTCTCAAATCTGACTCACTGTTCCTTGGTGGTGAACTCCAGCGAGTAGAAGGTGAGCATTAGATGGGACGTGTAGACCATAAAGTGCCTTAGGAACTCCAGGCTTTTGCACACCGTATTATGTTCGAGAACTCTGCACACGACAGGTACAAATACAGGTAAACATGCACAATATAGAATTAGTATACAAGTTATTTGCATCTCTTTACAGAACGTGGCATTCAAACCCAGAATGTTTTAGCTGTTTATGGTGTACTAGGCAAGTTTACCTTCAGTAGTTTGCCATTGCTTTCTGAACAACCGACGCTAATACCATTGTATGAAAATACCATGATTAGAAGAATACAGACAACACAGTTTCATAAAGTACTTCGACATATACAGATAGAAGAGTAAAAACAAAACAGTTTAATAAAGTACTTCAACATACAAAGATAGAAGAGGATAGACACAACTGTTTAATAAAGCACTTCAGACACATGATTAGAAGAGAAAAGACAAAACTATCTAGCAACGTACTACAAGGCACACGATCATAAGAGGAAAGACACACAAGTCCCACAGAGTTCTTCACAAAACATGTGTAGAAAAGGACAAAGAAATCTGACTAACAGAGCACTTCAAGGCAAAAGAATAGAAGAAGAAAGACAAAACAGTCTTATAATGTTCTTCAACATACACAGGTAGAAAAGGAAAGCGTCTCAAGACATGATTAGAAGAAGAAAGACAATCCAGTGTAATAGGGTAATTCAACATACAATGGGTTCTCAAAATTGTTTGCATATCCTTTACAGGACATTGCTGTCAACATCAGCATCTTTCATATGATTGTTGATTTCTTGGCAAGATTGCGCTCAGTAGTTTGCCATTGCTTTCTGAGCGGCCGGCTCAAATACCCCGTAAGTTACCGACACGATTCGAACCACTGCTGATTCTCACCGTCGTCACGTTACTTACGAGAGTATACGAGATTACGGGGAAAAGTCGCTAACCTCTAGGCCAGGAAGCCGGCTATACAAAGGGTAGAAGATGAAATAATAAAAGAAAAGATACACAAGATAAACAAGTTAAACAATATATACAAGACACACGTCACACACTACACAAAAAAGACAAGATACACAATATACACACACAAGATATACAGTATAAAAATGATATACACGATACACAGGATCTTCTTCTTCTTCTTCTTCTTCTTCTTCTTCTTCTTCTTCTTCTTCTTCTTCTTCTTCTTCTTCTTCTTCTTCTTCTTCTTCTTCTTCTTCTTCTTCTTCTTCTTCAGCATTCCATTCGTCTCTCTGGTTGACTTTCTATTGCCTGTCACTGATTCCAAGTGCTTGTAGGTCTGTATATATATTATCTCTCCACCGCCTTCTTGGTCTACCTCGGGGTCTACGGTCATTTATTTCCTGAGTGTAAGCGAGTTTTGTTTCCTTATTATCTTCCATTCTTTCTATATGCCCCAGCCATTGTAGTCTATTAGCCTTCATGATACCAGTGATTAGCGGGGACTTAAACAGATCATAAATGTCTTTGTTGCTTCTTCTTTTCCACTATCCACTTTGTGTATCCGTAATGGGCCCAAAGATGCGTCTTAAAACTTTGTTCTCAAGGTTTGTAACAAGGCTTCGTCTCCTTTAGTTGTACTCCAGGTTTCAGAGCCATACAGTACAACTGGTCTAATCAGTGTTTTGTATATTGTGATCTTTGTGTTACGAGATAGCGCATTTTATTTTAGCAGATGTTGTGATACACAGGATAGACAATATAAATAAGATACACAAGATAGGCAAGATACATAACATACATAAGATAAACAAGATAAAAAAGATACACAGGATACACAGGATAGACAATATAGATCAGATGCACAAGATACACAAGATACACATGATTCACATGATACAAACTGTACACGGGATGGAAAATGTAAATAAGATATACAAGATAAATAAGATAAACAAGATACACAAGATAGAAATATAAATAAGATACACAAGATAAATAAGATAAACAAGATACATACGATACACCGGGTAGACAATATAACTAAAATAAAGAAGCTCAACTTTATACACAGGATAAACAAGATACATAGGATAGACAATATCTAAGATACACATGATACACAAGAAAGACATTATACACAAGTTAAACAAGATAAACAAGATACGCATGATAGACAATATAAAGAAGATACACAAGACACACAAGATAAACAAGATACACAAGATAGACACTTTAAATAATATACTCAAGACCCACGCGATACACACGACAAACAAGATAGACAAGATAGACAAGATACACATGATAGACAATATGAATAACATATACAAGATAAACAAGATAATAAGATAAACAAGATACAAACCATACACAAGATACACAATATAGACAAGATAAAAGTGATACACAAGTTAAACAAGATAAACACAGCACACAAGATAAACAGGACAGACAATATAAATAACATACACAAGATACCGTGATAATTAATATACACAAGATACATAAGATACACAAGATACACAAGATTTATAAGGAACACAAGATAGAAAGATAATTAAGATATACAAGATAAATAAGATTGATTGATTGATTAATTGATTTAAGAACCGACATCACAGCATTCGGGGCATTCCCATAAGCGCTCCGTCCCCATCCTCAGAAGTCAGCGAAGAGTTCCAACCCCAATAGTACCAGTGGCATAAGAAACACAAGATACACAAGATACCAGGATTGATGAAAATAAAATTTAAAAAGTTTTATGTCCTTTGTAGACCAACCCCAACCCCAGAATGTTTTCCTAGGCAAAGTTTACGTTCAGCAGTTTGTCATTGCTTTCTGAACTAGAAGTTAACGTGCAAACTCAACTGACCTGAGTAGGGAATGTACCCCGTACCCCGACGTTAGCGCACCCGAAGTTAAAAAGAAAGACGACGGAAGACAAAAGAAACAAAGGTACTTGTAGACTCCACGGAGTAAGAGTACCGACTGTTCAAAATTGATACACTTACATGTTATAAGAGACGACACAAAAAACACTTACATGTTATAAGAGACGACACAAAAAACACAACTAAACTAGATCACCTTCTACAAAGGAAGAAGAGGACACATTGTTCATATATAGGGGTCGCCTGGCCATTCCGTTAAGCCACCTACTTTGCGCTTCGGTTCACGAGTGCAATATTGTCGGAGACGCCCGAGGGTTCGTCGCTGGAGCTATGGAGTTCTTGCTTTGTGCGATGGTTTCGGTAGGCCACCCTGCGGAAATAGACCCATCCATATGGGGGGAACCCGATGCAATGAAGTCGATACTCTTGTCTTTGCAATCTTTCTTTTTTAAAGATATTTGTTTATAGGGGCACGCGATTCCCCACAGGTCAGAATCGTTTCATGAGGTCCCACGATTCAGTTTCAAACAAAAAAGTCGGATTGAACCAAATAAAAGTGGATGGTGGAAATTGGGAAGCAGGATAGTGTCACCGTTATAACTAAAAAGTTGTTATTATGGTAGCCGACACGTTGTATTTTATATCAAATTAAAGGGAGTTTGTTAAGGGAAAACTACTGTATTGATATGTTAACTATAACTTAGTTTGGTTTATAAGCCCATGGCAGTTACGGGAAGTTTGAATAACACGATTTATCATCCCATCACAATTAATTAATTAATGTGCAAAACAATACCGTAACAGCAACATTACCTTGCTTCAAAGACAATTGCGTATGGAAGGATAATTGCGCATATCAGGAAATCCACTATCGACATCCGGCGGAAGAACAGAGCGTCCTTCGTGAAGAACACTCTCGATTTAGGGTTTGCGAAGAAGTAGAGAAAGCACACGTTGCCGATAATTCCCAGAACAATGCAGACAGCCATGATTGCGTAGACCGCGCAATGGGCGGTAGTGGTAACAAACGTCATGTAACTAATATAAAACTGTGGACATTGGACATTGCTCATCTGTTACTTATATATATATATGTATATATACACACACATTTTCATTCATTCAATAGTATGTCATTCGCAGAATCTCACTGCTATAACAACCTTCCGGACAACTTCTCGGTCATAATCAAGATGCCCCGTGTCCGATACACCCATCTCGAGATCATCTGCAACATCCTGCATCATCTGCCATATCCTGCACCCATCGGTTCTTTGAATTTCCTCTTCCTCACTTCTCGGGCATATCGTGGTTGTAAGGGTTTCTTGGCAAGTTTTGCAGAAGGTAGTTTGCCATTGACCAAAATGCTCTCACTACCCAATGTGTAAAGTGGAACAGACAGAAGTCTCGACAAACCAACATACTGGTTCCCTGCTACTGAGATGAGTGCTGGAAGCGGCAATGTGAGGTGTGGATGTCATGTGGAGTGATTTTTAGTTTTTTTTTTTTTAAATTATAGTTTTACATCAACATGAAAAACTTCTATCTGATCACAGCGAGTGGTAGTGTGATGTGCTGAATCATGACCTAGTTATATCTGAATGTCTCTCTACAGATGTGAAGTTCCTGTACCGTTCTTGCACATCCCGCGGGCTACTGAGTTTGGAGAGGGAAAGAGAATCTCTGCAACTTCCTCCACAGGAGATGGTACTCTGGAGCCGGGCAGAGATTAGTCTTCACAACAACCTCATTCCGATAGACGCATGTCCTCTATAGGGTTCAGGAAAACTGGATGTCAATGCACCAGACTTGAGTTAAAATATTTATGAGATTCACATCTGCCCAACCAAAACAACCAAGCAATAAAGCAAGCAACCAGCAACCAACCAAACAACAAATCAACCAAACAACCAATCTACAAACGAACCAATCAACCAACCAAACAACTAAGCAATCAAACAAGCAACCAAC
Source organism: Cepaea hortensis (assembly GCA_963921405.1). NCBI lineage: Eukaryota > Metazoa > Mollusca > Gastropoda > Stylommatophora > Helicidae > Cepaea > Cepaea hortensis. The sequence continues at coordinate 87,070,539 of OY992884.1, read as the reverse complement.
CAACAAATTAACCAAACAACCAACCAACTAGTGAACCAATCAACCAACAAACCAATCCAAGCAACCAATCATCCAAGCAAGCAGGCAAGCAAGCAGCCAATCAACTAACCAACATACTAACCAACCACCCACCCACCAAACAAACTAATCAACCAGCTAAGAAATTAACCGATAACTTATCCAACCAGTCAACCAACCAATCAAATAACCAACCAATCCACAAACCAACCAAATTACTAACCAAACAACCAACCAATCATACATCCAGCCAACCAACCAAATAAACAACCAATCAACCAACCAACCAGCCAACAAACCATCCATTCAGGTCAGCTGATAAAATGCAATATATCCGTGTCACTGCCATCTGAAAAGTTGTGACCGATCACCCCAATCAGCAAATTAATTTTTAATAATAATACTCACTTCTCGATCACTGTGCGGCAGAGACTTTACGAAGGGCAAATTCATTATATCTTCGTCATCATTGATGGCCAAACAACCATGAAGGCCTGCTGCGACCACCAGAACACGATGAACGCGATCAGTTGCTGCTAAAGGCATTGTGGCGTTGGAGATTCTAAATCATAAAAAAAAAAATGGCAGTTAACAAATTCATAGGAAGTTACTGATGATGTCAGCGATAATTACTTTGTATCCAACCGCTTCATTAGCCTTCGTATTTATTTCTAACCATAGTAAACTACTTTGTGTCCAACTGCTTCATTAGCCTTCGTACTTATTTCTAACGATCGTAGATTACTTTTTAATTAGAAAGCAGCAAATCAAATGGTTTGGCCATGCAAGTAGGTTACCAGTCAACAGTATACCACAACAAGCAATGATGTACAGACCAGATGGGAATAGAGGAAGAGGCCGACCACGTAAACGTTTGACGGAGGGAATAGCAGGTTCCATGGGAATACCGATATATGAAGCCCATAATCGGGCACTCTGACGATGTTTATATTTCACCTCGACACCGCAATGTACAAGAGGAACATGATGAGATGAAATGTAGACTACTTTGAGCCGGAGTTAGGGCTTGGGGCACTGAGCACAATTCACAAATCCCCAACACACCGACTCAAGGGTTTGACATCAGCAGGAGACAATTTGGAAACAACCCACCTTGCGTTGATTTAAATGAAATGAGCGTTGATTATTTAGACGGCAATGACAAACTGACTTATTGACTGACTGACACCTTGCTGTCTTGACAGACGATAGTTTGTAAAAGGGAGTGGGCAAAACTGGGCTGAATTTAGAGACCATGTGTAACAGAAGATAGTAACTTAGAAGGTCCACCTATTCTGAAAGAAGAAGTCGCTGACGCTATGAAACGTATGAAGAAAGGAAAAACAGCTGGGCCAGATGAAATCACAATAGAAGAATTAGAAGTGTTGGGAGAATTTGGAGTAGATATATTAACCAAAATGTTGAATGATATTTACAGCAGTGGATATTTACCCAGTGATATGCTGAAATCTGTATTTATAGCTATACCAAAAAGACCAGGAGCAATTGATTGTGAAGATTTTCGTACAATTAACCTTATAAACCATATCACTAAGCTTCTACTCAGAATCATAATGAGAAGAACCAAAAAGAAAATAAAAATGGAAATTAGTGAAGAACAGTATGGATTTGTGGAAGGAAAGGGCACAAACAATGCAATTTATACATTACGGACACTAATAGAAAGGTCAATAGAGAAACAGAGAGACATATATTTGTGCTTCATAGATTATACTAAGGCATTTGATAAAGTAAAACATGATGAACTGATTAAAATGTTGGAAGATATCAACATTGATGGAAAAGATTTAAGAATAATAAAGAATGTTTACTGGAACCAAGTAGCAGCAATTAAAATGGGAAATAAAGAGGGTACTTACGAACAGATAAAGCTAGGAGTACGACAATGGTGTGTCTTGTCACCAGATCTTTTCTCCCTGTATAGCGAAGTAATAATGAGAGAGATCAAAGAGATGCCAGGAATACTAGTTGGAGGTTATAATATAAATAATATACGCTATGCAGATGACACAGTATTGGTGGCGGATAATTCAACAGACCTACAACAATTATTAGACGTTGTAGTAACAGAGAGTGCAAGGAAAGGACTCTTCTTGAATATCAAGAAAACAGTAACAATGGTAATATCAAAGAAAATGGTGACACCAAAATGTGACATAGAAATAGAAGGGAAAATCCTTAATTAACCAAGTTGATAATTTTAGATACCTAGGGGCATTTATAACATCAGATGGAAGATGTACAACAGAGATTAGGAGCAGAATAGGGCAGGCAAAAGCCGCATTTCAGAAAATGAAGAGTATCTTATGCAATAAGTCGCTATCACTGAATGTAAGAAAGAGAGTGCTGAAATGCTACGTAGAACCAGTTTTGCTGTATGGCAGTGAATCTTGGAATGTAAATGAACAGATTAAGAAGAAATTAGAAGCAACAGAGATGTGGTTCCTGAGACGAATGTTGCGAATTCCTTGGACTGCCAGAGTAACTAACGACGACTTCCTGAAACAGGCTAATGAAACTAGAACATTATATACAACAATAAGACAGAGACAAACAGCTTTCTTCGGTCATGTGATGAGAAGAGAGGCATTGGAGAACATCGTAACAACTGGAAAGATCGAGGGGAAGAGAGGCAGAGGTAGACCAAGAGAAGTGATGCTGGATGGATTGAGACGGTGGCATGGAGGAATATCAGCAGCAGAGTTGATCCAGAAAACCAAAGACCGAGATCTGTGGAGAGCCATGAACGCCTACGCCAGCCGGCATGGCACTTGATGATGATGATACTGTGTTGTCATTCAGCATGATCACTCTCTCGGCTTGCCTAGTTTACTGCAGAGGAACGGTAACACCAATACGACAGGAACAAGGCAAGCTGCAGAAGCTGCCGGATCAGCAAAGCAATATTCTGACTGTCCGCCTGTCGGAGCTTCCATCGTGAACCAGTTGCCACCCAGGGCTTAGGGCCCGGTCTGCCCTGCCGTGACATTTAGTCTTTAGGTTGCATTTCCTCGACTAGGGTAAGGCTTGTACCCTCCCAATTGCAGGCCTCCGCCCGAAACTGTTGGCGCATTGTGGGGTGTCGGGTTTGGTAAGCGCCGCCCAACATTCGGCGCTAACAGAAAGCAGGCACTACCGTCTACTGTCATACGTTAGCTCAGTCATATCTAAGACAAACTATTGAATGTAATACTTCAGAAAAAGCTAACACAAATGGGGTTGATTGCAACGTAGTGTAATGGACATGCAACTCACTTGTTAGTCTGTTTTGTAGTTGCTATTTGTTGCAAATATGAAAACTACTAAGCGTGTCGTAAAATACAACGAAGGTGTTTGATTGATTGATTGATTGATTGATTGATTTAGGAACCAACATCACAGCATTCGGGACATTCCCATAAGCGCTCCGTCCCCATCCTCAGCAGCCAGCAGGAGGTTGGTGTGAGACTGGTTACCTCAATTCGTAGAAAACTAGCTACACAATCCATCCAATCGTTAACATATATATATATAGAGCTCGGCATGAGTTGATTGAGGGCTTATCCTTCGTTGGAAGATGGAAGACAGAAGAAGAGAAGCGCCAATGGAGACGCCGAAGAAGATACAGCGGATACAAGGCAAACAATACACCTTGCAAGCTATGGATTAGTGGAAAATCAGAAGCATAGCGCATGGTGTACAATGCGACACAACAGCTGTCTCCAGAAAGTCTTTCCTACCAGAAAGGAATAACTACAAGGACAACGAGAAAAAGAGTGCTGATTTAAAAAAAAAAACTCTAAATTGCATCGAAACGCATGAAATTTGCTATATCTTTGCAGCGCCTACCTTATTTATTCAACAAGAGCTATTAATATCACTGATGTTATGGACAAGAGAATCATGTCCCGTTTTGGAAACGGCTGCAGAAACGTCTATAAATGGAAAGCTGTTACTTTGTATGATTTGTTGTCAATGTCGCAAAGCTGCTTCCGCTGTATTGCTTTTTTATTTTTATCAAAAAGTGTGACGCGGCGCTTAGATGTAAAACAAAAAACAAAACAAAAAAAAACATACACGATGAGGTGAGATGAGATGACACGAGATGATGTCGTAATAAGTGTCATCCCTGGGGTGAGGGGAATCAACACCCACATTCTTTTAACCCCATATCATTATTTTGAGGTTCTTCTGGATTTCTGTCCACCACACCCCGTCAGTCTTCGGATCTCTCTCTCTCTCTCTCTCTCTCTCTCTCTCTCTCTCTCTCTCTCTCTCTCTCTCTCTCTCTCTCTCTCTCTTACCACTGGACCATGCCCCCTCTCATTCTTTTCCAAAACATACCCACACAACACTAGCCTCTAACACAAATGACAAATTAATTTAATAAAGAAAAGTGTCAGATGTGTGCAAAGTGTATGTGAAGAATGCCTGTCGTATAATCTAGTGTGTATGTAGAGTCAGACCGAATAGATCAGGAGCAAAGTCTGTTTCATCACTGTACTGACCACACAACAGCACCATATATCAATGACAGAAGACCTCACCCAAATGAGGTGTCTCTCCGGCCAAATGTCGACTTCCTCCAACAGCTCTTGGATAGTCCGGATACCTGGTCACCAATAGTGGATATAGTCCAATACTGACCATGAATCTGACACACACAATGTAACTAACAGGTCACTAAAAGTTCTGTGATCTGATAACACTTGTACCGTACAATAATGTTTACTGTCACTTTTAAACTAAATGTTAGTAGTTAAAGTCATAGGAATTCACACATTAGAAACTCAATGTTAATTGGTAATGTTTCACAAGAATTTCCCATTTAGAAAACACAAATGTTAATTTTCAAGTTTTATATATACTACTATTGTTCCTGTTACTGGTGGTATGGTAAGTATATGCACTTTACTATAATAAGAACCACCACCGAGGAATCACTCTGAAATGATCATCAGTTCCTGCTCAGCAGAGGTCAGGTTCTTGCAGACCCTCTGTGTTATGGGCCCAGTGCAAAAGCCGCTGAGTAAAAAACCGCCTTCAATAATCGAGCCATACTTTTCTGCTACTTCTTGGTAAATCTAGTGGAACCTGTTGAAGAGAGAACACACCTGGTGAGAGCAACCTGATTCCGACCTTTATTAGGTGAGTGTAGGCCAACGGCCGCACTCAAATATATAACAGAGAACCAAACTCTGTCATAATGCAGAGGAGCTCATCACTTCGGTCTGAGTCATGGTAAGACAAGGAAAGACTAAAGGAAAAGGGCAGAAACCCAATAGATACCCTACTTGAAGATCCTACCATTTGACATTTTCTTTATCCCCCCAACCATCCTCAATCTCCCTAAATATCATCCCACTACATTGCCCTTAACTCACTGAGTTAATTGATATCTTACACCAGCTAGTTTAAGCTACGCGATAGGCTACTGGTGCCGACACTCTTCTAATGCGTTCTATCAACGCACATTACTACACTCGATTCCTACGAATAATCTAATGTAGGTCTATTTAAATTAAATACCATATAGTTATTCCGGTTTGAAATTGAGACTATGAAATCACACACTGGATGAATGTCCGCCGATATAAATCAACAATAGACACTGTAGTCTCTCTCCAGAATCAAACTAGGAATATCACACACGTCCGTCTTGCTTCACAACATTTGGTCGACTCCCCCAAAGGTGTTTATCCCAACTGTTTTAATACTGGGTCTAAATGACGTCACAAGTCTGTCTAGACGGTATGCGTCTAGAAGCTATTTTTCTCTCTCCGTTTCCGACTGGATGTAAATAACTAGTCGTCTAATCCGCTTTCATCTGGGGATTTGTCCCGGTACTTCAAAAAGTCTGGCCGTTTTTGTGATCCGGAGACATGTTTTTCCCACAACACAAGATCATGCCGACTTACATCCAGACAGAGTGTCTCCAACTTCAAAGGATGGCTGCCGCCCGTAGACCAACGGCGCGGCAGTCTTTCCTCGATCGACAACACATCAAAGAATGACGGCTGCTGGTAGACGCATTGGCGCGACAGTATGTCATCGATCGACAACTCCAAGAATTCGTGACAGATGAGAAGAGATGACATGAGAAGAGATGAACAACAACAACAACAAAACTTTATTTTGAAAGGGTTAAGAATTGGGCACGCAGGCCCGTCTAACATTCTGTCCTTTTATCACTCTCTTTCATACATTATACCATTCACACATCATTCAAGGCTAACTGAAAACAGCAACAATATAAAATATATGCATTATAAAGGCATGCGGAAAAATTAAAAATAAATACTACACGACTCAGTAATAGTAATAACTGGTACGGCATTTATTAACTACGTGGAATATACTGGCCTACTAAAAGGGGACTGGCTGTTATACTAGGGTTTTATTATATTATTACTTCTATTATTAAGGGGGAAGGTAATCCGTACTGAGATAGTGTTCAAATAATTTGCGATTATATGTATAGGGATTGATGATGTCTTTTATTTCATGTGGAAGATTGTTCCACAGCTGAGCTGCAGAGTACGTTAAGCTTGTTTTGTATAAGTCTATCCTAGGCTTCGGAAGGTGTAATAAATTTAATCGTTTACTGTGTCTAGCATTATATTCAAACAATGGCCAAAGGTAGTTTGGGGCATTCCGATGTAGGATTTTGTGAATTAGTTTGGCCTTATTGAAAAGCAGACGTTTGCGGAGTGGTAGCAACTGAAAGCGTTTATGCAGGCTATGATTTTCAGTTAAATGTTTGCTATAAATTAATCTCATGGCCCGTTTCTGGGGTGAGTAAAGTTGCTTGGTGCTTGAATTGGAACAACCGTCCCAGATTGTAGAGCAGTAGTCAAAATGTGTCTGTATGTGTGACGTATAGAATATTTTCCTTGTGTCCTCATCAAGGAAATTTTTAATTTTGGCGAGTTGGTAGACTTTTTTCGCTGTTTGTTTAGTGAGCGCTTGAACGTGAGGATTAAAGGTTAGGTTTCTATCAATGATGAGGCCTAATGTTTTGTGCTCAGTTACACTTTCTACTGGCATGTTATCGATGTGAAGTTGAAGTGATCTGTGTGAATTTAGAGTCTGAAGTCTTTGTCTTGTTGTTAATAACATAGATTTTGTTTTAGTGATGTTAATTTGCATACGGTTCGCATAGCTCCACCTAACTACATTATTTAATTCTTGTTGCAAAGACGACTCCAGCAAATTACTGCTTTCAGCGTTTGTATACACTGTACAGTCGTCTGCAAATAGATCGCAGGACGACGAAAGATGCAAAGGTAGATCATTAATATATATGGCGAATAATAGAGGGCCAAGAATAGAGCCTTGCGGTACTCCAGTATTGAAGGTAGTGGTTTGGGACAGAGATTTATTGTATGATACTACTTTCTTTCTGTTTGACAGAAAAGATGTTATTAGCGTCACAACATTAGGGCCAATTTTCATTGTCTCTAGTTTTTTAATTAAAATGGCATGGTCTATCATATCAAATGCTTTTCTGAAATCGATAAACACAGCTCCACATAGATTGTTGTTATTTATATTATGGTGCCAATTTTCTATCATGTTTGTTAGGGCCGTATGGCAAGAATATTTTGGTCGAAATCCTGATTGACTGTCAACTATAAGCTTGTTGCGATCTAAATACTGTAATGTTACCTTATGGATGTGTTTTTCTAGTGGTTTAGATAGTGATGATAGTAAAGAAATGGGTCTATAATTGTTCGGGAGACCATTGTCCAATGAACCAGATTGAAGGAGAGGATACACTTTAGCGATTTTGAGAGCTGATGGAAAGTGACCTTTGGTGAAACACTGATTATATACATAGGTTAGTGATACACAGATCACTGGCGCAGCACAGCGGAGAATCCGACTGCTGATTCCATCTAACCCAGATGAGTTTGTGCTTTTTAGTTTACTGAGGTAAATGAGTACTTCAGTGACTGTCATTAGCGGTATGTCAGAAAGGATATCTCGGGGGCATCTAGTCTGGCAAAACGATGACAGTAAAGATAAGTTGCAAGGAGAATTTGGTATTGTAGCCTTCAACTGATCTATGTCATTCTGAAAAAAGTTACTGAATTGGTCGCATGAAATAGGATTTGATGGTAATGAATTTGAGTAGTTATGCTTGTTTGTCAAGGTGTTAATTGCCTTCCATATGTCCTTACTATTTGTTTTATCCATGACTAAGTTCTTAAAGTAATTTTTCTTTTCTTTTCGTATGGTATATTGAACTTTGTTTCTAAGAGTACGGTATGTGCTGAGATCCCGCTTATTATGTGCCTTATCTATGTCTCTCATAATTTCAAGAATTTCCTGGGTGATCCAAGGTGGTTTGACGTGATGTTTTACTCGAACTTCCTTGATTGGCACATGTCTATCAAATACATCAATAAAGATCTTCATCCAGGATTCCAGAGCATCATCCGGGTCTGGAAGTTGATAAACATTGTTTAGAGGTGAACTGAGCAAGTCCTGTAAAAATGCGTTTTGGTTGAAATTTTTGTAGCTTCTATATTTTACAGTTATGTGTTTATGTTTAGGAGTGTTAATTCCTTTTTTTAGACCATGTGCAGCATATTGGGTAGTGATCGCTCATTGCACAATTGGGCACGGTGCATTCTATGATGTTGTCCGAGCAAGTTACATAAATGTGATCTATAAGTGTTGAAGATGAGTTTGTTACTCTAGTATCTTGTTTTACTATTTGTTGGAAGTTGTATGATGCAATTATATTTCCCCAGATTATATGGGATTTGTTGGTGTCAATGTTAAAGTCTCCGAGTAGTATAATTTCCTTCCCGGAAGCGAAAACCACATCCATCATGGTAGTGAAGTTTTCGTACCAAACGTATCCAGCCCTGGAATTTCGATAGAGGTAGCCAATTATCAGGGGTGTGATGTTTCGAAGTTTTAACTCCAACCAAATACATTCTATTTCGCAAGTTTCAAAGTCTAGCCTTCGGTGAACATTTAGTAGATTAGAAACATAGGCTACTATGCCTGTTTCTTGTTTCCTACAGGGATCTCTTCTAAACACTTTGTACCCTTTAATAGAGATGTCCTCATCTAAAATGTTTTCATTTAGTCTACTTTCACTAAGGCCGAATACATGAAAATTTTGATTAAGAATAGAAGATAACTCTGGCAGCTTGTTGAATAAGTTACATATGTTTAAATGTCCAAAACGTATTCCTGATTTATTGAGCCAATGTTGCCACTTCTCAGACATTTCACCCAAGAAGTAAGTGTAAATTAGTCAAAATTAGGTAAAAATACAAGATCATAAAAATACACAATTACATTAATTTGCAAAATACCAGTAATAGAAATCGATATGTAAATGACAATATTATAACGATATAACTAATGAGACCAACAAGTATAGTGCAAATACAGAACAAAAAGAATTAAAGCGTATAAAATTCAGATGACATAACATGAGATGACATGAGATGACACGAGATAAGATTTAGATGACATGACATGAGATGGGATGGGATAAGATGAGATGAGATGAGATGAGATGAACTCTAAACATGATTCAGTACCGTTTGTGAGGCTGGGTCGGACACAGAGCCGTACTACGAAGGTTATATGTCCCTTGCAGTTGACTTCCTAGCCAACTCTACGTTCAGTCGTGTGCCAATGCTTTGTGAACGAGAAGTCAACGTTTAAGTCCCACTTAGTTGAATTGAGTTGAGCTAAGAACCGACATCACTGCACTTAGGACATTCCCATACGCGCTAGGTCTCCTCGTTCAACAGCCAGCGAAATACTAATAGTTCACAATACTAATAGCTCCCACCACTATCTGATTGAAAGTTACCCTGGTATTTCCTCTCAGTTTTGAGTTTCTACCAGAACCCCTGCCAATCCCTCGCAATCTCATCCTTTCCACATACGGGTTCTCAGTCTGTACCTTCACCTTCTCCACCTGGTCCCACAGGTGCACGACCACCTTTCCCTTGTCCACGGGTAATATACCACCAACAGGTACATTCCTTGCCAGCCTATCAGCCTGTTCATTGCCCCGCTCTCCCGCATGGTCAGGGCAAAAAATCCATACAATTCTCATAATCTGCGACCTCTGAAGCGAGGTGAGCTATATAAACATACCTTTCTCCACCTTTCTAAGCATACTCCTTGAGTCCGTGATGAAGACAATGTGTGTTGCAGTGGTTAAGTCCAACTTAATGCCGGTGTAGGCGTTGAACCGCTAACTCGACAACGCATCAGAGGTTTAAGAGCGTGCGCACTTATACTTTCGAATATTTCAAAGAATGACATCCAATCCTTAGCTGGCGATAGAACCTGGTCCATTGTTTTGGTAGGCCGGCGTTCAAACAGCTCTGGCACCGCTTAGAAGATGAAAGAAAATAAGGCCAGCTCAATGAAACTATGGACGTGTACATCCGACAGACTGCAAATACCAATCATGAGAACATTTACTAATCATCATCACGTACTATGACGATAAGCGTGGGAGGTCGTGTTTTTCCATCTCACTCGATCACCACTGTCGTGGATCATCTCTATTTTCTTATCGTGATACACCATATGGTCAAGTCATCTAGATATTTACGTCTCTGCCTTCCCAGTGTTCTTTTACCCTCAATCTTTCCAGTTGACACCAAGTTCTCTAGTTCATTCCTTTTCATTACGTGCCCCGAACAAAATTTAATCAGTTTACGGTTTTCATTTGTTTCTGTTCCTCATTTTTTGTTTGTTTGTCTGTCTATGGTATTATGTCCATCCTGCTTCAGAAACCACATTTCCACAGACATTAGATGTATTTCAGCTTGTCTGCGCATTGTCCACATTTCACATCCATACTAAAGTACAATTACTAATAGTTTGTTGGAAAATACAAAGCCATTAGCACTCTGAAGGCGAGAATTCGCAAGTCAAAATGGAAGCTAATAGAAAACACTGACAGATGACATTAATAAATCCTGACATAGCGGAGGGAAGAGATTTAATTATTTATTGTTATTGCGAAACTTGGTATGTATGTCTCATATTGCGGATTGTTTGTCTCTGTTGCTGCTGTCATTGTTGTTTTTACTCCACTGTCTTTTCAACCTTCTCCTCCCACCATTCCTTCTCCTTCTCTTCGTTGTTGTTGTTGTTATTGTTGTTGTTGTTGTTGTTGTTGTTGATGTTCTTCTTCTTCTTCTTCTTCTTCTTCTTCTTCTTCTTCTTCTTCTTCTTCTTCTTCTTCTTCTTCTTCTTCTTCTTCTTCTTCTTCTTCTTCTTCTTCTTCTTCTTCTTCTTCTTCTTCTTCTTCTTCTTCTTCTCATCTTCCTCTACCAAAAACCACCATCACCACCTACGTCTTCCTCCTCCTTCTCATCTTCTTCTCATACCCATCTTCTTATTTATTCGTCGTTTCTTTTCTTCCACCTCTGCAGCATCTGTTTAATTCTTTTTTATCGATACTACACCATCCTCATCCCACTACTTTCTTAGCAACATTCTCTCTCTCTCTCTCTCTCTCTCTCTCTCTCTCTCTCTCTCTCTCTCTCTCTCTCTCTCTCCTTCTCGCTCTTTCTCTCTCTCTCTCTCTCTCTCTCTCTCTCTCTCTCTCTCTCTCTCTGTCTGTATCTATCTTTCAATTCATCCTTCCATCCATCCACACATACGCCCGTCCATCCGTACTACTATTACTACTCCAGACGCTGCCCAACAGAAATATTTTTGGCCTGTATACACCTGCATCTATAGCTTGTTGAAGCGTTCTGATCAAAATCTGGCCAACCCACAGTATACCCTGGCCAGATTTGTTGTAATCCTCTAGACCAGTGTTTCCCAACCTTTTTTGGGCTATGCCCCACCTAAGCCTTTCTAAAATTCTTATGCCCCCCCCCCCGCTTCGCCCGCGCCACCCGCTACGGCCCCAGCTTCGCACCCCCCCCCCCCGCCCCCCGCTCCGCCCCGGCCCCCCCCCCCCAATATATACATTATTTTTAATATTCAAAAATTGAAATGTTCACTAAAGAAACTTGATTGATAGGTTTTAGGAAAAAATCACTAGGAAATTATTGAGCTCTCTTACGGTAAGTAAATCTTTAAAACATATAATGGAGAACTGAAATTCAAGTACAAAATAATTTTAATGAAAGATTTTTCTATATTATTTTAATTATTAGTAATTATTTATTATTTAAATTTAGTGAGATCCTTGCGCTTGATGCTTGCTGCAAAGAGATCTTATGTCAGGTTCCAATTTAGTTAACTTCAGTCTCAAGTCTCCCCGTTTTGTTATATCCAGCCGATTTCTTCCATTTTCGAATTGCCCCCCTTAACAATCGAATTGCCCCCCTGTGGGGCGTGGGCCCCACGTTGGGAAACACTGCTCTAGACACTACCAAAAGATACATACTTCTTTATTACTTGAAAATAAAATGTCGAAACATGTATACAATAAATGACACTATATATGCCCAGATTGACAGTCGACATAACAATTAACAAATCGATACTTTCTGCTTTTCAAATAATGAGAGAAAAATAAACACTAAAAGCGTTTGAGAAAAGACTTGAAACGAAAAGTGCTCAGGAACTACATCCCGATGTCAGAAAGTCAAAGCAAACCGCCACAAATATATTTGACTTTCATTATGTTTTGTCTGTCAGCGGAGGCCTCTGGGAGACACCATGGGTTAAAATGGCAGTGTGTTAAATGCAGTCAAACAAGAGAAGGGGAGGGGGGAATCCCTGCCGTCGGAAGGGGGAATTAGCGGCAAAGGAAATATCGTGTTGCTATGGCGAACCACGCCAGGCAGCAATGTTCTTTGGAGAACAGCTCTCGGCGGATACCGCGAGATCAAGAGAGGACTCAAAAGCTAATAAGCAGATGACAGGCCCAGTTGTTCGTTTTATTCCTCCACTCGGTCCATCCAGAGCATAACAGGAATTGAAGAGCTGGACGAGTAGTGACAATCATTGACAGAGTGCGTTAGTACTTGACGAATTATTTTTAATATTGTCTTTAAGCATTCTAATATATATATATATATATATATATATATATATATATATATATATATATATATATATATATATATATATATATATATATAATACAATGTCTGTCTGTCTGTCTGTCTGTCAGTCTGTCTGTCTGTCTGTCTGTCTGTCTGTCAGTCTGTCTGTCTGTGTGTCTGTCTGTTATTTATGCGTTTGCGAACGGTCCATCCGATTGAGATGAAATTTTCTAGACGTCTTCTTCTTATTCCGATGCTGCCAACTGTCATAGTTTGTTAGTGTACAAACAGTTATTTACTTAATATTATTTAATATTTTAATTTACATTATAATTTATATATAGCGAGGGGACATAACTTTTAATAGCATTGCTTTATATGTAAAATTGTTACATATTTCTCAAATAGGTGGAACGTTTCGCCACAGTTATCTACAGGCATATGCGTTATAATCCTCCTCCTCCTCCTCCCCTCCTCCCCTCCATCCCTCCTCCCCTCCTCCTCCCCTCTCCTCTTCCTCCCCTCTCCTCTTCCTCCCCCCTCCTCCCCTCCCCCTCCCCTCCTCCCCCTCCCCTCCTCCTCCTCCCCTCCTCCTCCCTCCTCCTCCGCCTCCTCCTCCTCTCCCTCCTCCTCCTCTTCCTCCCCCTCCTCCTCCCCTCCTACTCCCCCTCAACCTCCTCTTCTCCTCCTCCCCTCCTCCTCCCTCTCCTCCTCCTCCCCCTCCTCCTCCCCCTCCCCCTCCTCCTCCCCCTCCTCCTCCCCCTCCTCCTCCCCCTCCTCCTCCTTCTTTTTCTTCTGCTGCTGCCGCCGCTCCATTTACCCAAGTTAATTGTTGGGGGAAGATGTAAAGATCTTTCAAGTGCTCTTTCTAATGGGAACGGGAACGGGAGCAGGGGCCGAATATGAATTACATGAGATGCTCCGCCAGGGTCTGGGCGAAGCCGGGCCGGGACAGCTAGTCGTAATATATAGTCATAAGTGCACAGTGTTCGAATGTTTGTATTTATATGCTTCCTGCCCATCTACTTACTTACTTTCTTAACTGCCTACCCATCTGTCAACAGAACTATCGACATACTTGCCTGCCTGCCTACTAATCAAATGACTAATTGTATCTACCTGCACAATTAGTGTTATTGTTTTAACAACTACGTACCTACTCACATCCCCACCAATAAACGTATCTACCTATGACTTGCCTGCCTTCTTGCTAACATGCTTAACTATCCACCCACTTATCTACCCACCTACCTACCTACCTACCCACCCACCCACCCACCCACCCACCTACCTACCTACCTACCAGTATAACCTATATAATCTATCTACCTACTTTTATGCCTACGTACTGTTTTTATTTTTTAAATAAGACGTACATATTTATCCACTTATCTTTTTATCATAATTGAAATTCACAAGGCATACATTGCGAATGTACCTACCTTTCTAAATTTCTGCCTACCTAGCTACCTAGCTTCCTACCTACCTACCCAATACCCACCTACCCACCCACTTACCTACCTACTTATCTACCTACCTACCCACCTACCTACTTACCTACTTACCTACCTACCTACCTAACTGCCTGCCTGTCTGTCTGTCTGCCTACCTACCTACATACCTACCTACATATGTACCTAAATAATTGTCTAGCTGCTTACCTAGCTAGTTAGCTACCTACCTATTTACATGTCTACCTACCCACTTGTTTATCAACCTACCGACAGACCGACCTACTTACCTACCAACCAAACTACTTGCCTTTTTTGCTTATACACCTACCGACGTAACCACCCAGCTGTCTTGCCACCTAGATACCTACCAAATTACCTACATAACCTACCTACCTACTGCATACCTATCTACTCCCATGATTACCTATCTGTTTACTTGCACAAGAACCACTATGATGACTGTTAACTCTGTGTTGTCAATATTAAGAAAAAGGAAAAAATAACCAAAAATTGAAATATCCAGATTTTGATTCTGCTAGGCAACCTTTTCCACACGGAAATGACATACCAATTCCATCTTTCAGTCAGATTTCGGAATCACTGCTAGAAGATTAAGCAGAAGTGGCATGGGAATGACAAGTGACAGTGATCGTGATTTCGAAGATGATTTTCCAGCTAATCAACCAGCGTGAACTGAATGATCTAAGCCGAGATCTATATCTATCCAAGGAATCTTAGAACTTTGGGCTTGAAATAAAAAAAATTTAACTGACTGCTGAGACAAAGGTTACATTCTATCGCAGCAGAGAGCAAGATTTTCTTCCATTCTTTTGTAAAGAAAACAATCTTGTGTTTTGTACTAATGTAGGAGGTCTTGTAAACAAAATGAGTGTAAGTTATACACCAGACGAGTGGCGATTTTTCATTGACAGCTCTAAAAATATTTGATGGGTGTCTTTTACACAATGGTAACAAATATGGCTCAATTCCAATTGTTCATTGTACTACAATGAAGAAGGAGTATTCTACAATAAGCACGGTTCTGGAAAAATTGAAGGTTAATTGGATGGTTTGTTTAGATATTAAAATGATGAACTTCTTGCTTGGACAGCAAAGGAGATTCACCAAATATCCATGCTTCATATGTTTGTGGGATAGCAGGGAAAAGGATACGCACTGGACACAGAAATAGTGGCCGTTGAGGGATGAATTTAAAGTCGGATAAGAAAACATTGTCAATAAGCCTCTCATTGATCCATAAAGAGTTTTACTGCTACCATTACATTTAAAGCTTGGATTAATGAATCAATTTTAACAAAGATGGTACCTGTTTTAATTATTTATGTAGGCAGTTTTCGGAATTGAGCAATTTCGGAATTTTTGAAAGACCTCAAATTAGAAAGGTAATAAATGATCCAAATTTTATTTTCCATGAACATAACAGAGTCCACAGAATGTTTATCATTTGTTTCAGTTTAGTTTAGTTTAGTCGATGGATCAACCTCACGGCACACGGGTGCAGCCCATAAGTGCTCCGTTCTCCTCCCAACTCAAACCTGAGTCTGGAGAAACTCAGCTCAGTGCCCGAACTCCGTAGCACCGGCGAGGATCCTGAAATACTTTGGGTAGATTTTTAACTCGAAATTTTGCCCAGGCAGCGCCGTTAGGCTACTCTTTTTCGAATTCCAACTGCCAAGGGGTGTTTTACATGCGCAACAATACACACGGGCGTCCGATCTCACTACCCAGAGACCAGGGGAAATTTATTACTAGAAGACCACGAGAAAAAATCCCGGCATCACCGGGGCTTGAACCAGGGTCCTCCAGCACTCGAGGCGGACACCATACGTCGACTTTCAGTTGTGTAAAACTTTCTAGGTAACTTTAAAGCAGACAGTTATTGTGAATTAGTTGAAAACATGCTGTCGATTATTTGTAAGCTTGGCTGCAACACGAGCGTACATTTTGCACTACCTCCATAATCATTACAGTTCTTTCCCGAGAGTCTTGGCGACTTTAATGAGGAGCAAGGTGAAAGATTTAACCAGGATATATGAACAATAGAAGACAGATACCAGTGACTTTGTTATACCCACATGATGGCAGATTACTATTGGGTCCTTAAGGATGACTTTCCGCGCATATCATATTCCAGGAAGTCCTCAAAAGGAATCGTTTTGTGCGTTGACTACAGATAAAAATATGCTAATGATAAATTGTTAATACATGTTTGGTGTTTTATATGAAGGCAATACCTGCACAGTGAATACATATAATATGAATGCAGATTACAGTCAAACTGCCACTGATGGCACCCAACTCTAGGCTTGCACATGACAATCACCCTACTAAGAATGTCATTCTTAGTTATCTCAAAAACTAGAGCCGATAGGGGAAAAAAAATCTGATTACATTATGGAATCAGCAACACAAAATCACCCAAGAACAGCTAAATAATTTAAGGCACAAAAATGTGTGTAGACCAGTGATATCACATATAATAGAATATAATAATATCAAGATGTCAGGTCGTATATTTGGCTCAAAATTTCAGTTCATATATTTACCTCAAGATGTCAGGTCATATATTTGATTCAAGGTCTCAGGTCACACATTTGGCTCAAAATCTCAGGTCATATATTTGATTCAAGATCTCAGGTCATATATTTGGCTCAAGATCTCAGGTTATAAATTGTGCTCAAGATCTCAGGTCATATATTTGCCTCTAAATGTCAGGTCATATGTTTGGCTCAAGATTTCACGCCATACATTTGTCTCGAGAAAGACAACACATTATCTTAGGCTTAACGACAAAAGTTTACCACAAACCGACGGAAATGTGAAGACAGACAGAACAAAAAGATATAAGAAAGACAACCAGACAGATACGTAGTTATACTGATGACAGACAGACAGGCAGGCAGGCAGGCAGGTGTTTGTTGACTATTTTGGGTTTAGAAGTTCCAACTGGAGCACTACATGAACTGTTCACGAAACGAAGGGATTATCCTGTGAGCAGCATTCAAGTTAGGCCCCACGGTGTTTGGTGTGTGGCTGAGACACGCTATTGTCGCTCGATGTTCACAATGTGTGGATTCTATCTTACCCAGAGGGCACGCTTTAAAGACACTCTGAAAATCTCACTGAATGCTTTTGGAATTCACCATGAAACCTGGGAGACTGCAGCCAGAGACCGAAATTCGTGGCGTGCATCATTACGCGGGGTGCAGTCACTTATAAGGCAATCATACCGGAATGCGATCGGCGTTGCCAGTAGTGGGTTGTGCTCAATATTTAAACTTATAAGGCAACCAGGACTGCAAGAGCTGTGAAGAAAAGACAGAACAGAAAAACCACTGCAGAAAATCCTCCTCCAGAAACGTCAAGCATTCTTTGTCCACTTTGTTAAAGAACATTTCGAGCCAAAATAGGCCTCATCAGCCATCTTAGAACTCACTGCTCCATACTTTCAACCCCACTGGATGAAATGAATGGTCATCATCATTCTTGATGGACAAACAACAACAACAACAACAACCCAGTACTGGACACTTCGTCGTGGACTACAATTTGAAACTTGTGTGTATGGAATATATGAGTATTGCTTTAATGGCTTAGACAACAAGTGACGATACTGACAATTGTGTGTTGGGATATGTGAGTGTTGCGTTAATGGCTTAGACAACAGCTGACGATACTGAAAATTGTGTGTTGGGATATGTGAGTGTTGTGTTACCGGCTTAGACAACAGCTGACGATACTGAAAATTGTGTATTGGGATATGTGAGTGTTGTGTTACCGGCTTAGACAACAGCTGACGATACTGAAAATTGTGTGTTGGGATATGTGAGTGTTGTGTTACCGGCTTAGACAACAGCTGACGATACTGAAAATTGTGTGTTGGGATATGTGAATGATGTGTTACCGGCGTAGAAACAGCTGAAGATACTGAATATTGTGTGTTGGGATATGTGAATGATGTGTTACCGGCTTAGACAACAGCTGACGATACTGAATATTGTGTGTTGGGATATGTGAATGATGTGTTACCGGCTTAGAAACAGCTGAAGATACTGAATATTGTGAGTTGGGATATGTGAATGATGTGTTACCGGCTTAGAAACAGCTGAAGATACTGAATATTGTGAGTTGGGATATGTGAATGATGTGTTACCGGCTTAGAAACAGCTGAAGATACTGAATATTGTGTGTTGGGATATGTGAATGTTGTGTTACCGGCTTAGAAACAGCTGAAGATACTGAATATTGTGAGTTGGGATATGTGAATGATGTGTTACCGGCGTAGACAACAGCTGACGATACTGAAAATTGTGTGTTGGGATATGTGAATGTTGTGTTACCGGCGTAGAAACAGCTGAAGATACTGAATGTAAGTATATCTGTGTTTGTTCTGTTCTGTTTATCGTCAATGTACATTGGACTTGCCATCAAGAGCTCCAATGAGATGGGCTGGCTTAGGGTTAGAATAAATCCAGAACATTCTGTCATGAGCAAGAACTATATCACTGGGGACAGAAAGAAGCAGAGACTCATAAGTAAGTTTCACATTATCACCATCAAGTGCCCTGCAAGTAGCGTAGGCATTCATGACTCTCCACATACTTGTCTTTGATTTTCTGGATCAACTATACTGAAGGTAATCCTCAATGCCATCGTCTCAGTTCATCCAGCATCATTTCTCTCGGTCTGCCTCTCTACCCCTCTATCTTTCCAGTTGTTACGATGTTCTCTGATGCCTTTCTTCTCTTCACATGACCAAAGAAAGCTATTTGGCTCTTTCTTATTGTTGTACGTAATGTTCTAGTTCCATTAACCTCTTTCGGGCAATTGTCGTTAGTTACCCTGACAGTCCAAGGAATTCGCAACATTCATCCCAGGAACCACATCTCTGTTGCTTCCAAGTTCTTCCTAATTTCTTCATCTAATAGATTCCAAGATTCATTGCCATACAGCAAAACAGGTTCTATATAGCACTTCAGAACTCTCCTTCTTACATTTAATGATAGTGACTTATTGCATAAGATACTCTTCATTTTATGGAATACAACATTTTCTTGCTCTATTCTGTATTTTTTTTTTAAATCTCTGTTTCACACACCTTATGGTAGATTGAGCATATCATGCTAGACCCATATTGTTATAGATTAGTCCGTACTCCGTGGTTACTGTTGCCATTATCTCATTGGCTGTCTTTACTTCCAAAGACATTTCTTTTACCCGTTTTAAGTTGGATATTCAACTTTTAAATTGCCTAGTGTGCCTCCTTTCCCCGCTTCTGTCTTTACATCTATGAGTGCCTATCGATACCCGTAGGTATGTTTTTTTCTTATGTCCAACAGAACTCTTTCGACACTCATAACCCACATATATAAATACTGTGATAGCCATGGCATGAGAAAAAAAAAATACTGACATTCCACATGATCCGGAGATCGAATAAATCACATGATCCGGAGATCGAATAAATCATCGTGTGTCTTGCCGATAAGCATGGGCTGCCACGTTTCACATCTCACACGATAACCAGAGTCGTGGATTGTTCCGGTCAAGGCTGCTCCTATGTAGAGGCAATTTACGCCGTTTATCTGATTCTATATTGAATTAATATGACTGTCTTGGCATTTGTAAAGAAGTTTTCAATTGCTTTCCTTCCATACTAGCCGTAGCCATCTTCTCCAAAAAGAAATCCTCTGCTTACCGTCGTGAAATTGGAGACCATAACCTACAACTACCGGTCTGCTACTCTTCAGTTTCCCCATCACATGCACCAATGGCTTCACGCGACCCTGATCTGGGGGTTAAACGGGTTCTTAAAGATTATCACCAGCCCTCATCACATCAGTGGCTAGCTGGGAAACAATACATCAGTACATCGGATGAAGCATGGACAGGGCTGATATAATCAACTCATTGCGGTCTCTGTTGGCGGATGCTGACGAGACTTCAATGCTAGTTTGATTACAGCTAATGGAGGTGAGGCCTGGTCAAGCACACCGGTGTCGCCTTCAGTTGAAAGAGAAAAGATACCATAACCTTTTGGAAACAGTGAGCAGAAATAGTAAGAGATTTCTACTGCACCTGGCGACTGAGAGCGTTTTGGAATGCCCAATGTACAGTGACGTCATTGGACAAAACTTGGCATATCAAAGCATAGCATAATGCATAGCATATCATAGCATGACATGTCATGACATCCAATGGCGTTGAAAATCGGGTTTATGGGGAAAATGCAAAGAATACCACGACACGATAGGAATAAAAACGAATTAGAAAAACAAGAAACAAGTGAAAACAGGAAATTGATTCGAGAAATGTGATCTGGGCAGTCAAGATTGTTTGGACACGTTATGAGGAAAAATAAATGTAACGATTTATTGACAACTGGCAAACTTGATGGGAACAAGACCAAGGGGACGACAAAGAAATACATACCTGGATTGCTTAGCCAGTTGCCTTACTCGAGATTTGAGCACAGATGTGACCCAAGGCTAGTCATCAAGTGAGATGGCGAACCATGGCCGCCCACATCAAATAACGTGGCGCATGCTGATAATGAATTTATTTATATTAAAGTACCTTTGTTCATTCATCATTTAGAGACAGAAAGTTCGAATCTTTGCATCCCTATAGCGCTCAATGGTGTATTATTATAGTCTATCCTTCTATCTCTATTTCTGCCATATACTCCTGTAAGTGTCGATCAACATCAGTTGATTTATTTCTCATTTTTCAACACCGCACTATTCACTATCATCACTGCTCGTAATGAACCCCAAACTTCTACAGAATTGTCATACTCATCACCTACCCATAGCCCGAGCAAATTTTTCACTTCCCTCCTCCTCTTCTTCCACCACTTCTACACCTCATGAACTGCCAGCCCTCTAAGTGGGGCTCGGAGAGCGGGCTAACAAAAGAAATGCCACATTGTCTGCCGTCGATGTTGCTCGTTTGGGCACTCTCAACCACTTGTAAGCCTCGGGTCGTTCTTTCTTGCGTTAAGCTGTGTCTCGATTTTCTTGTCGTTATCCGCTCGTCTGAGTTGGTCTTTTACTACAGAAGTAAAAATTTCTCGTGCCTACAGTTTATGGTGTCAACAAATTTGTGCTTCTGTCAATTCTTATTCTACCATTCCTTGTGTTTAACACGAAACCTCCATTGTTCTGTCATTCATCTAAAGCCTTGTCTTCAGGTTCTACGCAATTATCATATTTTATCGCATGGTCGTCGTCATTAACAAATTCATTATCGCATACATCGTCTTCAACATCTCCACAACCTCTAGCATCAACGGCATTATCGAAATCATTACCACCATTATCATTATCATCATTTTCATGATCGTCATTATAATCACTTCTACCATTGTTATTGTTATTATCATCTCCATTTCTCATTATCATCTTATGTCTCTTCCTCCTCCTCCTCCTCCTCCTCTTCTTCTTCTTTTCTCTTCCTCGGGGACTGTCAGCTTATATATGTGTGGTTGAGTCTATAAGTTTGTGTATGTTGGTGTAATTGATTATGTAACGCAGTGTGTGTGTGTGTGTGTGTGTGTGTGTGTGTGTGTGTGTGTGTGTGCGTGCGCACGCATGTGTGTGACCTCATGCCATTTTACACCTGATGTTGCATAAATGAAGCCTGTTGAATCCAAATATCACATTTATGTGTCTGTAGGAGCTCTAGTTTGAGATACAGGAATTTGTGCATTTAATTAATATTATTACAGTAATTTCTGTATGTCATCATCATCATGCGCCATGCCGATAGCGTGGGCGGTCATGTTTCTCCATCCCCCACTATCACCATAGTTGTGGATCAGCTCCGTGTTCTTGTCTCGACCATGCTACGTGGTCAAGCCATCCAGGTGTTCACTTCTCTGCCTTCCCCTTGTTCTTTCCTTCTCAGTCCTGTCAGTTGTCCATGTTCTCCGGTGTATTTCTTATATTAAAGCGACCTAAACAAGGTGACTGTCTCTGTTTAATTTATCTAATAAGTTTACGGTTTTCATTTGCCTTTTGTAGGACTTGATTATTTGTTATTCTGTCTGCCCATGCATTTCATTACATTTTCCCCAGAAACCACATTTCCACTGGCATCAGATGTGTTTTTTTTAGATTGTCTGCTTATTTGCTACGCTTTACGTCCATTCACCCTTGTGTTGCCGGGGCCCATACGGGAAGCAAAGAATAGCAACACTGCAGCCTACCATGCATGTCGTAAGAGGCGACTAAGGAGGCTTGATGGTTCCGTCGCCCTGCTACTGAGTGAGTGCGTGGCGCGACACTGTGAGCTGTGAGTTTCGTGTGAAATGCTTTTGAATCTGCCCAAGTTTTTATTTTTCGAACGTGACTGCATGTTCGGAGCGATGGCAGATGGCTATGTTCCAGAGTTGACCGGTTCTTGCCTTATGCAGAAATGCGTGGCTGCTGGGCTTCTGGTTGACTGCCACTGCCATCGACGATGAACTGTATTTCGTGGACTGTGTGGGTGAACATCTAGGAAACATCCAGTTGGGAAAATGACTGCCGATTCCATCAGAAATGAACTGGGTGTTTTGTGGGGGACTATTGTGTTGACATTCTGGCGGCGGCATTATGCACAGTGTATCTGTGCGGGCTGTTGTTTGTCGAGATTCCTGTCTTTTCCACTTTTCACATTGGGCAGTGGGGAGCATTTTGTGTGATATTCACTGGCACAGGAACGGAGCATAATGGGGATGACCCGTTGCTGTGAAGTTGGAACTGCGACTAACTAACTAACTAACGTCCATACAAAAGTATTGGTCCTGTGTAGCACTTCAACACCTTTTTCTCCTTGCAGCTGACATCTTTGTCGACGCTCAGAGGAAAGGCAAGACGGACATATAACCATATTGCTACTGGAACTATTAGTGTTTGAACTCTTCGCTGGCTGCTGAGGATGGGACGGAGCGCTTATGGGAATGCCCCGAATGCCGTGATGTCGGTTCCTAAATCAATCAATCAATCAATCAATCTTTGTATTGGTCAGTATGTTATCCATCTTGCAAACGGCTACCTTCACAAAAGCAATTCTTGTTCTAATCTCTTCAAGGCATCTCCCATCAGATGTTATGACTGTTCCGAGATAATTGTACTGATTCACTTGTTTAAGAATATTCCAATTTACTTGTATACTAAATTGCGGTATTACCTCCTTCCTAGTGACTAACATAAATTTATGTCTTCTTACAATTTAATTCTAACCCCAGTTGTTCAATGTGTGCAGCAACCGCATCTATTACATGCTGCAGATCCTGTTAATTGTCTGCTTTAATTTTTCTGTATAAAGATCTGGCAACTATTGCTGTCTTGTCCCTTACAAAATGAAGCTGCCCAAGAACCATTACAGTGACTGTTATTTCTGTTTTGTGTATAGTAAGAGAACTAATGGAATAAATCACGAAGAAAGGAAATATCCATATTTAGATACTGCTTGTAAACCTGTTCGATACGGAGATGACATGCCATTTCCAACTTTCAGTAAGATTTCGGATCCCTGCTAGAAAATTAGACAGCAGTGGTCTGTGGAAACGATAAGTGACAGCATTAGTGATGTTGAAGATGATTTAAAAAAACAAAAAAAAACAAACATTACTGACTGCTGAAACAAAGATCATCAGATCAGCAATGTTTTAATCCATTCTGTTGTAAAGGAAAGAAAAAAACCTTGTGTTTTTTACTATTGTAGGAGGACTTGTAAACGAAATGGGTGTAAGTTTACACACCACATGAGTGGCGACATTTCATTGACAGCAAGAACTTTAAAAGGTGTTCTCTTACACAATGGTGACAATTACGGCTCAATTCCAATTGCTCATTCTACTACAATGAAGGAGGAAGATGATTATGTTACATTAAGCACAGTTCTGGAAAATTTGAAGTACGTTAGGACATAACTGGATAGAGTGTGTAGATCTTAAAATGATAACTTCTTGCTTGGTCAGCAAAACGGATTCGACAAATATTCATGCTTTATATGCTTGTGGGATAGCAGGGCAAAAGACACGCACTGGACAAGAAAAAAAGTGACTCTTGAGGGTTGAATTGAAAGTTGGAGAAAAAAATATTGATCGAAAAAGAGTTCTACTGCCACGATTACACATGAAGCTTGGCTTGAAGCAGTTTGTTAAGGCACTGAACAAAGATGGTACCTGTTTTACTTACTTATGCAGAAAGTTTCCAGAATTGAGCATAGAGAAACTTAAAGCTGGAATTATTGATAGACTTCAAATTAGTAACGATCCACATTTTATTGATTCGATGATCAAAACAAGAGTCCTGCTTGGTCATCATTTGTTTCAGTGGTGCAAAATTTTCTGGGTAATTTTAAAGCAGACAATTATTCTGAATTAGTTAAAACATGCTATGGAGATTTTGTAAGCTTGGATGCAACGCGAGCATACAATTGCACTACCACTATAACCATATGTATATCTTTCCCGATAATCTTGGCGACTTCAGTGAGGATCAAGGTGAATGATTTCACCAAGATATAAATACAATGGAAGAGAGATACCAGGGACTTTGGGATACCCACATGATGGCAGATTACTGTTGTACTCTTAAGCATCAGTGTTCGAGCATATCACATACCAGGAAGTCCTCGAAAAGAAGCTCTTTGTGTGTTGACTATAGATGTTAAAAATTCAAGTGATACAGTTTTAATATATGTTGGGTATTTTATATGGATTTCCTGTGGATAGTGTTTTCCTGTGGATTATGTGATGTTATTTCGTGTTCGTTTATTGGAAGTGTTCTAAAGAAGCCACGGAAGGCAGGTGGTAGATGAAATTTTGAGGGCAGCCGACAGATATTTGTTGGTTATGGTCTCGAGTTTCGCGACGGCAGGCAGAGGATCTCTTTCGTGAGACAATGGTTGCGGTCATCTGGCCAGTATGGTCATTGCCATAGAGGAAAGCAACGGCAAACTACCTCTTTGAAAGTGCCTAGTACATTATGATTCGCTTAAAGACTGATCATCGCAAGACAAGGACAGAGACATTAAAATTAGCAACATGGAACGTTAGGACGTTAAACGACGACGGGAAATTAAAGAACATAAAACAAGAAATACAAAGAGAAAAAAAATTAATATTTTAGGGATGTGCGAAACGAGATGGACAGGAACAGGCATAAAGATAGATGAAGATTTTAAGATTATTTATTCTGGAGGTGAAGATCGACAAAGGGGAGTGGCAATAATTTTGGACAGGAAAACATCAACATCTATTCAAGGATATTGGGCCGTGTCGGACAGAGTTCTACTGGTTAAATTGAGTCGCAGACCATTTAGCATAAATGTTATTCAAGTATATGCCCCAACAGGAGAGTCCAGTGAAGATAGTGTAGAGGAATTTTATAATGACATAGAGTCTGCCTTAAAGAAATGTAAAAATTCAGAAGTAAACATCATAATAGGAGACTTAATGCAAAAGTAGGAAAACAAGGTGATAGATACACAGTAGGAGACTTTGGTTTAGGAGAGAGAAATGAAAGAGGATACAGACTCGTAGAGTGGGCAAAAGAAAAGGAAATGATTGTAGGAAACACCTAGTTTAAGCAACACCCTAGAAGATTATGGACATGGAGGAGTCCTGATAGCAGGATCAGAAACCAGATTGACTACATTTTGATTAGCAGAAGATTTAGAAACGCACTAACAGTAGCAAAAACAGTTCCCAGTGCTGATTGTTATAGTGACCACAGATTACTCACAGGAACATTGAGGAGAAAGCTGAAGAAAGTCAAGTATATAACAGGAAACACTAAATTTGATTTGTGTACATTGAGTAATGACAAGGAAATACAAAACACATTCAACATAGAAGTACAGAACAGATTTGAAATATTGTCTGATTTAGAGATAGTATTCCAGGATGTGAATGATCAATGGGAAATGTTAAAGAATTCAATCAGATTGGCTGCAGAAACAACTATTCCAAAATTAAAGAAGGTGGGTCGTAAGAAATGGATGACTGAGGAAATTTTACACCTAATGGAAACAAGAGGACTCAACAAATATAATCCTGCCAAATATGAAGAAATTCACAGACAAGTCAGAATATTATGTAGGAAGGCAAAAGAATCATGGCTTGAGGAAAAGTGCTTAGAAATTGAAAAACAACACAACAGTCAAAATACCAAATTAGTGCACAAAAGAATTCAGGAACTTACTAATAAAAGAACAAGTACATCAACAGGCTGTCTATAAACTAAAGATGGCAAAATCATAATACAAAAAGATCAGATTCTACATGTATGGACAGATTATGTGAAAAACCTGTATAATGATAACAGAGAGGAACAGTGTGATATTAGATTTAATAATGAAGGACCACCAATGTTAAAGATGGAGGATCAAAATGTTCTTAAGCATATGAAAGCTGGCAAGGCCCCCGGTGCAGATAACATCACAACAGAAATGATTAAAGCTTTAGAAGAATTTGGACTAGAGCAAGTCACCAGACTGCTGAACACATTATATGATACTGGAGATATACC